>PVKS010000426.1:29943-199635 GCA_004027875.1 Aplodontia rufa
GGTTTAAGGTGTTCTGATTATCTTGAATGTCAAATATAGACTTGAAGGGGGCTGGAGCAGTGGCTCGGCAGTTATGGCACTTGCCCAGCATGCGCGAGTACGTGGGTTCAAACCCCAGCATCTATGTATACACCTAAGTGTCAGAGAAATGAAAGCCATGTGAAAAACTAAATAAAAATTGATTCTCTCTCTGTCCTTCTCTCTTAAAAAAAAAATATATATATATATATATATATAGAGAGAGAGAGAGAGAGAGAGACTTGAAGTTTTTCAGATTTTTATAACATTACAGCAATGTGAAGCATTATCAAAGTCAAATGCAAAAAGATTTAATATGGCTATATACCTGAGGTGACATCTTTCTGCAATTATATAACTCCATCAGGGAGCTTGTTTTTGCAGATCATAGGTCAGTTTAGGCTTTTTTTTTTTTTTTTTTTTTTTAAAGAGAATCAATTTTATTTTAGTTTTTCATGTGGCCTTCGTTGCTCCAAAACTTTGTTGTATACATGGTGCTGGGTTTGAACTGAGGTCCTGGTACATGCCGGGCAAGCCCCATAACCGCTAAGCCACCACTCCAGCCCCAATTTCGGTTTTATCACATAGATTTTAGGAACATTTAATTGATAAATTCAATTGTTTTTGGATTTTTGTTTCTATTAGTTACAAAAGGAGAAACAGTACACTGATTTCTAAAACTTGTGGCTACTTAAGTAAAATTTTAAGACCATAGTGAGTATTCAAGGAACTATTTCCCTTTAGAGGATCCATATGTCACTTAAACTTGAGAAATCATAGTGAAAGACTACCAAGTGTCTCTTGCTTCTGTGTAGCTTTTAGGCTACATATATGCATGCTTTTGTATCAATGGGACCATGACATACACACGCTCTGTGATTTGAATTTTACTTAATGATGAGAGCCATCTCTTGAACAGCTCTTGAATATTCTGTTACAGGAGTGGTTAGGTAGTCTCCAATGCTCATTATTTTTGTGATTTACAGATTTTATACTCCATAAGGAACAATGCAATGAATACCCTTCCTTCCTTCCTTCCTTCCTTTCAAAATGAGAGGAACAAGGGCTGGAGCAGTGACTCATTGGTTATGGTGCTTGCCCAGCATGCACAAGTACACTAGTTCAAATCCCAGCACCCACATACACAGCTAAGTGTCAGAGCAACAAGGGCTATGTGAAAAACTCAATAAAAATTAATTCTCTCTGTCTCTCTTTCTCTCTCTCATTGTCCTTGCTTAAAAAAAAAAAAAAGAATGAGAGGGACAGGGGAGAGAGAGAGAAAGAGACAATCAATTTTTTAAAGTTTTTCATTGCTCTGACAGTTCTTTGTATATGCGGTGCTGGGGTTTGAACCCACGTCCTTGTGCATGCTAGGCAAGTACTGTAACTGCTGAGCCACTGCTCCAGGCCCTCCTCATTTCTTTTGTAGACCTGAGTAGGGTAATTTCACAGGCAAGAAATTGCTGAGTCAAAGAGAACACACATTTAAATTTTTGATAGATATTGCCCAATTGCTTTCTAAAAAGGCTATACCAGTTCCCTATCCTATCCAGAGTATGGGAGTTTGCCATGCTCCCACCAACACAGAGTATGATAGCATTTTTAAATCTTTGGAAATCTAGTGGTTGAGAAGAATTGGGCTTAAATTGAGTAAAGGCTATTATTCTATGTTTCACATGGACATAGATACTTATAGAAGGAGGAGGAGGAAGAAATTCCTCAAAAAAGGCATGCTCAGGGGCTAGAGTAGTGGCTCAGTGGTTACAGAGCTTGCCTGGCATGAGCAAGGACATAGGCTCAAACCCCAGCACCACATACACAAATGAAGTGTCAGAGCAGTGAAAGCCACATGAAAACCTAAATAAAATCTATTTTTTCTCTGTTTCTCACTGTCCCTCTCTTAAAAAAAAAAAAAAAAAAAAAAGAAGGCATGCTCTCACATTTTAAAATGTTTTGGGAGCTCTTTTTGGCATGAGAACTCTACCCGATATGATACCACCTAGAAAAAACAGCAGAGCAGGTCCTGGCTGAGGCAGTGTGACAGCTTCCCTTGTCCTCTGTCCTGACTCAAATGCCATCCCAGTTGTGCCTGGATTCAACAAATCCCCAGGAAAAGACCAAGTCCCTCTCTGAGAGTTTTTGTCCTAAATAAGAAACACAGGTATCTTTTTTTTGCTTGTTTCCAATTCTCAGAGTCTTAATTTTCACTACTGTAGAATCAGAAGGGGGGTAATGCCTTAAACCAACAGATCAAATGCAGCCAGCCCATTCACCCAGGTGACAGGAAGGACTCCGGGTGCCACCACACTTGAAGTTCTCCAGTTTAGGCTGTGTCCAATTGACCCTGGTGTGCCCAGTGCCTGGTGGAACATAGGATATGTCTATACGTGGCACACCTGTGCAGAGAAACGTGCGTTCTGTTGGCTTCTAATTCTCACTCTTACCTGGGCTTTGGCCTTTAGAGAAACCCTTTTAGGAACTTCTCATACAGGTGCTTCTGATTAGACTTTCATAAGAATTTGTGACAAATATTTTGAAAAATGAGTACAAATCCTTTATGAAAACCCAATGACTTAAAAATAATGCTTATATTACAAATTCTAGTAGTCACCTTCATCCAGGGAAGAAGCTTGGGTTACCATCAGCAATTTTGTGTCTAAGCAAATTGATCATCAGACACCACATTACCAAAGAACTTGAAAGCTCCATGATTTAGGGGATAAAAATCCAACCATGGCCAATAAGTCTGGCCTCTTTGGAGTGTCATCTGACCCCTCTTATTGTTCACTTCCTTTAGAATTTTTTAAAATTTAAAATAGAATTCTCATACTATAAATCACCCTTTTGGGTATCCAATTCAATGGTTTTTAGCATATTCAAAACCACTGCCAATATCTATTTCCAGAATGTTTTCACAACCCCCAAAAGAAACTCCTGACCTCAGCTTCTTAAAGGATACTAATCTTCATTCTCTGCTACTTGTCTCAAGCTAAGAGGGCCTTTTGCCTTGGGAAATGGTGGCCACTAGCATCATGAGCCTGGAGAGAGTTCTGTAGCTAAGATGCTCTTCTCTCTCTACCACCATCAGTAAATGCAACTATGCACGCACAGAAACCCCAAAGAAGTTTCAGTAGAGCAACTATTCTTTATCATATAAAGAAAGGGTATGTGGGAGATGGCTGGAGTAGGATTAACCAATGAACACATGGGTTGTGCCCTTTGCTGAGTATTGGTTGTCATGAATGACTGAGGACTGCATTCTTCTGAAGAGATAAAATAGCAAGGCGATTACTTGCAGAGTTAAACAAAAGCATCTGCTCTCACAGAGTCCAAAATGGTCTTAGATTCATTAGCATAGTACAAATCTCAACTTGAGGTCAGTTTTCTAACAATTGGTATTTAGTCTGGAAATAGAGCAATGTGGTTCAGGAAAGGGCTGCATAGGGGAGGCATGAGAAAGAAAAGTAGCCCCAATACACAGCTGTTGGCCCGAACTCACAGCTAGGTCAACTGTGTTGAACACACATTCACAGAACACTAACATCAGATCTGACCGTTCCCTTTGTGATCCTGATGGATCAAGACAAAGACCAGACAGATACTCCCCTACGAAGTCTAAACATGGATCAAAATGTAAACATTGTACAAACCACAATATTGACCAAACATCCCTTGTCCTGGCTGATAGCAGTGAATGCTGCTTGCTTACCAATCTTAGCATTTGTTCACCTTTTTTTCTTTCACCTTCTAGATAAGATTCAAGATGTCAAATCACAAAACACGTTTGCTTCCTGACAGCATCTATCAATCCAGAGTGAAGTCCAGCTTCCTTGAACCCTCCTCAATGTAGTATAAAACCAAATCCTACTGTAAGTCCCTCCTAACACCTCTTTCTGAGATGCCCTGCAGTTCTTCAAATAAGCAGTAGACACAACTCACTCACCTACAGATGTGTCCCTGGTGGTCTTTGGCAGGAGGACATTGACAGGCGAAAAGGTCGTCCTCTACAAGGGTGATGCCAGGGAAAGTCTCCTGCCTGAAACTATATCATCTCCCTACCTGGCACAGGTAGTACCTGAAGTTCCATCAGGAGAATGTTATTCTTTTGGGTCAACATTTTTCCACATATTAAAGTAGAAATGTTCTTAGAGAAGAAATTACCCTTTAACAATTTTAATCATGGATGTCTGATTTTGAGTAACTCACTTTCATATTTCATTTATTTTTTAAATTCCCTCATATTTTAGCCCTTCAAAAATTAAGACATATTCTGTGATCCATGGCATCTTAAGTTCTTTGAAACATGCTGTTATTTCTTCTAGAATATTCTAGAATCTAGAACTAGATTCTAGTTCTGTATTAAATACTATTTCCCAAACCTGTTATTTGTAAACAGTTCTCACAATTTTTGCTATACATACATATGTGCTATGACAATGATATTTATATATTTGTTCTTTGTAACAATTCCCCTTCTTTAAAGAGAGGAACAGTGAAAAAGAGAATCAATTTTATTTAATTTTTCATGTGACTTTCATTGTTCCATTTAAGATATATGTCTTTTCTATCAAACTTGAAAGATGTATAACCCACTACCTCTATTTTAGATCCCCTCCCCCTTGAAGATAGTAACTCCCTCACATGTGTACACCCTTCGGGTACCCACCCATCCTCTTTCGGTGAACTTTGCTGACTCACTGCAACCCCCACCCCCACTCTCTCCCAGTCACCATCTACTTCCTCTTTGCACCTGCCTCCACCTCATCTTAGCCAATCGCACAGACTCTGTACCTGAGCTCCTCCAATTAGAGCAAAGGGTGGTATTACGTCAGGTTGGAATTAAGAACCCCTGATTTCCTTGCTGGGTGCGCATTCTTTTGCCCTTCAGCTGAAGTAAATTTTCTGCCTTGCTCACCCACACCCGACCACGTGTTTGATTTCATTTATAACACTCCGACACTTCATTGCATTCGTGGTGCTGGGGTTCGAACCCAGATCCTTGTGCATGCCAGGCAAGCGCCATGATCGTTGAGCCACTGCCAGCCCCAACAACTCACTTTTAAAATTTAGGATAATGTATTTTTATTTATTAGAACACAATAGAAGTATATACAATGACACATAGTTTTTGAAAGAAAAGTGATCCTCTTAACTATTTATATGGCTTTTAATAATATCCATGAAATCCCAGGGCACTTACACCTAGTTATAGCTTTACCTAATACATAAGATATATGTTTTATGTATTAAACTATAGGTAAAACTATAAAAATGTATAAAATGTTTGTTCATGTTCTACCTAATCATCTCACTTATCCCCAGTGGTAGCTGTGCCATGCTCAGACAACAGGGAACCAGCTCATCCTCAAGTCTCATCTTAGCTTCTGTGTTTGGTGTTTCCACGGTCCAAGTCATCAGAGGTTCATAATAGTCCCTCAGAGTTTAAAATCTGAGGATCAAGGCTGCCAAGGACAACTAGATATACATATATTACATATATGTATATTTGTACATATATATAAATGTATATATGCAGATCTATACATAATTAATGTATATAAACAAGTAGACACTCTTAACCATTTGTATGGATTTTAAGTAACGATAATTGGAGCTTTCCTGGTGCTTGAAGTGTAATTAGATTTATGATGGCAAAAAGCATCAGATTTCTTAATAGTTGGAAACACATGAGAGATTTCAGATGGATCTTTTCTTTAAAAAGAAGTATTAAAAAATTGTTTGGGTATAAGAAGAATGGATTTGTTCTGAACAGTCTGGGAAAGCCTCTTGGAGGAGAAAAGATTTTAGAAAGTACACATTGTCTTCCCTTTATTAGTACCAGCTGGAGGTCCTCTGAGCCCTTTCTTCTCTAAGTATGGATGGTGGACACTGGCCAGACCTGGTCCTAATGGCAAGTCTGTTCAGAATTGGACGCTGCAGGTTTGTATGCATATTAAAGTTGGAAAGCACTGGAAGACAAGGATTCTAACCTTGGCCATGGCTTATCTATAAATAATCCTTCAGAGACATGTCCCAGGGCACAGAGATTCCTGATAGATTAACATCATTAGATTCTTGTGTGTTTCCCTTCTACCATCTTTGAGTGACACCACATTATATAGAAGACTTAGAAAGTGAAATTTTATTTTATTTAGAGAAAAATGATAAATAACAGTTTAAACTCAAATCAAAACCCCAAAACACAACTCGTATTTCTTCAGCTAACAGAAGAACTGAGGCTCAGAATAAGACAAAAATGTATAGCACTAATATTCTAATTTCTTCCCACCAAATCTCAATGCTATTATCTTAAGTCCCAGCACTTGCTGACCTTGAAATTCACCTGTCCTACGAGGTAAAATTGCAAGTCTCTGAGTAACAACAGAAGTGCAAAAATCCACATAAAGCAACAACTGTATGGGTGAACTTATTCACATAAAAAAATACTACTTTTACATTTCTTTTCTTTTTTTTTTAAAGAGAGAGGGAGAGAGAGAAAATCAATTTTTATTTATTTTTCATCTGGCCTTCATTTCTCTGATACTTAGTTGTATATGTGGTGCTGGGGTTCGAACCCTGGTCCTGGCACATGCACAGGCACTCCAACCACTGAGCCACGGCTCCAGCCCCACTTTTACATTTCTATAAGGAAACATTTTCTCTGGAAAGCATTGTCCTGAAGACTCCTCTTTTCCTTCCTTCCTCCCTTCCTTCCTCTCTCCCTCCCTTCCTCTTTCCTTCCTTCCGTCAATATTTAACAAATATTTATTGATGAACAAATGAATGAACGCATCTCCTCTCACGAGGAACGTCTTCCCCCCTCTCAGCCCTTGTGGAAACTCTGCGTTCTTGTCAAGAGCTATGTGATTTCACATTTTCAGTCATCCTAACAACCGAATAAAATCCAAAGAATCCTAAATTTTTTTCCAACTACTAAGCAGAAGTTGGTTATTAAGAAAACCCAAATGGGGGCTGGAGCAGTGACTGGGCGGTTACAGCACTTGCTTAGCATGCGCGAGTACGCGGGTTCAAACCCCAGCACCACGTACACAACTAAGTGTCAGAGCAGCAAAAGCCATGTGAAAAACTAAATATTGATCCTCTCTCTCTCTCTCTCTCTCTCATTGTCCTTCTCTCTTTAAAAAAAAAAAAAGACCTAAATGAAATAAGCCGGTCATAATACAAACAAACAAACAGACAGAAAAGCCAATGGCCGCGCTTAACTGTGGAGATTGAAAGAGAAAATTGTTTAATCTTCAGGCACTCATTTCTTAATCCTAGGTTTCCACTCTGAACTGAAAATATTCCAGAATCCACAGTTGTCAGCATCTCATTTCTGTGTCATATTTTATCAGCTGATTAAAAAACTTTTTTCCAACTAGCCTCTCAACATTTGTTGTCAAGGATGATGAAATGTTATTGTTAGGACATTATTTCATGTAATTATATATAATAAAGGACTTTGACAAATCTATATGAATAAGAGTAATATCATTTATTTGAGTTTAAAGGTCTCTCACATGTGCATTTTGGCAAGCACATTTCAAACCCTAAATATTAATGTGTTTTAGTTTTCTCCAGATACTTTCTAGCAAAAAGAATGGAAATGAGCAACTTTCCTTTCCATTCTGTGCTGGACATATGCTGTAAGATTGCTAAGAAATAAAGGCAGATGAGATAGTTAATTTAAAATATATTACAGGTGAGAGAAGAAAATAAAAAATGTATGTTACAGATGAGTCTTCCGCATGCATTTAGGACTCTAAGTGTCTGAGGCAGAAATTTTAATGCAGTGGTTCTCAACCCTGGCTTTATGATACCATCACTTGGATTCTTAATATATGCATAGTAATGCCTGGAAGCCATTCCCAGAGATTTTGAATCAACTGGCTGAAGTATGACTGAGACATCAGGGTTTTTGAAAAGCTCCCTTGATTGTCCTTCTGCTTTGAAATATGTATTTATAGTACTGTATTAAAATCATTCATATGTCAGAGGGGTGAAGTTATTGAGAGCTTGGTATAATAACAGGTACCTTTTCTGAAATTTCTTGAGAACATAGACCTTATTTTTCAGAACCTGTCAGAGTGATCAATAACTGTATGTTGAAGACCTTAGTGATGACAACTGGAAACTTCTCCAAGTCACACCCATACTGCCTGGGGCATCTCAAAGCACTTAAAACGTGTTTATTCAATTGAGAAAAAATCTTCAAATAATGAATGATGAAGGGTGCCATGGTACCACGTTTCTTCCTTGAGGGGTGCCATGGTACCTTATTACTGCCTTGAGACAAGGAAGGCATAGAAACTCCGCCAGCGCCACTGTTCCTGTTGCCATGGTTACAGTGAGTCATTGACTACCTCTCCCCTCAGCAGCAATATGACAGCCATGAGATCTTTGCCACAAGTTGTCCAAGAGCCCTGAATCCATCTCCTTGGGCCTTCCCCTGCTTCCCTAGATCCTCATTGCCAGGGTCAAGTAACCCAGCAAGAAGCTCAGGCTGGGGATGCCCTCCCCTGGGGGAATGAGACATGATGTCAACATCACAAGAGAAGAAAGGGTTCCATGGACTTGAGTAGGTTTCCAGGGACTGAATTCTACTACGCAAGTAACACTCTTTTTTTTTTCTTAGAGTCGGACAATTGTTCTTTAAAAATTTTACCATCTTTTATACAATAGTGGGAGTGAGCTCCAGGTATTGAATGCAATTCTTATGACCGGAGAGATATTATGCACGTATGCATGTGTCTGTAATCTAAGTCATATTTAAATATTCTGTTCTGTGAAAGAGTTCCTTTAAGCGATTCATGATGCCAGAATCTAGGTAACACATCTTTTTTTTTTTTTTTCAGGGCTGAGGACTGAACTCGGGGCCTTTGGTGTGCTAGGCAAGCGCTCTGCCACTGAGCTAAATCCCCAACCCCTAGGTAACATATCTTCATGTGGTGGTATATACCATACAGGATGCATTACATCGTGTTCTTACCATAGTATTATGCCGCTAAAATATAATCTTTTATTAGAGCTTTGGATACATTGGAAATAAAGTTATTTTATAAAGCCTAGAATACTACAAGAGACAAGTAGTACAATACTACAAGCCTGCAATATCAGTAAGATAAAGAAATCTAAACTATTTGACTCTCTTCAGGATGTTCTAGGAGGATGCCACCTGCTGCATCACCAACCTTTACAAATGTAATTAGAGTTCCCAGGTGTCTCACCTGGGAGGAGTCTAGATCAGTTGGAATCATCCACTGTTTCTTAGGTGATCATGCCAAGAACAAGCCCTGTACATATAACACAAGGGCAACAAGAAGTTCCACAGGATTCTGGGGGCTTGGGGGGCACACAGATGTGTTCTCTGATACCACTTGGAAATCAGAACACTGGAAGGAAGAGGTTTCACTTCCATATAATGGCATATTTCAAGGAGAAGGATTTCATAAACAAATAACCCCCTCCTCACTTGGTACATCTTTCACTAATGTTCTTCCCCAAATCTTCACCTTGTGATTTTTTTTTTCTTAAAGAGAGATTGGGAGAGGGAGAGGAGAAAAAGAAAATCAATTTTAGTTTTTCTTCTGGTTTTTGTAGCTCAGACACTTAGTTAAATATGTGGTGCTAGGGTTTGAATCCCAGTCCTCACGAATGCCAGGCAAGCAGGATACCACTGAGTCACCGCTCCAGTCCCTCACATTATGATCTTGATTACATTTTGAAAATGCACCTGATTTCCAGAATGGGAAGATAGGTAATAAATATGTATCTATGTTAAACAACCTATAAAAATACATAGATCCATATATCCCATCCTCTTACCGTAGGTCACCTGATTTCACCCGCAACCCTATTGCCTGTTTGGGAAATTACCTTGCACTTTATTTCTTTGCTTCTTCCTCTTGTAATTTTGCAATGACCTTTCTCTTACTGGTCCAGCATCCCCCAAACATTCAGGCATGGTGGCACACACCTGTAATTCCAGCTACTCAGGAGGCCAAGACAGGAGAATCACAAGTTTGATGCCAGCCTGGGCAATTTAGTAAGTGAGAGGCTGTCTCAAAATCTAAAATATTTTAAAAAGGGCTAGGAGTGTAGCTCAGGGGCAGAGTGCTTACTTAGCTTGCACAAGATTCAATCACTGGTATTGCCAAGACAACAACAAAACTTTCAGTCTCTTATTTATCAAATCAGTTTTTCTTCCTATTGTTCAACTACTAGAGAACAATTTTGATAAAGAAAAGTATATGAGATGCCACCTACATTGCCTTCATTTTCCTGAAATAAAACTTTCCTGAGATTTTGTTTATAAAAGATTAACTGGTGGCTCAGTGGTTTCGGCACTTGCCTAGCATGTGCAGGGGTGCAGGTTCAAACCCTAGCACCACGTACACAACAAAGTGTTGAAGCAACAAAAGCCAAATGAAGAACTAAAATAAAATTGATTCTCTCTTTAAAAAAATAAAAATAAAAGATCAACTACATTGTCCATAGTTTCATGTATTTTTTTTCCTTTCACATTCCTCAATTTCTCAGTTTCTTTTTTTTTTTTTTAATTTTTATTCGATAAACATGGTCTTACAATTAGGAGGGGCTCATCGTCAAACAATCAAGAACAAAGTGTAATGAGAGAACAGGCCAATACTGTTGCCAGACCATGGTTTCCCCGCTTGGGTGCCCCATGGTTCCATGTTTCACTCTACTTAAGCCCCAGGTTAAATGGACTTCTCCAGGAAGTTGGAGGTTCCCCTCAGATTAGATTCCCCCATACTACCTCCCTCTGGTCTCCTTGATGTCCTTCCTATTCCCTTCCCCACTCCCTGCCCTCAGTTTCTTTACTGAAAGACAAAAAATTGCAATCACCTAGGGAAAAATGAGAACAAGAGCTAGACACAGAGGAATGTAACAGTTTGCTAGGGCTGCAGTACATGGACTGCGTGATTGAAACAACAGAAATGTATTCTTCCACTGTTCTGGAAGCTACAAGCCCAAGATCAAGACGCTAGTGAGGCTGTTCCTTCTCAGGGCTCTGGGCAAGAACCTGTTCCTGGCCTCTCCCCGTCTTCTGGTGGTGGATTTTAGTGTTCCTTGGCTTGTAGAAACACCATCCTGATCCTTCCTTTGGCATGACATTCTTCTGTGTGTGCCTGTTTCCAAATTTATTCTTTCTGAAAAAACAAAGTCATATTGAATTAGAATCTACCCTGAAGACCTTATTTCAACTTGATTACCTCTGTAAAGACCCTATCCCCAAATAAGATTACATTCTGAAGTTATGAAGGTTAGAATTTCAAATTTTGGGGAGATATAATTCAACGTCACAAGGGATGGCTTTTTTCCTGTGATATCTAACTTGACTGAACTAGGTCTTGCTTCTTCAACAGCTGACTTGACCAGTCTTCAGTTCCTCCCAGTTTCATTCTTACATTCTGTCGTTGTGTGTGTGTGGTGCTGGGGATTGAACCCAGTGCGTTGCACATGCTAGGCAAGCACTCTGCCACTGAGCTCCATCCCCAGCCCTCATTCTGCCTTTTGACCACATGGCATTGGTCTCATTTGACAAAGGAAATATAGCCATCGCTAGAGAGAGTGAAACGGTGACTTGGTTTCATCATCCCTGTGGGAGAACGAAGCTCACTAACATGCTTTCGGTCTCTCTGTTTCTTTGTTCCCATTTCTCCTCATCCTTCCCCATTCTCTACTCCCTGGGCCTTCTCCCAGGTTGTCACTCCCTCTGACATTTCCTTCTGACCCTCTTCAGAAGTCACTGGCTTAAGTCACTACCAGCTACTTTGCAGAAAGCCAAAGAAGCCACCCACCTAGGTCTGTTTTGCAGACAGCAGCTGCCCATCCCCCTGCTGCGAACTCTTTGTCCCTCTCAGCAGCCTCCTCTGAGGAAGGTAGTCTCTGAGCCGGAGGGGAGTTGCAGACTGGTCTGTAAGTAAAGAGGTCAATGAACTGAGCTGGAAATGCCTTCCCTGCGGGAGAAATGGGTGGAAGGAAGTGAGGCAGAAAACAAATGATAGTGTCCATGTAGCCATTCAGAAAACTCTGCTTAAAGTTTTGGTTCATTTCTCCAACCTGCTCCCCGAGTTTCTTGTTGGCTTCCTGGCTATAGAGAACACACCCATTTCTCAGTCTGGGGAAAGAAAGCTGCAGAGCCAGTGTGGTGTAGGTGGTTCTTTTGATGTGTGTATATTTTTACCCTCTAATCTTTAGCTCTTGACTAAACCATTTACAAACATTGTGTTTTCCTGATGTTCTGATATTGACAAAAATCAAAGGTAATTTTGCTTTAGGGAAACTTTCATAAGCTAATTAACTTAATACAGAGACTGGCAGAAGTTTAGCAAAACCTATCACCCAAAATGTCTCAATGACCTCCCCAAAGGGTCATTACAAGGGAAGTGAAGTGAAGAAACTAAGGCAAGATCTAAGTGGGGGCATCTATTTTGGAATCAAAGCGCCTCTTACTAGCTACAGAACATAGCCTCTCTGAACCACAACAATTGTTTTTCCAATGCATCATAGAGGGAAACCAATTCTTGCCCAGAGTGGATATGCAGAATTATTGTGATTTTAACTCTAAAGGTCATTTGTAGGCAAGTTGTCCTACACATTTCACTGGACATAGCTCAATATACTTCTGATACGAAGTCAAAAAAGGAATGGACTGGAAAGAGAGACAACTAAGGCCAGCACAGGAAACCACCCTAGTGGGAGCATCTGTCCCCTAACAAAATTTCCCATGAGGTGCCTCTTACTCTGCTGCACAGGACTGACCAAAGCAAGGCAGATTACACGCATGCTCTCCATCCAAGATGGCTCTGGCCTCTTGCTCTCCAGGCCAGGCCCATTCTCTTCTTCTGTGTGTGTTTCTGTGTACAAAACACACCCACCAGCACACACCTCTTCACAACTTGATCAGGAGTCTCTACTGTTGTTCTGGCATGGGAGTGGAGGAACAAAGGAACCTTTCTATGATGACCATAGCTCCCTCCAGTGTCTCCCTTCTCTCCTGTTGTGCACTCTTCTGTATCTGCTGTGACTGTTCAAGCTATTGTCTCATCCCCTCAAATGAATGGAGGGCAAGAAACAAGTTTTTAAATTTCTCTTACATGCACTAAAATTCCTCTATGTTGAGCAGATAACAGATGTTCAAACATGCTTTATTAACTAGATGTCCACTCTGTTTTAATAGTCAAAACTGTATTAGACCAACTCTCCATTTAAAACAACTAGAATAGTTGGGTTCAAGGAAAAAAAATCCATGGGAGTGCTGGAGAAGTGGCTCAGCAGTAGTAGAGTGCTTGCCCGGCCTGTGTGGTGAGGACCCCAGCACCACATGCACAACTAAGTGGAGGAAAAACAAAAACCAGATGAAAAAATAAAATTAATTCTCTCTTTCTTTCTCTCTTAAAAAAAAAAAAACCCATGTGTTTGAAGTCATCAGTTACCAAGGCATGCAGAAATCAGGGCAAGTGTCTGGAGAGAAAGGAAATACGTTGATGGGGACCAGATTGAGGCTAGCTATCCCTGTACCTAATCCCAGGCATTTGCTGATCCGAGGGGGATAGAGCTGCGATGCTGAGGATGCAATTGCCAAGCGGTGACTCAACGGTGCAGAAACTGAGTGGGCTTCCAGACATCTCACAAGACTGCAGAGACAAAAGTTGGAGCTGTGGCCTCATCAAGGAGGAGAGGCTTGGGTAAAGCCTTAGGCTCTCACTTGGGATCCCCAAAGGGCAACACTATAGGAATAAGGAAGAACTAGAAATGATTCTGTTCTCAGCAAGGCTGAAACCCCACTTCAGCGCAGCTCGACCCGAGGTCCGATGAAGGCATACAGCCCTAGTCTCGCTTCCCCCAGGAGCAAAAGTCCATCAGCTCTGAGGCGAGATAGCATCCAGAACGTCTAGGATTTTTCATTCCTTTATTCACTGGCATTTACCTTTACATGTCTCTCCCACCCTGACCTTTCAAATTCTCGTGTGAGATGTGCTAAAGGCACAGATGGTCAAAAAACCTGGCCTCTAGGTTTGTTTTAACAAGGACAAAAGCGAATGAAGGAAATTAGAGAAGAGAGCAGCTCAACAGAAACACAGGTTTATTCAGGACAAACCAGTAGAGTGGGATCCAGTGGAGCCTGAGACCCATTTCTTGGGGTAGATACAGGGGCGTGAAAGGGGTGGGTAGGGATGGGGGGAGGGGAGGGGCAGGAGGTGGGATTAGGGAGTTGCTTGTGAATTGTCAGAGAAGAGTCTTTTCTTATGATGATGGAGTGTCTGGGGTTTCTTTGCATGATGATAGAGTATTGTCTGGGGTTTGGGGCTGGTGTCAGAGTGACCAGAGGTGACTCTTATTCTAAGATGGAGAATATGTTTCAAAATGGCATTGCCCAGGTCAAGTTCTACCTAAAAGTTTCCTTATTTAGAGAGCTTCTTTCCCACCTTTGAGAGTCTCTGTTTCTGGGTGCAGATCTAGCCTCAGCCTTGCCCTTTCTGTGCTGGCCCTGTTTGAATCACTTCCTAGTCACCTGTTGGTGAGGAAGGGATTCCTGCCCTATAGTCATGGATATGGCTGAAGTGAGGATAGGACACCAGGCATAGGCACACACACAGTCACCAGGCATCCTTGGCTAGTCTTCAGGGTGCCGCAGCAGCAGGCCAGAAGCCAGGAATTCTGCTGGCTTGGGGTTTCCTCTTCTCTCCAGGGATCTCATAGAGCCCAGAGACAGGGGGCCTCACTGCACTTTTGCACCAATTTAGATTCCACCTGCCATCCTTGAGAGGCCACCTGTAAACAACCAGCAGGAGAGGTAAACACGACTGTAAATGAAAATTAAGGTGCTCCTCCTTCCACTCTGCTCCCAAATGTCTCCTCAGAAAGACAAGAGGAATATTTCCTGGGTAGGACCTGGTTTACCATCTTTTTTTTAAAGGAGGTCATTGTCATCAAAGAGTCATGGAGAGTGGACAGGGGAGATGCTGTAGAGATGATGAATGAATGAATCATGATATTGCCTTGCAGTTATTACTCCTAGCACAACAACTTCGACTTTGTATATTTTTTTTTTTTCCTTGAGAGAGAGGGAGAGAGAGAAAAAAAGAAAGAGAGAATCAATTTTATTTATGTGTTCATCTAGCCTAAGTTTCTCTGACATTTAGTTGTGTATGTGGTGCTGGGGTTTGAACCCAGGTCCTTGCATATGCCAGGCAAGTGCTTTAACCACTGAGCCACCAGTACCAGCCCTTGTCTGTGTATGTTTTAGCCACATCTTCCTCATCTCAAGTGCAATCCATGTTTAAATGTCAGAACCGGAGAAGGGAATGAACAGCAAGTATAATAATGATGAGAATAATAAAAAACGGAAATAAAGGATGGTAGCTGCTTCTTCCTATCACAGTCACACAAGGGGAAGTAGAGGGAAGAGGCCTATCTCTCAGGCAGGTTCAAAGACACTAGGCTGCCAGCATCCTGTCCCCTCCCCCAACCAGGGCCTTCTCTGCTCAACCTCCAGTTAGGATCTCTCCCCTCCCTGGACTTCCTCTTCAGCCCATTGTCCCCCAGGTAGAAAGCAGGGCTTTGCAAGGTCGTTAGGTGTGGAAGATGAGGCTAGAGGCACTCTAGTCTGTCCCTGGCTTTCCATCACACAGAGGCAGATCTGTGTGTAGACAGAAGCTGCCAGCGTCACCTGAGAACCTTCAGGTCACCAAAGGCCCAGTGTACCAGGAGACACATTGACCTGATGGCCTGTTGGCTGCACAGTTTCCTAGTAATAGTCTCTCTTTTCCGATTTTCCTTGCTGGTGGCATTTGCTCCTCCTCTGGCAGATGGAACATGAGGCTACAGAAACAGGCATGGGCAGAGCCCAGCACTGCTCTGGGCCCTGTCCCTTCTGCTCCTCCTGCAGGCTCTCTAGCGCCCATCTCTTCTCCCTGGCCTCATTCCCTCACTCTTTCTCCAAGGGCTGAGGTAGGGGTGTTTTCAGAAGGCCCTGCAGCCTTCTTGGATCAAGCCAGCCCAGGTAAGACCAAAGCCCCCATGAGCAGAGTGAGCCAGGACAGAGTGATGCTGAGAAACCTATCACAGGCTGTGAAGGTGATGTGGGGTTTCTGAGATGAGGCCGGATTCTCTGCTGCCACTGGCGAATGGAGTCTGGGCCACTACAGATTCAGCATAGCCCGCTTCTAGTGTGTGCAGCCATTCCCAGTTAAAACTGGGAATCTGGGCTGGCTGCAGGTGTCTGCAGCCGAAAGTGTTAGCAGCTCCCCAGCTAAAAGCTGGGTGTTGCAGCTCTTGGTGTGGTGGAAATTCACCCTGGGAATTCGGCGCCAGTCTTCTGAGTTCTTGTCTCATAAATTTGAAGAATAAAATCCATGGACAACCATGGAAGGAGGAGTAAAAGGAGTAGGATTTATTTAGAAAAAAGAGCAGAGACTCCGCAAGGCAGAGGGGCACCTGGAAGCAGGACACCATCTAATGGAGGTCAGGCCAGGGGTTATATTGATTTGGGGTATGAGGATAATTAACATTTGTGCAAAGCAGGCATTGAGAAATGCATCTACATCATTGGTTGAAATCTATGCAAAGCAGGCATGGAAACTGGTCAAGAGCACCATTGTTAAAATCTATGCAAAACAAAAGGTGGCAAATACTTCCTAGTTCCCACCTGTGTGCACCCCCATTTCTTAGTTTTCCCACCTCAGGGACAAAGAAGTGAGCCTCATGGTCATTTACATGTGAAGGCCCTGAACATGCCCTGTCAATCACTCCCTAGCAGCTAGCTCTTAGAGGGTGCCCTTTGTCCTGACTACCTAGCCATTTTACTATCTCTCCTAAACTGTCTCAGAGGTGTGCAGGGTGGCATGCAGACAGGGCCACCAACCCCTGTACCCTGCTATTGTCACCAGGTCACTCCCAGGTCTGAAAAACAATGGCCCTACAGGGAGCAGTTTTTATTTTTATGATAGCGCAGAGAGCTCTTGTTTCACTTTTGTTTAGAAACTTTTTTTTTTTAAGGCTGAGGACTGATCTCAGGGCCTTGTGTGTGCTAGGCAAGTGCTCTGCCACTGAGCTAAATCCCCAACCCCAGAAACCGTTTTAATCAATGAGAACAGCCTGTGGTCAAACAAACATGCCGTGCTCAGGCCTGGAAGCAAGCTGGTTCAGCAGAGGGAGGAGGACGCAGGTATTTTTCTCGAACATGTTGCTGTTCTTTACGTCATTTGCCAGGTCTTTCCATCAGGAGCTTCCACAGGTCCAGCAATCTCTTGGGGCTACGGCTTGGGCCAGCTGGCCAGAAAAAATGAAACACCACCCCTGCTGGGGAGGGATGAGCTGAAGGTTAAGGCTCTGTGATTAAAAGCTGTTTCAACAAAAAAATTCTCCCTCCAGACAAACTTCTGTGCATTAGGCTTTTAGGGCAGAAAGACAGCTGAGAAGGTATAGTTCAAAATCTTACCATTGAGAGCTATGGCACTTCCAATAATGAAAGTGTGCATAGGAATAACATATAGGAGGCCGGAGCAGTGGCTCAGGGGTTATAGCACTTGCCTGGCATGCACAAGGATGTGGCTTCAAACCCCAGCACTATGTACACAACTAAGTGTCAGAGCAATGAAAGCTACAAGAAAAACTAAATAAAATTGATTCTGTCTCTCAATGTCCCTCTTACTTAAAAAAAAAGAAAGAAACAATGTAGAGGAAGAAATCATCTTTTTTCTTTTTCGTTCTTTTTCCACTCTATTGTTGGAAAATCATTTTTCTCCTTTGAATGAGAAAACCCCACAGAGTAGACGCATGAGCTAAAGGGTGAACGCAATTCTTACAGCTGCTGTAGGACTCCCCAGCAGAAAGTGGAATATGGCAGCGTGAGCCCTGGACTCACTTAAGGAGGCCAAATTCTGCCTCTGCTCCTTGCTAAATGTGGGGCTTTCAGTAAGTGGCTTGACCTCTCTGTGTTGCAGTTTCTTCATCTATAAACGGGAAGAAGCACAAGTTCCTGTCCCACAGACTCACTGTGAAGATTAAGATAACCCACAGAAACTGCTCAGTACAGTTGCCAGTATGTGTGAAGTGCTCAATAAACCTTAGCTAGCAAACTGCTTTAGAATGTCAGCTTTTGCTCTCCAGTGATGAGCATCTTTTCATTTTGCCCAGCAGTTATAAAAGTAGAGGGAAAAAACAAAGCCAGGTGTGGGGGTGCACGCCTGTAATCCCAGCAGCTTGGGGGGCTGGGGCAGGAGGATAGCAAGTCCAAAGCCAGCCTCAGCGACTTAGTGAGGCTCTAAGCAACTTAGCAAGACTCTGTCTCAAAATAAAAAAATAAAAAGGGGCTGGAGTGGTTGCTCAGTGGTTAAGGCGCTTGCCTGGCATGTATGAGTACGCAAATTCAAACCCCAGCACCACGTACACAAAGAAGTCTCAGAGCAATGAAAGCTACATGAAAAACTAAATAAAAATTGCTTCTCTCTCTTTCTCTCTCTCTCTCTCTCCCTCCCCCTCACTGTTCCTCTCTCTTGGAAAAAAAAAAGAGCTGGGGATGTAGCTGGGTTCAAACCCTGTAACAACAACAACAACAAAGTAGAGGAAAAAAAGCAAAAGAGATGGAAGGAAAGAGAAGAAAAAAAAGATGGGGATGGAAGAGTGAAGGGAAGGTGAGGAGTGTGGATGGAGGTCTCTCACATGCCTCCACGCCTCTGCTTGGGAAGTGCAGAAGTGAGTTGCATATTCTCAAAAGATACATTCCCCAGGGCCTCCCAGGAACCAAAAATGACAACATTTAGAGGATTTCTGAGGAAGATTGCCCCGCAGAGGAGACGCACCCCAGTTTCTCATGTCAATCCAGGAAATGAATACACTGTCAACAGTGGTGAGGCGTGCATGGTAGTGTGATTGCATGTGTCATATGTATTATACGCTACACAGACCCTTCTCTTGATTATGTTTCTTTGTGTGAATGTAGGAATGATTTGCTCAGCATACCATACATCCTCAGAATGCTGGGGAAATAGGTAAGGAGAGCTATCAAGAGATAAAGAGGAGTGTCCAAATAGACAGGAAGGGAAGGGACAGACCCACCTGCCAGAGGGAAGGATATCTTTAAGACCCACATGTGAGGGGCTGTAGCAGTGGCTTAGCAGTTTCGGCCCTTGCCTGGCATGCACAGGGACCTAGGTTCAAACCCCAGCACCACATATACAACAAAGTGTGGGAGCAACGAAAGCCAACTGAAAAACTAAATAAAATTGATTCTCTTTCTCTCTCTCTCACTGTCACTCTCTCTCTTAAAAAAAAAAAATTCACTTGTGAGGAACAGCATGGTTAAGCACAGAAATCACAAGCCCTTGGGCATCACCTGAGCACAGAGCTAGGTCTTTGTCAACACATTGTGTGTCTTGTGCTTGAACTTGATCTAAACTGTGAGAAATCACTGAATGCCACTTCTGAACACAGTGGAGAATGGTTTTAAGGGATTGTGAGTACACACTAAGAGAAGTATTATGTGCTACTGCAATAGTTCAGGTAGGACAGGTGAAAGTCTGAGCTCCAGTAGAAGGAATCCAGGCTATGGAGGTGATTCATCTTTCAGAAGCAAAATCAGTAGAAGTTGGAGGACTTATCAATAGGAGAAGGGACAACTCTGTGATTTCTGGTTTGGGTAGAGTGGATGATGTGGATTCCAGAGACAAAGTGCATGCAGGAAGGAGGAAGCTTCCTTTTGGAGGAAGGTGAGGGCCCAGGGCAGAGGAGAAAGTGTGTTTATGTGAGTGCAGGGAATAGAGTTAGCAAAGGCTCTTTCCCAAGTTCACTAGAAAAGACATTTAGCTTATTGGCCCTTTTGCATTATCTTCGACAGCCTCTCCTCTTCTTTATTTTTTTTTTTTTATTTTTATTTTTTAAGAGAGAGGGACAGTGAGAGAGAGAGAGAGACAGAGAAAGGGAGAAACAACTTTATTTAGTTTTTCAAATGGCCTTAGTTGCTCTAACACTTAGTTGTGTACGTGGTGCTGGGGTTTGAACCCAGGTCCTCGCGCTTGCAGAGCAAACACCGAAACCGCTGAGCCACCGCTCCAGCCCCTCCTCTTCTTTAGAGTGGGAATATTTTAAAATACCTCAAAGGCAGAACAAACAACTAATGTTTACTAAATGTTTCCTTTTTGACTTCATTGGGTGGTTAAGTATTTTACCTATATTACCTCATTTGATCCTCAAAACAGCTTTATGAAATGAATATTATCATTCCTAGTTTACACATGAGTAAATAGAAGTTTAAAGGGATTAAGAGCTAAAAGAATCACCATTAAAAGATGGTAGAATTGATCCCTCTCTGTGGGAATAAATAAAATCTATTTCTTTTGTTTTTTCTCTCTCTCTTTCTCTCAAAAGTGCTAGGGATTGAACCCAGGTCCTCAGCTCATTCATGCTAAACAAGAACTCTACCACTGAGTCGTATCCCCAGCCCAGGGAATACAGAACATTTCTGCAAAGGAGAAAGAAGTTTTCATTGTTCTATTGCTGGTTGGGGGAAAACAGGCTAAGAAATGTGGATGAACAAATGCACCCTGGCAGCTTTATTATCACCTTATATTTCTGATATGTTTTACTTTCAAGACAGAGTCATAGTCCTTATCTCAGATTTCTCTCAAATTGTCTACATTGGGCAGCTGGGGGTGACACTCGTCTATCAATCAATAAACATTTGCTGGGCATCACACGGAGTGAGTCACCGCTCACAATGAAGTTGTCCTCCATGTGGCCTTGCACACAGGAGTTTGCAGTCTAGTAAAGAATCCCCCAGGGGGCTATGGAACAACCTCTCTATGCTGGCCAAGTGCTAAATTAGAAGGCCGTGTACCATAGTTTTCAAATATGTTCTATGGAAACTCCAGATCCTGGAGCATGCAGGGTAAATGATTCTCAAAATGTGGAATGATTTTGCCCCCTAGGGGACATTGGTAATGTCTGGAGACATTTTTTTGGTTCTCATAACTCCCTCACAATCATGCCAGGGAGAATAAAGGGTGTGTGTTGCTGGCATCCAGAAACAGGGAAACTGCTAAAGGTACTGGAATGTATAGGACAAAACCCTCAGGAATTATCCAGCCCACATAGCCGTTGTGTTGAGGCTGAGAAAGCTGCTCTAGGCTAATACAATGACCTGTTTGAATTTTATTTTAAAAATTGCACTTTAAGAATAGTAACAAAACAGCAGATACGTTGACAACTATTACATACTTTATTTTAACACACTGTACTCAATGAAAGATTAAACTGTGCTGTGCGACCAAATTAAATAGTTTTGTGGAAAACTTGGGCTCTTCCTGGCACAGTGATTTTCTAAAAAGAGCACTCACTATGAAGAACATCTCAAAATTTCCAGGTGAATCATTACTTGCAAAAAATTCTAACCATTTCCAATTAATTGTATGCACAGAAATAAATTTGGAAACAAGCTGATATAAGACCAGTTATCTACAATACTCAATTTCACATTTTTGTACTTATCAAACAGTTTAATTGATTGATATTATGAGTAAACATCATTAGGTTTGATCTATACATTTGAAATACTTATTTCATGGCCTGGTTACTCAGATTAGCATTAGCATAATCTGGGGGTTTGATACAAAGGTGAGGTCTCAGGCCCCAGCCCAGAGTTTGTGAATCAGGGTCTGCATTTCAACAAGATCGCATTCCCATTAGAGTTTCAGAAGTGCTATTCTGTAGGACTTCACAGAAGAGAGACCACTTAGGGCTGTATAAGCAGAAAGGACTGCAGGCAAGGCGGGATTTCTGCAGGAAATGATTCAAATGAACTAGACAAGGAAATAGGCAGTGGGCATCCGATGTGAGGAAAGGGGCAATATGAAGGGTCTGAGAACCGACCTCCCCGGAAAGAGGGTCCTAGAGGCACAACATTGGAAGACTTTGAAGAATTTAGAGGTAAAGAGTACCGTGGGACAGGGAACCAGCTTGCTCTCCCACTCCAGGGCTGTTCACGGGAGGCCTCCCACAACAGACACCTCCTTACCTTGTTGACAGGGCAGTCTCCCCCGAATTCCAGGCCTGGATTGCTAGCCACTTAGCCACCATGAACCAATTAAACCTTCAATAGCCCCAAGAAGTTGGGGCTCATTATCTCCAATTTCTAGATGGGGAGCCAACCACTTCCGAAGCTGTAATTACTGAAGGTCAGAGGGCACCAGAGGCAGGAAGTCTGGTCTGTAACAGCACATTCTTGGCCCTCCCAAGGTCTCCCTCCTGAGCTGCAGAAAGGAGGGGCTGCTTTCAGCTGCTGGGAGTCTTCCACAGCTTATAAGAAACACTGGCAGGGAGAAAGGGGCTATTCCCATCTTTGCTTGAGCCAGCTCTGGGAAAAGAAAGACTCTAACCTCAAGCAAGGGCAGACTGGTGAGAGGGTTTGCTGGAAAAGTGTTGGGATAGCGCAGGCCTGAGGACGGAGGTGCTGGAGAAAAGAGGAGGCAGTGCCATGGGGAGGCCTGTGGATGAGGCCTGCTTTATCCCTGAGAAAGTTTGGGACTTTCAGGCAGCACAAAACCTTAGTTGAGTCAACTGATCATCTAGCTTTCTTGAGAATGCAAATAGGCCTGACTGAAGACTTATGTGTCTGCTGAATCCTTTATAGTCACACGTGGAAGTCCTGGGAAGCAGGCATTGCTGTGTGACTGGGAGCCCTAAAGGGTTAGCTCTAATCGGGACTTCCGGACCAGCACCTATTCCATGGAGTCTGTTTAGCAACAGCTTTCTCTTGACCTCTTCAAAGGCCAAGTGAGGTATTTAAAGCAAGGCAGTGACCTCAATTCTAGTAGGACAATCGCCCAGGGGATTAAGAAAAAGTGTCAGGGCCAGCTGCCTCCTTCCTTCAAGGCCACCTGAGCCACCCCAAGGTGGAGATGAGGCCTGGAGGCTGGGACACCCTCTCCTGCTCAGCACTGCTCAGAGAAGCCTTCAGAATCTAACTGTGGCCCCCTAGTTCTGCCTTGAGGCTGATTCATTAACTGCTGGAGGCCAAATGCGAGGATTCTGGACTTGTGGAGGCCCTGCTTCTCTGGGATGCTGCCCTTTGATCGCTAGTTAATGACTCCCAGCTGTGCAGGGTCCTGAGCGTGTTTCAATATTCTGGGAAGATTCTGAAACCTGAGCCCTTTGCTGGGTGACTGTGGACACCTTTGGGAACAGAATGAGTGCTGCTGGTCCCTGTCTGGGCTACACTGTGGCTTGGGCCATCTCTACAAAGGATAGGAAAGAAGCTGGGGTTGCTTGGGGGTGACCAGGGAAGTTACCATCCCCTTGTCCTCCCAGGCCTCCTGGTCAGGTGTCAGGCACAAAACCTGTCCCTAAATTCAAGGAATGGTCTTTGGGGCAGTCTCAGTGTAAGGAGTCTAGGACCTCACTCAAGCAGAGGAACATAGTTCTCTTGCTCCTCCCTCAAATTTCTAAAACTTATTTTTCTGGAATATTAAACTGTCCCTGACAGCTACAAAAACCCAGGGAGAGAGGTGACATTAAACTGAGAACATCTTAATAAAGGAAGCATGGAACACTCTGCAAGCCATGACTAACTAGCAAGGTGGGACTAAGGAGGTAGTGATGGTAGATGGAGATGTGACAAGAAACAGGGAGTCCCCAAGTTCATGGTTACAATTCACTTCTGGGGTAGTGCTGATCATCAATCAAGAGGTAGTGTGGGTGCACCAGAATCCCTGGTGAGGGTGAGGAGTAGGGGGAGGCGAGGGCAGAATCCAGAAAGGGAGGCCATGAAGCTCCAAGCTGACAGGTTAGCCCAGCCCCAGCCCAGGAACCTGTTCCTGTTCCTTGGAGAAGAAACCAACCCTACTGAACTACCTGGATTCCAAGACACCAAGCCAGAAAACCAGCAGGGCCTGTGAGGTGTGTCAGGCCCTGATAGGTCACCCTGATAGGGTGACCTCTCCATGGATCAGGTTGACATTGGAGCCCAGGAATTTCAAATCTGAAACCTCAGAAAGTATGGTATAGCCACTTAACAGAATATTGTGTTGGGTTTAATTTTTTTTTTTTAAGAGAGAAGGATAGTGGGAGAGAAAGAGAGAGACAGAGAGAATCAATTTTTATTGAGTTTTTCACATGGGCTTCGTTGCTCTAACACTTAGTGTGTACTTGGGTGCTGGGGTTTGAACCAGTGTACTTGCGCATGCTGGGCAAGTGCCCTTACCGTTGAGCCACCGCTCCAGCCCCCTCACACTATTCTTTAAGAATGTATAAACGCATGGGGAAATTTCATGATGTATTTGTAGATAGGAAAAAAGCTTATATTCGGAACAGACACAGAGGCCTCTTATCTTACTGAACATACACACACATCCATGCTGGAGGTGTGGTGTGTTGGAAGGACACAGGGACACCGGGTTATCGTTGTGTAGGGATATTGTGGGTAACCTTTATTTTCTTCATGTTTTTCTATATGTTGCAAATTCTCTGTACTAACCTTCCTTGCTTTTCTACACAGAGAGGTCAAGTAGCTTATTTAACTGGCAGCACTAGGTCTGTTTGAACTGGTAGTTCTACCTAACCTGGCAGTTCTGTGTAAAGTGTCAGTCAGGGAGCAGTGGTGGATGGGAAGGGGCCTTGGTGGCGCTGCTACTTGCCTACCAGCATCCTTTTTCCCTTCCTCCTTCCTGCTGGAGCTGTGGTCTGCTCCAGTGCTGTGCTTGCATCGTTCATTTATCCCTGCAGATCCCCTCTCCACTCCTCTCTTCATCACTTTGTGGTCCTGGAGGGAGGCTGAGCTTTATGGACTGCCTCAAAAGCTCTGGTTGGATTTGGCTAATAAGGACGGCAGCAGGAGATCAAAGAAGGACAGGAGCATAAGGCTGGGGTATTGATCCCTCTGGCTTCCCCCCAGTGGGCCTGCTGAGCCTCCCTTCTGAAGGCCTTGCCCCATCAGATGGCCTTCTACACAAAGCTCTGGATCCCTCCCCTATTCTTGCCAGCCTTGGGGTGGTATAGCGGGCTGAATGGTACCACCCCTCACCCCTACAAGACATCCTAATCTGGGAACCTGTGCATGTGACTTTATTTGTAAAAAGGATATCTGTAGTTGTAATTAAGTAATTTCAGATAAGGAAGCTGGAGCAGTGCCTCAGAGGTTAGAGCACTTGTCTGGCATGTGCAAGGACTCAGGTTCAAACCCCAGCACCATATACACAATTCTGTGTTAGAGCAACAAAAATCAGATTAAAAAGTAAATGAAATTGGTTCTGTCTCTCCCTCTCTCTCTCTTAAAAAAAAAAGTAAATTAAGTTGAGAAGGTCATGCTGAATTATCTGAGAGGGCACTAAACCCAATGACAAGTCTCCTTATGGGAGAGGGAGGTGGGGGTAGACCTCACACTCTGAAGAGACAACGAAACTGTGGAGGCTGAGATCCTGGTGATACAGCCACAGGTCAAGGAAAGCCAACAACAGCCCACCAGGAGCTGGACGAGGAAAGAACAGATTCTCTGCTGGGGCCTCTAGGGGGAGTTCCAGACTTCTGGCCACCAGAACTGGGAGAGGGTAAATTTGTGTTGTTGAAAGCCGTCTCATGCATGCTGATTTGTTATGAATACAGGTGGAGAGTGTGCCTCGCTGTTACCAGCCCTGGGGGGAGCAGGGGCATTTTTCCTGTGTTCCCTCTGCATTGCCCCTATTTGCAGATATTCTCAATGTTAAATCCTCCTTGCATTGCTCAGTTTTTTTTTTTTTTTTTTTAAAGAGAGAAGGACAGTGAGAGAGAGAGAGAAAATCAATTTTTATTTACTTTTTCATGTGGCTTTCGTTGCTCCGATACTTAGTTGTGTACATGGTGCTGGGGTTTGAACCCACATCCACGTGCATGCCAGGCAAGTGCTGTAACTGCTGAGCCACAGCCCCGCATTGCCTAGGTTTGTGAGCTGTCTGTTTCCTGCCAGGCTGCCTCACATGGGCGTCCACCTCACCCAAGTGCAGCATCTGTCCCACAGTGAGCTGAGCCTCCCCCACGTCCAGGGGTTGATCCCAATTTGTCCAATCAAACTAATCCTACTCCCCTTGCAAGGGATTGGTCCAAGGACAAATGGCCTAACTGGCCATCTGATCTCAGAGGCATATATGGGAGGATGGTGGCCTGTATCTCAGTCACATGGGTGCTTTTGGGAAGGGCATCAAATTAATTCACAATAATGGGCAATTCCATTATTCTTTCAACAGAGCTCTGAAAGAAGGAATCACAGGAGAATGAAGAAGAGGGGAAATAAGAACACATTGTTTGGGAAGGCTCATAGGGTTCAGATATTCAAGTTGGAGAATTACTGGCAGGCAGATGGTAAGTGAGGGGCCTGGAGACATACACCTACTTTTAACTCTCCTTGGTCCTGCTTCCCATCTCTTCTTAGCCTTCTCTTAAGAAATGCTTCAATAGAGGCCAAACTCATCCAGTGAGCTTTCTCAAGGCTTTTTATATAGAACGCTAGTTCTACATGATACTTCTAGAAAATCCTTCCAACAAACTTGGGAAATGTTGTGTATAGAAAATCCTCAGAGTCACAAGTAGGCCACAGGCATAGTAGTGCATGCCTATAATCCCAGAGGCTCTGAGGCTGAGGCAGGAGGATCACAAGTTTAGAGTCAGCCTCAACAACTAAGCAAGGCCCTAACCAACTTAGCAAGACCCTGTCTCAAAATTAAAAAACAAACAAACAAACAAACAAACAAACTAAAATGGGCCAGGGATGTGACTCAGTGATTATGTGTACCTGGGCTCAAGCCCTGGTACAAAAAAAAAAAAAAAAAAAGTCATGAGTAGGTTAATATGTTAATGGCTCTAAGAGGTCCTGTCAAAACACAAATCCTGGGGCTAGAGTGGTGGCTCAGTTGTTGTGACGCTTGCCTGGCGTGCATGAGGACCTGGGGTTGAACCCATGCACCATGTATACAATGAAGTGTTGGAGCAATGAAAGTCATATGAAAAACTGAATAAAATTGAGTCGTGCTTTCTCTCTCGCTCTCTCTCTCTCTAAAACACGCACACACACACACACACACACACAAATCCTACTTTCTGTTCATATAAACCAGCATTGCTTAAATTTATTTGATCAAAGAACTCTTTGGTGCATATGAATTATCACCTCTTAATAACATATTCTGGGAAGTGCTTATCTGATGCTCATGGTTTTTAATAAGTATTATGGAACATTTTGATAATATGCCCAATATTTCTTTCTTTTGCTATCTTCGTAGCTAATTACCAACCTCCTAGAGTGTGTGAGCAGGGAAGATAATGCTGTTCTCTGTGCATGTAATAAAATAGCAGGCAGTTCATAAAGACTAGGAGTTTATTTGGTTCATGTTTTTGGAGGCTGGAAGTCCAGGAGCATGGTGGCGGCGTCTACCCAGCATCTGGTGAGGACTTCTTATGGCAGCCCATGGTACTGCATGATGAGACAGAGCGAGTGTGCTAGCTCAGGAATCTCTCCCTCTTCTTTTTCCTTTCTTTTTTCTTTTCTTTTAAAGAAAGAGGGAGAGAATAAATTTTATTTAATTTTTCATGTGACTTTTGTTGCTCTGACACTTCGTTTTGTACGTGGTGCTAGGTTCCAACCCATGTCCTCACTGAACCACCACTCCAGGGGGAGAAAAGAAACTTTCAAGGTAAGAACAGACTTACTGCATTCGTGAACAGAAAACCAGCATTACAAAGAATCTTCAAAGGTAAACTCCAGATAGAAGAACAAGCAAACATTCCTCAAAACCCACAAACAGAGGGAATTCAATAAAGGTGCATGCTATCAGTAGAAAAACAAGACAGCACATAACTTAATTATAAAACACAATGACTATGAACCAAAACCACATAACAATTCTAACACTGAATTATGAATGGTCTCAATGTACCACTCAAAAGACACTGACTAGCAGATTGGATCAAAAAACAAAATCCAACAATATGCTGCTTACAGGAAACCCACCTTACAACCAAAAATACCCAGATTAAGGGTGAAAGGATGGGGAAAAAATCTACTAGGAATACAGGCCAAGAAAGCAAGCTGGAGTTGCAATTCTTATATTGACAAAGTGGATTTCAAACATAAATTAATCAGAAGAGATAAAGAAGGCCACTACATCCTAGTAAAGGGAATAACACAACAGGAGGAACTAACCATAGTAAATATATACTCTCCAAACACCAACTCTCCAAACTATGTGGAAAAATTACTCCAAGACATAAAACCATGTACCTCAACATGTTAGTATTAGGAGACTTTAACACTTCTCTATCACCAATACACAAATCATCAAAGCAAAAACAAAAACAAAAAACAAAACAAAAAAAAAAAATAAAGAGATCTCCAGTCTAAACAACCATAAATCAAACAGGCTTAAGAGACATATACAGAATATGCCACCCCAAATTGGCAGAGTATACCTTCTTTTCAGCAGCAAATGGATCCTTTTCCAAAACAGATCATAATCTAGTTCACAAAGGAAATATCAGCAAATATTTAAAAAGTAGATATTATTCTATATATCCTATCAGACCATGGTGCCATGACACTAATCATCAAAAGCAAAAACCATAACAGAAAGCTCACATATACATGGAGATTGAATAACACCCTATTCAATGAAGAATGGATTCAAGAAGACATGAGAACAGAAATTGAGGAATTCTTGGAAGAGAATGAGAATGAAGATACAACATATTGAAATCTCTGAAAGAATGTGAAAGCATTCTTAAGGGTAAAATTTATAGCACTGAAATACATTAAGAATCAGGAGGGGCTGTAGTGATGGCTTGGTAGTTACAGCGCTTGCCCAGCATGCGTGAGTACACAGGTTCAAACCCCAGCACACACATACACAACTAAGTGTCAGAGCTATGAAAGCCATGTGAAAAACTAAATAAAAATTGATTCTTTATCTCTTTTTCTCTTTCTCTCACTGTCCTTATCTCTTTATAAAAAAAAGAAAAGAAAAGAAAAGAATCAGAATCAGAAGAGATCCCAAATAAGCTTATGCTCCAACTCAAATCTCTACAAAAGGAAGAACAATCTAATCTCAAAGCCAGCAGAAGATAGGAAATAATTAAGATCAAAGCTGAAATCAATGAAATAGAGAACAACAATAACACACACACAAAAAAAATTAAAAAAAAAATCAACAAAATAGAGCTGATTCATCAAAATAAATAAATAAAATTGACAGACCCCTTGCTAATTTAACTAAAAGAAGGAGAGAATCAAAGCAAATCAACAAAATCACCAATGAAAAGGGAATGATTAACACTGACCCCTTAGAAATCAAACAGATTATTAAAATATATTTTGAAAAACTATACTCCTCTAAATCCAATAATCTGGATGACATGGACAAATTTCTAGACACATAAAACATCTCCAAATTGACACAGGATGAAATTGAAATCCTAAGCAGCCCAATAACAGGCATCAAAATCTATACAGCAATTAAAAGTCTACCAAAGGGGGCTGGAGCGGTGGATCAGCGGTTAAGGCGCTTGCCTTGCATGCGCGAGTATGCGGGTTCAAACTCCAGCACCACGTACACAATGAAGTGTCTGAGCAACAAGAGTCCATGAAAAACTGAATAAAAAATTGATTCTGTCTTTCTCTCACTGTCCCTCTCTCTTAAAAAAAAAAAAAAAAAAAAAAAAGTCTACCAAAGAAGAAAAGCCTAGGTCCTGAAGGATTCTCTGGGGAGTTTTACAACACCTTTGAAGTAGAGCTAACACCTCTCCTTATTAAGCTATTCCAAGAAATTTTTAAAAAGGGAACTCTCCCAAACACTTTTATGAAGCAACCATAACTCTGATACCAAAACCCAGCAAAGACACATCAAAAAAAGAAAACTACAGACCAATATCCCTCATGAACATCAACCCAAAAATCCTTAATAAATTCTTGCAAACTGCATTAAAAAATATATTAAGTAAAAAATTCACTGCAATCAAGTGGGTTTCATTCCAGGTATGCAAGGTTGATTCAACATACACAAATCAATAAATGTGATTCATCACTTAAACAGAATTAAAGACAAAAACCATATGATCATCTCAATAAATGCAGAAAAAGCCTTTGATAAAATCAAGCACCCATTTATGCTCAAAACTCTAGAAAAAAATAGGGATCAAAGGAACTTAACTTTGTGAAGGCTGAGAAGTTGAAAGCATTTCCACTAAACTTGGGAACAAGACAAGGCTGCCTGCTTTTACCACTTTTATTCAATTTAGTCCTTGAGACCTGAGCTGGAGCTATTAGGCAAGAGAAGGAAATAAAATGGATAGGAATAGGAAGGGAGGAAGTCAAACTATCCCTTTTTGCTGATGACATGATCCTATATCTGGAAGATCCAAAAATCTCTACCAGAAAACTGCTACAGCTAATAAACAGATGTGGCAAAGAAGCAGGCTACAAGAACAACACCCATAAATCAATAGCTTTCCTATGTGCTAACAATATTACGGCAGAAGAAGAATTCAGGAAATTGGCCCCATTCAAAATATCATTTAAAAGAATAAAATACTTGGGAATTAATCTGACAAGAGAAGTAAAAGACCTCTACAAGGAAAACTATCAAACACTGAAAACAGAAATTGAAGAAGACCTGAGAAGATGGAAAGGTGTTCCATGCTGTTGGTTAGACAGAATTAATATAATTAAAATAGTCATTCTGCCAAAAAGAACTATACAAATTCAATGCAAGCCCCATCAAGATTCCAATGTCATTCTTTACAGATATAGGAAAAAAGCAATTCTCAAATTCATTTGGAACAACAAGAAACCCAGCCTAGCCAAAACATTACTAAGCAAGAAAGACAAAACAGGTGGTTTTGCAATACTAGATCTAAAGTTATACTATAGAGCTGTTGTATTAAAAACAGCATGGTACTGGCATAATAGGAATGAGGACCTATGGAACCAAATAGCAGATTCTGAGACAAACCCACAAATCTTTAAACATCTGATCTTTGACAAAGGGGGTCAAAACACAACATGGAGGAAAGTCAGCCTATTCAACAAATTGTGCTGGAACTCGACGGTGACTTGCAGAAAATTGAAATTAGATCCTTATCTCTCACCTCGCACAAAAATCAAATCTAAATGGATCAAGAATCTAGGAATTAAACCAGCTGCCATACAATTGCTAGAAGAAAAGTTAGGACCAACACTCCAGCATTTGGTAGTGGGCAAAGACTTCCTCAACAAGATTCCTAAAGTGAAAGAATTACAGGCAAAAATCAACCAATGGGATACCATTAAACTGAAGTTTCTGTTCTGCCAAGGAAGTAGTCATTCAAGAGACAACCTACAGAATGGGAGAGAATCATGGCCTGTGATCCCTCTGATGGGGCACTAATATCCAAAATTTACAAAAAACTCAAAAAAGTCAATAACAGAAACACAAACAATCTAATCAATAAATGGGCCAGAGAGCTAAACAGAAACTTCTCAACAGAGGAAATTGAGCAAGCCAATGAATACATGAGAAAGTGTTCTAAATCACTGGTAATCAGGGAAATGCAAATCAAAACTACCTTAAGATTTCACCTCATTCCAGTCAGACTGGCAAAGATGAAGAAAACAAACTCTAACAAATGCTGGAGGGGTTGTGGGGAGACAGGAACACTAGCACTCCGTTGGTGGAATTGCAGACTGGTCCAGCTGCTCTGGAAAGCAGCTTAGAGATTCCTGAAAAAATTAGAGTTGGATCTACCATATGATCCAGCTGTCCCTCTTCTGGGTATTTTCCCATAGGAGTTAGAATCTGCACATTACAGTGACACTGCAAAATCTATGTTCCTAGCAGTTCAGTTTACAGTAGCTAAATTATGGAACCAACCCAGATGTCCCTCACTAGATGAATGGATCCAAAAGCTCTGGGATATGTATATGATGGAGTTCTACTCAGTGATAAGAAACAATGATATTGCATCATTGAAGGTAAATGGATGGCAATGGAAGAAATCATGCTGAGCAAAGTTAGCCAAACCCAGAGAGTCAAGGACCAAATGTTTTCCCTCAGTTGTGGTGACAGGACCTAAACCTAGGCTTGGGGGAAAGGTATATAAACTCATGGATTAGAACCATAGAATAAAAACGCAATTTGTTACGATTTATAAGATACAGTTGCAAAATACTGCATAAAATATTTAAATAAGCAATACTGCATGCCTTTACAAAAATGTAAATGTTTATTTCTATTGTCAAATATTTTGTCTTTTTTTTAAAGAGAGAAAGACAGTAAGAGAGAGAGAGAGAATCAATTTTTTATTGAGTTTTTCACATGGCTTTAGTTGCTCTGACACTTAGTTGTGTACGTGGGTGCTGGGGTTTGAACCCGTGTACTTGTGCATGCCAGGCAAGCATCGTAATGACCGAGCCACCGCTCCAGCCCCCTAATGTCAAATATTTTGAAGAATAACAAGGGATGATAGGAAGGGAGGAGAAAGGGAAATGTTGGAACGGAGATAAATCAAGGTACATTCCAAGCATTTATAAGTATGTCACTGTATGTACTGTAGCCATGTATATAAAAAATGTCCTTCATAGGTGTAAGAATTATGTTACTGTATTTGGGTTTTTTAGGAAAAATATAGGAACCAAAGTGATGCAAGGAATGGGGGGTGGATTAGGAGGAGGGAAGTAGAGGGGTGTGGCGGGGAGGGATATTGACCAAATTGTATTGCTGTATTGTGTGCATCTATGAATATGTGACAACAAATCCCATTGTCATGTACAACTATAATGCACTAATAAAAATAAAAAATATAAAAATAAAACAAAGAGGGATAGTGAGAAAGAATGAGAGAATCAATTTTGTTTAGCTTTTCATGTGGTTTTCCTTGCTTCAACACTTTGTTGTGTATGTGGTGCTGGGGTTTGAACCCATGTCCTTACGAATGCCAGACAAGTGCTGTAACTGCTGAGCCACTGGTCCAGCCCCTCCCTCTCTCAGCTTGTAAGGGCACTGATGTCATCATAACAGCCTCAAGCTCATGACCTCATCTAATCCTCATTACCTCCCACATGCCCTACTTCTAAATACTGTTGACATATAAATTTGGGGTTACTCTTCCAACACATGAGCTTTGGGGGAAGAGGCAGAGGAAGAGGCAATACCCACCCTGGATCCTGTTTCCTGTTGGCGTTCCTAGACAATGATTTGGATGGTTAGCAGATTTGATGCATAATACAATAATATACATTCTTTTTTTTTTTTTTAAATTAACCTAGACACTTAGTATTGGCTTCTGCTCAGTGTTGGCTTCTGCTGAGTTGTTCTCAGCAAAATTTGACCTTTTATAAACCAGTAGCCTCCTTAGGATGCTCCTTTTCATTGTTCTATGATCTTTGGGAAGAGTCTACACTTCTTTCCTTTCCAAGGAGAGCTGGTTTAGGAAAACTGCTTTTGTTCCTGGCCAGAAAATATTTCAAATACAATTATATCAAATGCAATTATTACAGTTGTTCAGGGTGTTGTATGGAACCTACCAAAAGACCAAATATTTGAAATCCCAAGAGATAGACCCAAGGGCTCACTGTAAAACTTTGGTACTCAAAGTAAACTCTGTAGGACAGATGCACCACACCACTTAGAAGCTGTTAGAAATGCAGAATATGAGGTCCCACCTATCATAAATGAAATTAAATATGTAGTCGGGTGTGGCAGAAAATTTACTTTGGCCGAAGAGTGAAAGAAAAAATGTATGCCCAGCAAGGAGATCAGGGGTTTGTAATTCCAGCCTAACACAATACTGCTCTTTGGTCTGATTGGAGGAGCTCATGTGTACAATCTACACGGTTGGCTAAAATAAGGTGGAAGCAGGTGCAGACAGGAAGGAGGCAGTGACTGGGAGAGAGGGAGGGGGGTTGCCAGAAAGGGGCACAGTGAGTCAGCAAAGGTCACTGGATGAGGATGGGTGGGTACCTGAAGGGATCCTCAGAAAGAGGTGGGCTGTACAGGGGAGGGAGTTACTATCTTCAAGGGGAAAGGGATCTAAAATGGAGGTAGTGTGTTATACATCACAGTCTTCCAAATTTGATAGAAAAGACATAAATCTTACACATCCCAAACCCAGGAAGCAGAATCTGCATTTGAACAGATTCCCCCAACAGATTTACATGCACAGTAAAATCTGAAATATCAGGATTAAGCTCATTATGCTTCACCTATTAATTCATTTATTAATAAATAATGATTGAACACCCCACCATCTACCAGGCTCTGTTATAGGTATTGAGGGCATAGTGCTAAAATATTGGATAAATTCTGTATTCTTATGCAATTTACATTCAAGTGTAGCAAACAAACCAACACATTTAAAACAGAAGATTTCAGAAAGTGTTAAGTTGCTTAAAAAAATAAGAGGGCAACAGAAAATAAGAGTTGGGGGTGAGAGCTACCAAGGTCAGCAGGATCTATCTGAATAGAGACCTGCATGGTGAGACGGAGGAAGCCACATGGTGGTCTGAGGCAGGAATAATACAGGTTGATGCACAGTTAAAACAAAGGACCAAAAGAGGGTATGAGCTTAGGAACAGGGAGAAAGAAGGCCACTATGGCTGAAGTTTAGCAAATTATGATGCTCTGAAGACAGAGGGAAGGGCCAGATTATGTGCACCAAAGATTATCAAATTTAGTGTGCATTAGAATCATCTGGAAGAGAGGTATTTCATTTTATTTTATTATTATTATTTTGATATTAGGGATTGAACCCAGGACTACTTTGTCTCTGAGCTACATCCCCAGTCCTTTTTATTTTCTGCTTTGAGACAAGGTCCTGCTAAGTTGCTGAAGCTGGACTTGCAGTCCTCCTGCCTCAGTTTTAAAAACAGATTGCTGAGTCCTACTCCCAGAGTTCCTGATTTACTAGCTCTGGAGTGGGACCCACGAATTTGCCTTTCTAACAAGTTCCAAGTGATGGTGCTGGTCCAGGGATTCCACTTGGAGAATCATTGAGCCCAGTAGGTCTTTGGAAGGAGCTTTATGTGATGGAATGCCATCAGAAGACTCTAAGGGGAGAGTGACAAAGTATGGTTTTATTGCTCCTATGTCACCCCAGAAGAACAGACCTTTTTAGTCATCCATTGTCACCTGTAGTCGCATCTCCCTCCTGTTTTGTCCATCACCTGATTTGATCCATTTCTCATTCCTCCCAAACATTTCCATGGTGCATTGTGGAATCCCCAATCAGCAATTCTTGCATGTTTGATACTGAATTTCAGAAACTTTCTTCTTCTTCCTTGCCTTAATGGGAGCCTGACTAGTCCCAAAGACATAGCATTCATGTAGCTGTTTCTGGCAGAGCCTGTCCAATTTCTTCCAATCCATGAACTTCAGGGCCTGGAGGAAGGAGGGATGGCTGCTTGTTCTCTTTTGTTGATCCCAGGACTTAATCTTATTGGAGGGTCTTGCTGCTTCTAACACTTGATCACATGTCCCCATGTATTAAGAGCCACACCTCCTACCTTGCCATCTTCCTCTCTACATAGCTCCTTTTGTCAGTTTCTGAAGTTAGCCATGCGTCTGCCCCATCTAGCACCTGGGCTTCTCAGTTTTCTTGACCTTCTCATTCATAATGGCCTTTTCTTCTGCTGCTCCATGTGAAGGTCATATCCTGACCTTGTTGCCACCAGAAACTATGCTGCTGCAAGCTCAAATGCCCACTTTCTTCTACACCTTCTTGTCCTTGACATATGCTGATGTCCACCTGCAATAATTTAGCTCCTTTCCATTGTCTTCACCAACTGTTTTAACCCATCAGCCATCTCCTGAGCTTGTTCTTCTCGTCAGTCTTAGGGTTTTGGGTTCTTCACCATGAACCGAAACACTGCTGGCCTCAGAATTCCCTTCCCTCCAGTGTGGTCTCCTATAAAACACGAAAAAACCTGTGTCTCCATTTCTTCATGTCTACATAGAAGCAACTTGATATTACCATGGAAGGCCAAGAAAACAAGCAGATGGCTTCTATATTCAGTTCATGGTCACACACTTCAAAGAGGCACTCAACACTACTATGCAACATTTCTGTGTTTCTCTGTTACAATCTTGGGGGTTAGAGAGATGGCTCAGTGGTAGAGTGCTTGCCTGGCACGAGTGAGGTCCCAGGTTCAACCTTCATCACCACGTACACAAGAAATACAGGAAAAACAAAAAAAAAACAGGTGAAAAAAAATTGGCTCTCTCTTTCGGCCTCTAAGAAAACAAAGAAACAAATGAAAGAAATCAGTGGTCTTATTTTTCCAGGTGACTGTCATGCCTTTTTTCCTCCACGCGTTCATGACACTTCCCTTCTTTTTACACTTAGCTGATAAACTCTCCTCATATTTCATTCAGAAGAGATAGTATTGTTTTCCCTCCTATCTACACTTGCCAGACTCTTCCCTGGTGCTCGGAGTGGCCACCCCTCATTCATTCACTCATTCCCCATTAGTGCCTCCCTCTCTAATGGATCGCATTGGACACACACATCTTCAGTATCTCCCATCTATTTCTTCATCTTATACCTGTATTTCTAAATAATATAGCTATTTTTAGCTTCTACAATTTTAGATATTTTCTATGGTCTATCTGTACCCTCCATATTTCCCTTCCTTCTATCCTGTCAATATAGTTCTATCACCAGTTTTGGCTAAATCAGTGTTCTGTGTTAGCATTACTACAATAGCTGAACCACATAGGCTGTTATTCTTTTATGGGTCAGTTTTGGTTATCTTAGGGTTACTCATTAACTCTTATTGCCCATTACTTAGTTTTCTATCTATTACTAAGTTTTTCCAAACTCTCTAATCAAATTGTAAAACCCTTCTCATGAGTCACAGGTAACCAATCAAGATGACTTCTTCAATCTCAAGTCTGGCACTTCTGTTGTTACAGCTGAAGAATGACTCAACTGACACTGTGCTGGTGTGTGGTCTCTCTGGCTTGGCTGTTATAGGACAGCTCAGGACACCAAGAGTAAGTTTTAGCAAATCAGGTGGAAACCTTATAACTTTACCTGGGAATTGCAGAAGAGTTTTGTCATATTGTGATGGTCAAAACAATCAAAATTCCACCTAGATTCAACAGAAGGAGACATAAACCATCCCTCTCTAGGAGAGAAATATCAGAGATGATTTGTGGCCATATCTTGGTTTTTGATTTTTTGTACTGAGGATTGAACCCAGGGACTCCTAACCAATGAACCACATCTTCAGCCCTTTTTAAATTTTCATTTTGAAACAGGGTCTCATTAATTTGCTTGGGTCCTTGCTAAGTTGTTGAGGCTGGCTTTGAACTTGCAGTCCTCTTCCATCAGCCTCCCGAGCCACTGGGATTACAGGCATGTGCCTGTTTTAATATAGCCACAGAGATGCCCACACTTAAACTTGCATTTGAGTAGAAGATCTTCAGAGAGAATCTCAAGGAACTGGTGGAAGGAGAAACTGGGTTACTGGAGACAAGGACAGAGTCTTACTTTATGAAGTTTTGTGTTTTTTAACACTGTTGCATCGTGTGCTAGAACTACACTTTAAAAAAGATGGAATTGTTACTTTTTTTTTTTTTTAACCATATCATACCTTTTCTTGGAACTGTGCCTGCCTCTTAAGCCCATGTTGTTTCCCAGGATGCTCTAGACCAGCGCTGTCCAATAAAACTTTCTGTGGTGATGGAAATGTTCGATGTCTGCACTGTCCAATACAATAGCCACTGCCTCTGTGTGCCTATTTAACATGTAAAATGTGGCCACCTGTGATTAGTGGTCACATGTTGGATATCCCAGCTCTGTGATGGAGCAGGAGCCTGTGCAAGTGAGATCCAACAGTGGAGAACATGAGATGCTCTGGGCCACAGTCTATAAATATTTTTACTTGAGTACTTCCTAAAACAATTTTTAACAACTGCATACCCCATTGCACAAATTAAAGTTGACATCTAAATGCTTCATCCTTAGTATAAAAGTTTATTTTTGTTAGGAGTTATGAAAGATTAAACATTTCAGAAGATGAAATAAGATGGGGACTAGCTATAATTGGAATAAATATTTCATGAGCTGGTTTGATAAAACAAGTTTTAATTACTGAGTAATGTAGACTCATTCTGAAAAAAAAATCATGTAAAAAAATCTGTCATCACCAACCTTGCTGCTTTAGTTGTTCTAAATTTAGAGCGTCTCAATGTGGGCCACACTTTACCCTTGACAGAAATCCTCCTGAGCTAGGGAAAGATGGGAAGCCCTGAGGGAAAGATGCCTTGATGAATCATTAAAGGAGCCCCAGAAACTGACATAACCATCTCCTTTCTTTTGGCTTGAGGAGGTTTTTTGCATCCCAGAGCAAGGCTCTGTGGTGAGATTACAGTTGGTGAGTGGGGAACTTTTATAAGATGATTTTAGAACTCAGAATTTCAGAAGTTAAGCCTGGAAGTGGATTCTCTCTAAATCATTCATGGCCATTTACCCACTGAACTGTCTGTGCACCCTTGGGTGTACTTGAACCCCCATCAGAAGACAGCATCGTGGGAAAATGGAAGTGGGGCTTGGTTCCCAGCTGCGGCTTCAGCCGAAAAGGAAAGAAGGAGTTGGTCCCCTGGTGCCCCAGGCTGAGGTGTAGTGACCCTTTCAGCCACAGGCCTCCCACACCTGCCCTCAGGGCAACACTTGTCTTATCTGGAATTTTTCAACCTTTTCTGAATGGAAAGTGGCAAACACAGAGCATCCGTCTTGCCAGATTTTTCTTGGGAACAAGTAGCCAAGGCCTAGTTCCCTTTCATCGGTGGATTTTGCTCCTGCTCATTAGATGACTTGCATCTGAGAGATGTATTATAAAAACATACGTATTTCAACCTGAGAATCATATTTATTTTGTACGTTGCTCACGTTGAGAGGCTGGAGGAGACTAAGCCCTGAGGGTGTCTCAAACTAGGGCAAATGATCACCAATGTAATGACAAGTGGAAGCCTTGGGGGGTTTCATTGCTATTTAATACCCTTCCCTTGTTCTTGCAATTTGTAGTTGAGTTCTGGAAGTGGGTATCTGCACATGCCCATCTACTGCACTCACTCACTCCTTCACTATTTTTTGTCATCTCAGAAAGGGAGCAGAGGGGCTGGAGCGGTGGCTCCGTGGTTGCAGCACTTGCCTTGCGAGCGCAAGTGGGTGGGTTCGAAGCCCAGCACCACATACGCAGCGAGGTCTTGAAGCAGTGAGGGCCACACAAAAACTGAATGAAATTGTTTCTCAATTTCTCTCTCTCTCTCACTGTCCCTCTTTCTTTAAAAAAAAAGAGAGAGAGAGAAAAAGACAGGTAGCAGATACTGATCGACTACTTCTCCATGCCAGCGACTGTGCTGAGCGGTCTGCACGCGTCTTTCTCATTCAACCTAGCACAAAGCCCCTCTGCTTCACCCCACTCCCTGTTCAAAACCCCGACTCTGTCTACTTTCAGAGTCACAAAAGAGATGGGCGACAGAGAAGGTACACACATGAGGCCTACTTCCTCCCACATGAGGCCCCAGACTTCAGGAAGTGGAAAGAGGCAGCATTTGGATACCTAATGAATAATTGACTGTCTACATGGTTCTTGTTTGGAGAAAGAGAGGAAAGACCCAGAGATTCATAGCATTAAACGAGCCGAACAGGAAGATGGGTGAGTTAAATCTAGGAAAATGAATGTACTTCAATTGATAAGATCTTCATGATAGTAGAAGAAACGTAAGCCACCACTGTATTCTCTCTAATGTTCTGCCTTGGGGTGATACCTAAAATCAATGAATAACTTATTATACAGCGTTTCTCAATATGCCTGTAACTGTCATTATAAAGGAAAGCACTTGCACATTATGGACAAGGGTGATTTAATAGCCTTTGAGACTTGTATCCTCTTATTTTCCACCATGTTACCTTTGGAGGATAATGCTTACCTCTTCTGGGAAATTGCGTATCAGCACTATCGCAGATGATTCACACCATGCGGATTCCCTTCCGCCTTCATGTCCTCTTTATAAACCTTCCACTGTCCATTTCCCAAAGGCCTCACAGGAGGGCAGGGTGTGCTCAGTCAAGCTCTCAGTGGGGTCCCTCTTGGTCTACTTAAATAGTGCACCAACCTGCTGGTCCCAGGGAAGAAACAATGAAAAAGCTGGAGAGCAAGAGAGGCCGCTCTACCAGTCTGCAGATGATGTCAGCTCCTCACGGGAATCATATTTCCAGCCCAATGCTGCCGACGACCACCTTCCAGTATTTTTAATGATAACTTGACTGATGCTATATTACCTCTGTCATTATATTTTATCTGAAGTGCCCATTACCAGGCTATTAGGATGCTATTTATGCAAGTAGAAAAAAGGCTTGTGTTTCCCTGTTTAACTCAGAACCCAGCCCTTCTGCATCTCTCTTGGCACTAGGACAGGTTTGTTCCCAGGTGAGAAGGTCCAAGTACCATCTGCCTTGACATTTTCTCTCCTGCATTATCAGTTGGTCAGTGCACAGTAAGAGACTGTATCCAAATGCATTTTAGATACATTGTTCACAATTTTTCTTACCCTGTGTCCTGAGGAAATGTCCTCTCATATCTCTTCCTTCAAGGTCTAGTTCTTGGTCCTTTGACATCTTCCCACCATCCTCTCCCCTCACCATTCTATCAACTTCTTTTTCTGAACTCTGATCACTCTCTCAAGCTGCTTGATTCTGTAGCACTTATTTCTGCCTTAGAGTTGATCATGTGCTTTCATGGACAAGTCTTAGCCATATCTTGCAATAGCAGGGATTCCCTAAATGGTAGAGCTTTTCAGCACAGAAGCCTTGAGCCGAAAGGAGAACACTTTGGCCTCCAAACATGACACTTATGAACCCCTCCACAGCTCTGCTCAGCCTCACTGCTCCAGTCTGGAACTATCAGATCCCTTGGTTGTGATGTCCATTGCAGCCCTTGGAGACCCCAGGTTGGAGTGCTAGACAGCCAGCCTGGGTGGGTTCATCACTGCAGGTGAGATCACACTGAGAATCAAGCTCATGAGGCCCTCAGGCAGAAGAGAACTAGAGATCATAAGACCGACAAGACCTCTCTCTCTCTTTGTTGGATTCCTCAGAAAAATGAATTCTCTTCTTTTGATTGTCTAGCACTTAATCACTCTATTTATTGTTTCCAGCCCCTCCAACTCCTTCCCTGCCCCTGCTAGAGCAAAGAAGTTTCAGCTCCTCCATTTTGGGAGGTCCTCATTTAGTAATTTATTCAACAATGGTTTATTGATTGTCAACCATATGTCACTGAGCAGAACCAACCCCTGTCCTTGTGGAGTTCACATTCTAAGAGGAGAACATGGGCACACACAACTCAAATTAGCAATGACAGTGTTGTCTAGTACGTGGGGAGGTGAAGAGTGCTGTGGGGATGGCACTTGGGGCAGGGAGAGATGATAGAGCAGTGAGGGTCAACAGACCACTTGAACTTCATGAGTCACATGGTTAAACCCCTAGAGAGCCCTTGCACTTACAGAAACATCACCCTTCTCAGCATCAAGGAGATGTTTGGGTAGGAACTGGAAGCCTGGTTCAGTTTGAGGCTGGCGCTAGGAGAGGGCCTCAGAAGGACAGTCCTGGAATATTCTTAATGGCTTTTGTACTAGTTTCCCAGGTCTGCTATAACAATGGCCACAAAGTGGGTGGTTTAGAACAGCAGAAACTCACTGTCTCATAGTTATGGAGGCTAGAAGTCCAAACTCAGGGTGCGGCAGGGCCATGCTCCCTCTGAAATCTGAAGAGAAGAATCAGTCCTTGCCTCTTGTCAGCTTCTCAGGGCTCCTGTCAACCCACTGCATTCCTTGGCCAGCAATCGCATAGCTCCAACCTCTGGCTTCGTTGTCATGGGGAGCTCTCCATTTGGAGCTCCTTGCTTTCCCATGACCGCCTTCTATGAGGACACTAATCATATTGGATTAGTGGCCCACTCTAGTCCAGGGTTTTAGTCAGGTTTTTCACTGATGACTAAGACCTGACGAGAGCAATTTTAGAAGAGGAAGTTTATTTAGGGACTCATGGTTTCAGAGGTCTTAGTCTATAGATGGCTGGCTCCATTCCTGGGGGCTCAAGGGGAAGCTGAACATCATGGTGCAAGAGTGGCAGAGAGGAAATGTCTCCAGGCATCACAACAGGAAGCAGAGAGACTCCATTCACCAGAAAGAAAATATATATCCCAAAGATGCATCCCCAATGACCCACCTCTTCCAGCCAAACCTTACCTAACTTCAGTTACCACTCAGCTAATCCCTATCAGGGAATTAACCCACTGTTTGGGTTAAGGGTCTCATCACCAAATCATTTCTCTTCTAAGCCTTCTTGCATTGTTTCACACATGAGCTTTTGGGGGACACCTAGTTTCCAAATTATAACATTCAGTATGACTTCATCTTGTGAAATGATATCTACAAATGACCCTATTTCCAATTAACATCACACTTTGAGGTACTAGGGATTAGGACTTCAATATATCTCTTTTTTTTTTAAAGGAAACCAATCCAACCATAATATCATTGGATGTGGGAGAGATGAAGCGAGGGTAAGAGACAGGTGTGCCCTCAGAGTTGGCAGTCTAGCAGGAGAGTCAGGGAAGGCCACAGAATCTCTTAAGAGTGGAGAAATTTACAGAAAGCAGATGAACAATCAGGAATACAGCATGGGTCAGGAAAAAAAAGTCTTACTGAGCAAAGAGTGGGGCAGGAAGTAGCACAAGAACAAGGAGAGAGGAGGTTGAGGAGAAGAGGGTGTCAATTGAGTCCAGGAAGACATGGCCAAGGAGAGGCACGGGAGGGGAGGGCAGGGGACCTCAGTGTAGGAAATCTGGTCAATACAGATCACTATCTTAGAGTTCATGAAACTGGGAGGGTATTGGACATTCCTCCCAACAAACTGATGGTCTTAGTTCATTTTCATTTAAAGAGTGGGAGAGGCCCAAGGTCACGACATTTTGAGCTGGATTCCCTGAGCCAAGAATTCAAGACCAAGCTGATAGACACTCCAGGGATCTAGCAGAACTTTCTGGAGTAGCCTTCTGGGGGAGATGAACCCAGGGCCTGGCCAGACTCTGCCCACCTAGCCCCCAGCCTGCTCAGACACAGAAAGGAGCAACATTTCTGTCAGCCACATTCAATCCCCCAATCTGACCCTGCTGTATGGATATTCAGCCATAATTCCAGCAAAGAATAAATTAATTGAGGTGGGAGGGATGGCTTTCTCATAAAACAGAGATCTTCAGCTTAGGATTCTGGTGGATACTGTTGTTGAACATTTCAAGAAGTAATTACTACATAACTTTGGAAAACCCAAGAGCAGAGGTCATCCCGAACTCTGTCACATACCCACTGCATGCAGCCAACCCCTGGCTTTGCATTCTGTTACCTCTTTGGTCTCTTCATTCTGCTCACACAGAGTGATCCTTTAAATATGCAAATTAATCATGACTTTCTTTTTCCTAAAACTTGTCAATTGCTTCCCATCAACTGATATTCTCTAGATCTCTGCCCACCTTCCCTTAATCCCCTCCTGAGATGTGGCACATTTTAAGTTCCTTAAACACAACCCATCATCCTGCCTCAGGTTTCCCATACAAACTGATCCCTCACTTTGGAGTTTTGATCTCCACTGTTGTTAATATGGTTTAGATCTGGAATGACCCCAAAGGCTCATGCATTGATGGCTTGGTCCTCCGGGCAGTAATAGTAAGAGGTGATCCTTTACCTCCCAAGGATCATGAGGGCTCTGACCTCATGGATGGATTAATCCATTGTGGAATTCATATTTGATGGCATTATAGTTGGTGGGAACTGTTGTAGGTGGGGGCTAGCTAGAGAAATTAGTTGCTGAGGGCAGGCTCTGAAAGGGTATATATTGTCTCTGCCCTCTCTCTCTCTCTCTCTCTCTTTCTCTCTCTCTCTCTCTCTGTGTCTCTGATTTCCAGCTGCCATGACCTGAACAGATTTCTCCCGTCACACCCTTCCACCATGTTGCTTCCTGTGCCTTGGGCCCAAAGCAACGGAGCCAGCTGACCATGGTCTAAATCTCTGAAACTGAAAGCCAAAACAAAATGTTCCTCCTTTAAGTTTTTCTTTTCAAGTATTTTGTCCCAGAGACAAAAGCTAATATAACTTTACTCTTGATTTCCGTGTTGCTGATGAACTTAGGTCTCATCTTAAAGATTACTCCCTGGGAGAAGTTTTCAGACTCTCTCTCCTATTTCTAACCAAGTTACATAGTTAGATCCTCTTTAGGTGTGGCCACACTCCCTGGTATTTTGCTTGTCTCCTTCAAATATTGAACAGAATTAGAAACTTTTGTTGTTATTGTTTTACTTTTCTTCCCTATTATATTTTGAGTTAAGAGGGTACAGTTTTGTCCACATTGCCCCACACTCCATCTCAAGCACCACCACAGTGCCTGGCACCTAACCAATGGTTAGTAAGTAAACATTGGTTGCTACCTGTCTGGGGTAGCCACTGCTGAGGCCTTCCACAGCTGTGGCTCCAATCAGCCTCTTGAGACCTTATTTGGCCATGTGGACAGGACAGAACACAGAAAGAACAAATGTAGGTAAAAGCAAAGTCAACTTGGAACTTGAAGCAATGCTTTGCCTTCCAGAGAGAGAATGGCTTATTAGAATTCAGAACATTCCCCTCGAAAGCGGACTGGGTTCTTAACTGTTTGCTCTAAAATGTTTATGTGACTCAAAGATGCAGACTTGAAACAGAAAGCAAAGGCTGAGAGGAAGAAAGGCTGGAGCCATTTCCTGTTCACCAACAGTCCACTCCAGGGGACAGGGTGTCATTGTCCTCCTGCTACTTCCTCCATGCAAGTCTTTAAAGTCTGAAAGTCTGCATCCCCCATCCCCAGGCTGTGGGGACAGGTCTGGTGGGAGAAGCCACCAGGGTTGGAAACCACATGAAGACCTCCCAGGACTGGGGAACCTTGGTTCCCTCCCTGGGAAGACGCAGGCATTTGTGGCAGCTCAAGCTCCTGAAGCTGTGGCCTGGTGGGAGGGCATACCTCCCTCCACGAAGGCTGCCAGGCCTCCCTTTTTGGTCCTGAGCCTCATCTCCAGTGGAAGTAGGAGAGCAGCCCTGGTCTTCAAAGTCAGCCACACCACCTGAAACACATTTCCCTGTGTCTATGGAAGAGCCATGGAGTCATTTTCCCTGGGAGTTAGATGTGGAATGGCTGAGACCAGTCTGTCAGGGAAGGGATCACTAACTGGGATGATTGGCCGGAGCCAGAGCACTCTGAGCTTAAGAGAGAACTGTGATAATTCCCTGGACCCTGCCCAGGAGAGTAGGCCTCATGGTGTTCTCCAGGTGGGCCTTAGCTTCAAGGGCTCTGGGTCTGCCATCCTGGAGATGGGGAAGGCCAGAAGTTGGGAAGCCTGAGGACAGTCAGTCAGAGGGTGCAGCAGGTGGCAGGATCAGCCGGACAGGCTTGAATTCGGGCTGTGTGGAGTACTTCACTTCTCTGAGGCTGCCCCATGCTGACTGGTGGCATGGACTGGAAGAGGACACATGGGACCTTTTTGGCTCACAGGGTGCTTGGGATCAGAGGCCACTTGGACAATTACTACACAGAGGCTGAGCTCAAGAACTGGCCTTGCTCCTTCTCTTCCACCAGCTGCCTTCAAGAAGCTCCTCACACTGTCAGTCCCCAGTGAGGAGGCGCTTGGTGGCTCCCTGGAGACAACATCAGAACTTCTCAAGCTTTTCTGCTGAAGTATCCCTAACAAGAGCGAACGTCTGCCCTGGAGCAGCTGATATGAAATTTCTTTCAAGTCTCTTGTTCTGTCTTAAAAATTCATGTGAATTTTGCATCTGACTCCATAATCTGTTCTTGCTTGTTTTAATATAAATAAATTCTTTCCCTCAAATATTCAAATAAAATGTACAGTTGAAGGAAGTTGTGAGAAGGGGGCTGGGTGGTGAGGAAGTGGAGGGAGAGCCTGGCCCTCATATTTGAAGCCTGTTAACTCCCTGAAACCTTTGAAGAAGAGACTTTAGTTTTTTAGTGGAAACATCTTTCTTAGAATTAAGACATTACAGGATTACAGACTTTACAAAGTAGAATGTGATCACCCACTACCATTTGACTCCCTGAAAGAAACCCTGGTGAGGAGTAGCTGTTATCTTCCATTGGCCTCCAGAGTTGCTGACCACCCAGCCCTGTGGAGTCTGTGAGATGTGTCTCTGTTTTACGGTCACTTTCAGACTCTGTTCTGTCCACAGAGACAACTGCAGCCTCCTGGCCAGATCCTATTCTGTTAATTACAAGTAAGCTTTGGCCTGCAGTTAGCTGTCAGGAAGTGAAAGGAGACTGCAACTTCTTAAGGCTGTGGCCTGCTCTTCATTTAAGTGCCTGGGGTCCTGGCTCGATCTGACAGGATTCTTTTCTAGCAGGGCATTGTCCTGGTAGCCAGGCATGCAGGAAGCTGTTTGCATAAAGAGAGGAGGCCAGGGACTTGGCATTCGGAGCCTGGTGGAAGGAAAGATGGAGTAGGACATTTTGGTGTTCATTCCCCAGCCAGTGGACAAAGGGATTGGATTAAAAAGAAATTGCATTAAGGTCAGTGAGCTTTCTTCAACAGGGACTTTGGAGACTCAAGTCCAGAGGATGAAATACAACACAGGGTTGGGGTAAGGGTCCTTGCCCCATGTTTTCAGAGTAAATAGGGTCCCAAGGGGAAGTCAGTGCTCCCAGAGATCCTGGCCAAAATGGCCCCATGCGGTTTTGTGAGCAGTGGTCAGCAGTAAGGAGTGCAAGCAGAAGATCCTGGAAGAGGAGCGTGTTTTCCTTTCATACAGACAGGACCCCAGCGATATCGGGGGAGGAAGGCCCAAAGGCGATGCCAAGGCAGAAGCAATGAGCCAGTGTAACTTCATGCTCATATTTTTGTGCCCTAATGCATATCGACATCCTAGGAAGGCTTAGGGAAATTCCGTTTAGAGGAAAATTCCATCAACCAAGCATTTAGTCATGTGATCTTTTTTTGTTCATATATGCTTCCTAAAACAAAACAAGAAAGCAAGCAAACTGAAACTTACACAGTGTATCTAACGAATTTGCCCCTTTAAAGTGGTATCTCGGGAGGTTGGTTATGCATAAGTTCTGAGAGGCTTGCACTATTTTCAGAAATTATCTTTAGGAACTGACTTCAGAACTATTCAATGAGTCATACTTGAGAGTCAGCTGGTTTGATCGACCAACTTATCCTTCAGCTTTGCCTTTGAATAATTTTTGTTTGATTCCAAAGATAAAATCCTCTGTCAAATAAGTGTGCTCTTTCACCAAGCCTGCTTTTCTGTTGACTATAAATTTCTTGAACCCATGAAGCATGTCTGGCTCATCTTTGGCTACCCAAGCCCTGGCCAGGTGCTTCAGAAATGCTTGATCCATATTTATTTCTGTGGCTATTTGCTTCACTCTGCAAGGCTGTCTTGCACATACTGCAGAAACAAGCATCAAAATGTTTGCCTTCCTTTCTCAGGTGGCTTTGGGTATTAAAGAGTTAATATTTATTCTAAAAAGGGAAGGATTATTCTAAATCTGCACGCACAGAAACCCTTGGTAGATGTGCTTTCTGGAATGAGCTTTAACCATTAGCTTTTTCTGTTGGTTAATGTCACAGAGAACAGTATGTTAACATTTTTTCCCTACGCTGCTTTTCTTTTTGGGGACATAGAAGATAAAAAAGTACTGCTCCCAGAGCACACAGAACAGAGGGCTGGCACTCAAGGGATTGATTATGTATTCACTTATTTATAACAATTTTTTAAAAAATGGCCCAGCTGCTTTGACTTACACAAGCTGGGCTGAAATATTTCACTTGATATTGTTCTCATCTGGTGGTTACAATACTGAGTGAATTAATATGAAAGTTGTTTTTTTTTTTTTAACTCCATAGAAAAAAATCAAAATTCAGTAAAAAAATAATACTAGTGCCTGAAACTGGGATTCGAGATGAATATGTGATTCAACACATTCAAGTGTTTCCAAGGAATGCCTATGTTTTGCTTCCCCTTCCTATGAGCTGGCCCACAGCAGCCACCCTAAAGAGTACATATGGGAACCATCTTCCCTGAGGGAGTTTTCCAATTGCACTCATGTCCCTGTATCCATGAGGCCCAGGCCCAGACCTGTTCACCTGTAAATTATAAAGGGATCCCAGGAGATTCTCAATCTCTGGTTAAAAATGTGTGGTCTATAACCATCTGACCACTGCTGCCTTGTGGTTTCTCTCTGTTGTCACTGTTATGCCTAAAAAGTTATATTCTACTCAAATGATGGAATAATCAACTCCAACTGTCTTAGACAGAAGGAGGAAGTCATTGGTTCCTGTAACTGGAACATCCAGGGGTAGATTTGGCACAGATGTTGCTTGATTTGGCTACTCAAGTGGTGTCAGGGCACAGCCTCTCTCAACTCTTGGCCTGGTCCTTCTTGTGCTATACTCACCCCATGCCCCGCATTCCCCTCAAATGAGTCTCCTGCAAAGGTGAAATAGCTGCTAGTTGCTCTGGCCTCATAACCTCCAAGTCTGTTAGAAAGTTACACTCTGTCTCTCAATCCCTGGAATGAACTTCTGTGAAATTCTGACTCTCCCTTTCTAGGTTGGTTCTACTGTCCATCTCTTCGGAGTGAGAACGGGTTCATTTGTAAAATACAAAAATCACTTTAGAGATTTAGGATAGAAAGTGGTTTAGTATACATGCTGGATACTTGCAAATTTGTTGGATGGCCTGAAGGAGTAAATTCTAGATTGAATCTTCAGAAATGAGTGCTAGGCTGGGCGCAGTGGTGAATGCCTGTAATGCCACTGACTCAGGAAGCTGAGGCTGGAGGATCACAAGTTTAAAGCCAGCCTGGACAACTTAGAAAGATCCTATCTCAATATAAAAGATAAAAAATGGGCTGGGGATGTGGCCCAGTGGTTAAATGCTCCGGAGTTCAATCCTGGTGAAAAAAAAAAAATGAGTCCCCAAACCCTGCAGAGCTGAACTGCTGTGGGCCACTATGATTTTTGAAACACTTGGCAATCCTGAGGGATCAGTAATAACTGAATTCAGGAGTCCATGCAATATCTGATTCAAGGACCAGGAGTCTAGGAAGCTCATTGCCAATACCATTGCCACCAAACTGCCTCTCAAATCCAAGACACGACTGACCCCACATTGGACTACCGGTGTGGAAGCAGGCATCTTTGTGAATGTGTGTGTGACAGGAAGTGAATAATTCATGGGGAAATCATCTCTGTTGCACATCTGCCTTCCAAATCTTGTTTTAGTGGAACGTTTTAGATAATAATTTACATTCAGATCTTTGCTGTGGAAGAGTCAGGAAAGGGTATTTTCCGGTTGTACAGCCCTTACAAATATAGGATGGCATGCTGGGGAGAAATTGGAAGGGCTTTGGAGAGCCAGTTCATTAGGGAGGAGCCTGGGAGGCTGCAGGGCTTTCCTTGGCTAGGTCTGGCCATCTTTCAGTTTCTGGGACTAAGAAAGTGTTATGTCCATCTATAGCTCAGGGACTGATAGTGGGTTGGTTATCCGGAGTAAATTTAGGTTCTGGTATAGTCTTTATACTGTTACTGGAAGCAGAGATAAAAAATGCTGGATGATGAAACCAAGGAACATTCCATGCAGAGTGCATGATTCTTTGTCATCTGCAAACACCTTCACCTACGCTATGCCATTTGATTTTCAAGAAATCCCCTTGAAAGAGGAAGAGGAAGCTCAAAGAATATTATTAGCTTCTGAAGTCCAGACTCAGGTCCAGAGTCCCAAGTGAATCCCAATAGCTGGGAGCAGCAGGGCTTGCCAGTCAGTCAGATCCTGACAAAGACCTCTTCCGTGGGTTGGATCAGATTGTAGAAGAAACTTTTATTTTTTTTCTGGAATAAATGTACCTGGTCCTAGCCCTTGTGAGCAGAGCCTTGTGCCAAAGAAAAGCATTTTTCTACTTCCTGGAAGCGAGGTCAGATAAGAGCACAGAGGTCATAGAGAGCTCTTGCCTGAGAGTGAAGGCAAGAAATACGCGCAAGCACGCAGACGGTTTTGTCGGTTTTGTCTCCGTTCTTTTATTTATTTATTTATTTATTTATTTAGAAGACGGAAACAGAGTTTCACATTTGTTTGTTTGTTTAATGCTGAGTGTTCTAAGATGTCACAGCATCATTGTAAATATCCAAATTTAGGGAATAGATGGGTCTGTGTTTCTCCCAAACAGCAATATTTTTAGCATTAGCTATTCCCACGTAACTGCAAAATCTTCTTTGATAATAGATCAAAGTAGATCCCTCCTCCTAGACTTCCCTGTGGGCTGCAAAATGACTGGGTTTGCATAAGCCATACTGGAGCTGCATGGAGCTGTTAGCAGCCTTAAATGCCTCCTGCTGCCAGCACCTCAGAAGAAAGAGTTTCTCTCCTCCACTCTCGCAGACTGGGGCTGCTGCAGTAGCAGAGACCTTAACACCGAGTGGCTCCTGAGAGCACACATCTTGAGCAATGGGATTTGCACCAGGCTAATGGGGCAATGTGAATTTGGGGGTGCAGAACTTGGGAAGGTGGAGGAAGCACTAAGACCTGGCCCCTGAAAGTTTGGTCTTGAGGTCAGGCCCTGCGGGGCCCACACACATGCTGCACACGGATGGCTCCACCCCGTGGGGCAATGGGGTCAAGACTTTTTGGGATCAAGGATGACCTTTCTTTTCATGTGTGTGATTGGGTCAACATGCACCTAGGATCCTCACCAACCTGCCATAGAGAAGGGGCTTGTGAGGAGCTGTTTGCTCCTGAGGTCCTGGCCACAGGAGTCAAATTGTTCAGTCTCCTTGTCCTCCACCCGAGGCCCCATGAAGTCTCTTTTACATTCCACACTGTACACTTGTTGGTTCTCTTTTCTCCCATTGCTTCGTTTTTCAAAATTAAGGAAACCCTTCTCTTGTGAGTTGAATTGTGTCCCCTGACACCCAGAATTTTTATGTTCAAGACCAAACCTCTAGTATCTCAGAATGTATTTGGAGAAAGGGTCTTTAAAGAGGTAATTAAGCTTAAACGAGGCCACTGGAGTTGGCCCTAATACGGTACAGTTGATATAACAAGAAGAGATTGGGACACAGAACAGTGCAGAGGGAGCCCGAATGGAGACACAGTGAGCAGACAGCCATCCACAAGCCAGGAGAGAGACCTCAGAAAGAGCCAGTGCTTCTGACAGATGGATCTCAGACTCTCGGCCTCCAAAACTGTACGTTTTTGTCATCTAAGCCATCAGTTTGTAGTCCTTTGTTGTGGCAGCCCTAGCAGAACAATACACGTGCTCTCCAGACAACTCTAAGTATGACTTCCTGCCTTTGTTCCCTAGATACTTTTCTAAATGGAACTGTTGATGATATGTCTTCTGGATTCAGGGATGGCCATGAAGTTGTCACCAATAGGTTGTCCTTGGAGTCATTTCCCAATGACCTTGGAGTCATCCACAAATAATCATCCTCCCGCCCCCACTGCCCCCATCATCCTTCTAGAGCCAAGCGTATGCAAAGGCTCATCAACTGCTTCGGTTGGGGAACATTCTGTGCAGAGGACCTGAGAGGGGGAGAGGTCCTACATGTGTGATCCACCTCCTCGGTCCCCTCCATTCTAGTTAATTGACTCACCGAATATCATGACTCAATTTCATCTCTGCATCAGTGATTCAACCCAGCGGTCCTTGCCTTCCCAAGAAGATAGAAATAATGCCTGGGTTGGCTCATGTGTCCTAGATGAGGTCTAAGTCTTGTCTGACACAGGCCAGACTGGGCTCGGCATTTTCCTAAATCTGAGCTGATTAGACCTTACTGCTGATAATTGCTATACCATCTTCCTGCTCTCAGTCCTTCAGGTGTGACCAATATTCTGGTTTTTATTTCTAAAAATTGTGAAATCTTAGGAGAATTATGAGTAACCCCACCGCTAATGATGTTCAAGGCACATCACCTCTTTCCTCTTGACAGCCTGGTAGTACTACCCACTGGTCCATCCCAGTGTTTCCCTAGACAACCATATTTCTAGATCTCCTGTCTCCTTCCCTTTGTGGGGAGGCTTTTGTCAGGACTACCTAATCTTCCCTGCTATGTCCAGTTCTAGTCCTGGCATTCATTCAGGTTCAATCAATATTACCCAAAAGACTGAATTGTGTGCATAATTTAGATGAATTTCCATCCACATATCCACTTTAATTTCAAAGAATTTCTTCCTTTGACTCTTCACAGTAATTATCATTACAGATAGAGAAACAGACTCAAAAAAGTAGAGGGAACCTGGAGGAATAGCTATTCCAGTTTTCCAAATACAATTATCCTTCCTTCTCTCTGGGTCTGATACTTTTGAGACTAGTCTCTTCTTCAACAAGATCTTCCATGGTGCCTGGACTGGAACAGGTATTCAATGAATAGCTGTTGAATGAATGAAAGGTCAAGGAAACCCTCATTCAGAGCAAAGCAGAGATGTTCTTATTCAGCCACCCAATATCTCAAAGATACTTATCAGTCTTATGAGTGGCCCTAATAGCCTTCACTTAGAATGTCAATTGGAAATGTTTTCACTAAGTGTCCCAACCTCAGAAGTCACAATCTTGGTGATCTGACCCAGAGTCCAGCATGTCCCACAGCAGCAGAACTTTCTCCAGTCTCCTGTTAGACCTGAAAAATTCATGAGGGTTGTGAATCCTGCACCTTAACATAGCCAGGTCTATATTAAAATATTTTGAATTACTCATAGCTGAGTAAAACTGATGCTCTGTGAAGATGTATCATGTCTGTTGTAGTTGGAGTGGGTGGATGCCTATAGGGATTAGCAAAGCCTTCAGCCAGGGGCACTTAAGTCAATCCACTGAGTGGAAAGAAAATTTTAGATCTCCTCTTGAATGTATTTTTAATGTTACCATTTTAGCGTATGTTTTATATTATTTATATGTGATTGTATATAATGTGGTACATGTATTTACATGTCACTAAATAATAAATACGCACATAACGTGGATGACTGCTCAAGAAGTTTTAATTGACGGTTTGGCAGTATCAGAAATATTTGGAGACATTAGTGTAGACTGAGAGCTTGCTGTTTAGACTAGTCCTGGGTTTGGGCTGCCCAAGCTCACATGGAGAATCCTTTTCTCCCTCCCTTCCTTTTTCCTCTATCAGTTGTAGCACAAGTTGTGCGAGAAGGGGCAAGGAAGGTACAGGGAACCTGTGGGCATCTATCTAGTGGATTCATACTCCCCATCTGAAACTGAGCAAGGGCTTGCTGCCCGATATGCACAGAAACCAGTACTATGCACTGTGGTTTTGCAAAAATGAAGCGTTTTGTTGAAGGCCAAATGACAAGGAGACAGGAGCCCAGCTCAGATCTGTCTCCCCATTAGCTCTAGCAAAGGGATTGAAGCTTCCTGGGGTAAGGAGAAATAGAAGGCAGGACTGGCTGTAGCCAGGAGTCATGGTGGAACAGTCTCCTCCTATGCTGCTCCTGGTGGAAACTGGATAATTCTGATCTGTCCTGCAGCTGTTGATGGCACCCCTAACTTCTAATCTAGGTCCCTGAGACCCTGTTCTCATTCCTCGGGTTCTGCTCATTGGAGACCTTTGGTTTCATCAGGTTCTTGAGGTTATTTAATTGTATCTACTATAGCTATCTATTGTCTATCATCTTTCTTATCTATCACCATCTATCTGTATCTATATCTATCTATTGTGGTTCTGGGGACTGAACTCAAGGCCTTGTACATGCTAGGCCAGTGCTCTATCATGGAACTGTATCTTTAACTGTCAAGGTAACTTTAGATCAGCTCTTAGAGTTTTCTATATCTATGTTCAGAAAAAGAGCTCTAACAGTTTTTGGGAACAGGGAAGTTTACCATTTTATGGCCTGATTTCATATGCAGAAATCTGGAAGGGCCATTTCTTACTTGAATAGGAAGGAAGTCCTTAGGCTTTCAAAAAAAATTATAAAGAAAAGAAAGAAAAAATCCACACAGTTTCTAGGCAAGCCGGGGTTGAGGCCCCCTCATCCCTGCACCAGACCCCACCTATGAACAGGAGTCACCAGAAAATGGCCAGAGCCCCCGCTGTGGTGTCTCCAGCCTTCCACAACAATTAGGCTTGCACCTTCTGCCACACCTGAGTGGCCCAGGTGCTACTTCCTAGGGAGCTGGGCCCAGGCCTTCCCACCCTCCAAGACCTGTTACCCCATTCTGCAGTCCCAGGCACAGACCTCCACCCATCTGAGGCCAGCATGAGCCACTGCTGTCTTTGTCCCTCTGAGGCTCCCAGTGGGACACCCTCCTCTAGAGCAGGGCACACTCTGAGATACAATACAAAGTGCATGGGCTTTGGCATCAGACAGTTCCTGGTTCAAATCCTGACTCCCACACTGAAGAGCTCGGTTCATCTTTGGCAAATTGCTGGCACAGAGCCACCGTGAACCTTGTGTCTTCCTATGAAGCAACTGTGAGGCAGGGACCCTGGACTGGGGGCCTGGGCTCAAGGCCAGCTCTGCCACTCGCTCATCATCTTGAGTGTTAGGAGCTACAGGAACAGCTCCTGTTGCTTCGGGTAGTTGTGGACTTGAATAAGAGGATGTGTGCCATGCATTTAGTCCAGCTCCTGGCCATGGTGACCCTTACAAGATTGCTGTGATTATGACTACTGAGAGTTCATATAAAGAACCTGGCACAGTTGGCATTGAACAGATACTGATTAAGGGAATGCATGAGCTGTCCTGAGGCTGAGCCTGTGCCTGGCTCTAAGGATGCTCCTCAGTGTCACACTGGCCAGTCTTGGAGGGTGGGCCTGCAAGGGGCCTGATTCACATTGTCTTCAACTCCATCCAGGGAGGAAGAGAAGCTGATGAGGTGTGAGGGTCTTTGACCTCATAGAAGTTGGGAGTGGTCCTCATTCTTCCTTCCTCAGCTGGTATCCCGACGAGAGTTCAGAGAACAGCACTGCCTGGTATGAGCTGGCTGGTGGCAGGACATGGACCTCATGGGAAGAGCTGTCCTGGTTATGGCTTGGTTTTGTATCCAGAAACCCAGGGCTCCTGGGCCCTGGAGGTTAGGGTAGAGCAGGGCCTGCGGCCTGTGTTTGAGGCCCTTCTAGTGGCTGTTCACTGGTTCACCTCGTTCCTGCTCTTACCCTGTCATCTCCAGGCTGGGGATAGCTGGGAAGAGCACCAGCAGCTAATAAACCTGATTTGTTTATGACATCTAGAGGTCACCGAAGGTGGCAGTGCACTGGTAAGGATGCGCGCATGGGTGGGAAGAGTCGAATCTTACATTGGTGCATGAACTGTTGCATTTTTAGTTCTGTATCAATAAGAGCCCGGAGCACAATATTGTAGGATACAGACAAACTGTGAGGCTGTAGGGAGAGGGCACCAACAGGAAGGATGTCTGATATGGAACAGCATGTGTGCGCACAGACACGCAAACACACAACAGACTGGCAGATTCACGCTCTTGGCTTGCAGACATGCACACTGACACACACACAGACCCACGTAGATAGACATGCACACAGAGATCCACATACCTGACACACACACACTGACACACCCACCCAGAACACAAAGAGCAGAACCAGGGGCTCTGGGGAGCTTCCTGTAACCCTCCAGTGTCAGTGTCCTTCAGAATCACCTGGGCCAGGCAATTTCTCTTTTTTTTTTTCAGGGCTGAGGACAGAACTCAGGGCCTTGCACGTGCTAGGCAAACGCTCTGGCACTGAGCTAAATCTCCAGCCCCGGTAATTTGTTTTTGACACAAGTTTTCTAGCCTCACCCCACAGATTGTGACCTGGGAGCTGGGGTTCCAGAAAATCTGCATTTTATGTGATCACCTCAGGCAGTGCTCAAGGGGCGATCCTTTTGCCACATTTTGAGAAACATTTCTTTTTTTATTTAAAGAGAGACAGAGAGAGGGAGAGTGAAAGAGAAAGAGAGAATCAACTTTAGTTTTTCACGTGGCCTTCACTGCTTTGACACTCCGTTGTGTACGTGGTGCTGGGGTTTGAAGCAGCGTCCTCATGCATCCCAGGCAAGCACCGTAACCGTCCAGCCATCACTTCAGCCCTGAGAAACATTTCTTTAATGCCCAGAATTATGGTAACTACAAGGAACTATGCAAATTTGGGACCTAGGGTCATTTGTCGGAGAGGAAGGTCTGTTCCCAGAAGTTGTTCTAGAATGCAGATAGGGGGTGTGGTGAAAGAATGGAGTGCCAGAATGAATACGAGGGCTCTACTGCAGCTAGAGTTGTCAAGGACACGAAATAGGGCCCCTTTATCTCTCTCCCCGTCTCCTTTCCTGGGCCCCCATCAGGGGGCAACAGAGGGGGCACCTGTCGGTCAGTAAGCTGCTCCATGGACAAGACAGGCTGGTCCTGCACCCGGGCTCTTCTCCTGCCTCCCCTGACTAGCCAGCCCCCATTCCCAGCTCCTGCAGCACTCCCTGGTGTTTGGGTCTCTCATTTCATGTCCCCCTAAGTGCACGGTGCCTGCTCCACTGCCTTCTCCCTAGGAGGGCCCCCCAGTGACCTTTATGACCCTGCTCTCCTGGTGGGGGCAAAGGCATGCTGGGAGAGCAGGAGGCTGACTTCATCTTTCCTAGCTGGTGACCTTGGGCTGATGATCAGCCTACCCAGGCCAGTGCTGTGATGGGGAGTCAGAGGACGCTGGCAAGGGCACTGAGCTGTGCAGGAGCATCTCACACCAAGGTTCAAGGTCACAACCTCTCCTGGTTTAGATGTGGATGGTGTGACAATCTGACTTCAAAATACTGTTTTTTGTTTTTGTTTTTCCTGTTCTGTGGAGTCTCCCTTTCCTTTTGTTTTCTTTCTTTCTTTTTTTTTTTTTTTTCTTTTTTTAAAGCAGGTACCAAAGCTTGTGTTTTTGTTTTGGAAAAGCCCACTGGGGAGAGGAGGAAGAAAAAGGTAAGAGAAAGAAGCCCTCCTCCCTAGGAAATAGGCCCACAGGGAAAAGCCAAGTCGTCCTTCTGTCCTGAGGAGGTCTGTGGACTCTGTGAGTCCTGCACTCAGCCTTCTCCTGCAGCTCCCCCAGAGACAGCCAGCTCCACACTCTGGGGGGGGGTCAGAGCACTCTGACCCCCGCGGCCCCCAAAGGGCCTCACAGTACCACTGTGCCAAGTGAGGCTCTGGGATCTCTAAGCTCTGAGAAAGATAGTGAATTTTCCACCAGTCCTGCAGGATTTAGAGAGTGGGATGCATTCAAAATTAAGAAATTTTTAATTTATTAAGAAAATAGGGGCTAGAGTGATGGCCCAGCAGTTACGTCACTTGCCTGGCATGCGTGAGGATGTGGGTTCGAACCCAAGCACCCTGTATACAACAAAGTGTCAGATCAATGAAAGCCATATGAAAAACTAAATAAAATTGATTCTTTCTCTCATTGTCCCTTTTTCTCTTAAAAAATAATTTAAAAAGAAAAAGAATGTTCCACTTGTACTTTTCTTGGATTTGTGATCTGAGATTTATGGCCAATTTGCAGCAGAGATTTCAGAGGGGTGGCAGGGAGGTATCCACTGGCCAGGTGACTTCCTTACCCATCCTAACTGGGCAGGGGTGGTGGTGACGGCTATCTTTCATTCCAGCTTCTCTGATGCTGAAGATAGCACAGGGCTGTCCCCCAGTGAGTGGTCATGGGGCTGAAGCAGCATGAGCGGATGTACGAAGGTGCCCCAGTCATTCCTCTAGGCTTGCTTCCTGATCCTGTGGCCTCTCATGAGACAGGGTTCAAGGCAATAGGACTGACCTGTTGGGTAAGTGACTAGTATGGAAGCCCCGCACACCCTTCTGAGCTTCCGGCTATTTAACCAGGCTGAGGCTCAAAATCTACACAAATCTTATAAACTTGGCCCTTTCAGGCTTTTTCCTATCAATTAAGAGTTTTCCAAAGTCAGTGTTGCAGCTGTGGAAAAGCCAGATCCCATCCAAAGCAAGAAGAGGAAGACAGAGCTACAGGTGGACAGAGAGCGCAGGGCTCTGCAATACAAGCTGCACCAACCTGGCTTGCAGGAGGGAGTCAAGGATCCCTTCCCCCATGGCCTGGCTTCTCAAAGGTGTGTATGCTTGTCCCTTGTGTGGATGCCGAAGTCCCTGGTATAAAATGATCAATGTGCATATAACTTAATGCACATCCTCCTGCATATTTTAAATCTTTTTTGATTACTTATAATACTTAATACAGTGTACATAAATAGGGATTTCTTAGGGAGCAATAGCAGAGAAAAAGTCTACAGTACAGAGGCAATTGGTTGAATCCGTGGATGTGGAACCCACAGATGATTGCCTTTGGTTCCAGATATTCAGAGAGGTTCGATGTGCTCTTCCACACCTATTCAGGGATGGGATAGCAAACCAGGGGGAATTCAGGTCAGGCTACCCCATCAGATGTGCTGGTGGGCAAGTGTAGCAAGGCGAAACTGGCAGGAAGCAGCCGTGGCTCAGCTAGCCCCGACCCATGCAGCCCACACGTCTTTTCGTCTTTTCGGCAGGGTGTCCTCTCTGTGGCTCATGACCCGAGGCCCCTACCCCCATCCCGGCAATGTGGCACAGCACTTCCCTTATCTCAGGTGTCACTCTGCAAATCTGGTCTGTACTTTATACTTTAGAGATTAGTTGGTTATATGGGTAACCTGGAAATTTTTGGTTAGGTGGAGATGTGTGGCTTTATATGACTCTGGACAAGCCCTGAAGTTACTTGCTTGTGAGAGCTACATTCACTTATCCACATGGATGAGTGGGACAGCTGAGAGACTCTCTGGGGTGTAGAGAGGCCTCGGTAGGACTGGTAGGTGGGATGGTTTGATGTGGGTGGAGGAGGTGGGAGGTGTCCCAGATGACTCTGCTTCTCTGGCTTGTGGATGGTGACGAAAGGAGGATGGGGAAAGCTTGGTGGCCATGCAGGAGGCAGGGGGTACACAAGCTTGGTTAGCTGCTTACAGAGGTGGAAGGGTCTGTGAAGCTCCAAGTGGACACATGAAGGGGACGGTGAATCAGTGTGAGATGGGGGTTGAGAGGCATTGTCTTCTGAGGACCCAGGCTGCCTTGCCTATGGTCCTGTCCTCAGTGCTTGGCACACAGTAGGTGGATGGAGGCCCTCAGAGGAATGGAGTAAATCACCCAAGACAAGTAAGGGACAGGGAAGATAGCAAAGCTGGCCAGTATAGGCCCTGTCTCCTCTGACACCCGGGTAAGCAGGGTGTCACCTCTTTATCTCATCTGTAAACATAGACAAAACTCCTGTCTCCCAGTTTGTATTGTTGTGACAAGCAGATGGGATCAGGGGTGAATCAGCTCTCTGGAAGTCCAGGTTGCTGCGTGGGTCCAGGGAATGGTCACCCGCAGCTGTCATCCAGTTTGGCTTATTTTTCTTATCAGATTTTCTTTTCTCACTGAAGTTGATCCTGAAACTAACGGTGTGCTCTGGTCAATGGCCACACAGGTGGCGCACATCTGGGCACTTGTGTCCTCAGCCCTGGGTGCATTTCCATGTTCAGAACCTGCTCCATTTGGGGAAGGAAAAAAATGCTGGATTGTGTACCGTGCATGTGGCAGGAGAGACAAGGGATACACTAAGAGCCTGGTGCTGTCCAACAAATTCAGGGGTGGGGAGGATGTCTATTGTGTTGCTTTGTTGTTGTTGTTACTGGTAGGGTTTGAGCTCAGGGCCTTGTGCTTGGAAAGCACCCGCTACACCCCAACCCTTTATGCCACTTTCCAATGACCTCAGACCTCCATTGCCTTCAGAAAAGCAAGTCAGGGATGACATACTATCAATTTAAGGATTTTCAAGGATGGGGAATCAGAGACAAATTTTCAGGAAAAGCAACTGTCTATAGAATCAAAAGCCTTAAGAATGTGCTGAGCCTCAACCCAGCTATTTCAATCTGAGAGGTCTGGAGGGGGTGCTGCTCCCACCCAATGCTTTTCTCACTCTTTCTACTCGGCACTCCTGGCCCAGCTTCCAGGGGAACGCTTGAGGGCTCCACTCAAAGAAAAACCTGTGCTTTTCTTTGGTAGAGGTAAAGCGTTTCCAATTTCCTCCTTCAGTTTTTTATGGTGAGCCTTTTTCTGCGTTGAGAGGGCATCTCTGAGCCACCGGGTCCCTCTTGACCTGACCCTGTCTGTTTGCACTTGATGTTAGCTGAGGCTAAGTCTTTTCATTTGCACACCCGGTTTATATGTAGGAGAGGATCTCCCCTCTCTTGTGGTGTTGTCTCCTCATTTCAACAACACAGGCACCACCTAGACTCCTGGCACTCCCTTCAGAATCCCCTCAACTCTGTTATGATGTTGATTGCCCCAAACCTTTACCAAATCAGGGGGTCAATTTAGGAATGGCTGGAAGTTGTGCAGGGGCAGGGATCAGAGTTGGAGGTCAAACACAGGGGGAGGCTACATGGTCTTTGCTCCTCCAGTGGCTCTTCCACCTCTGCCAGAGATGCTTAAAGCAGGGACAGCCTCTTTGGAATGTGCAGAAATGTCCAGATTGCTAATTCCAAGGGCGCCAGGGTTACATTTTCCCATCCATAGCCTCTACTTGTCCCTCTACTTCTCCCCAGCACCAGGCTCACACATGTGCACATTGATGTGAGATATTCCAGGGAAACCAGGAATGAACCCCCTCTCACTCACTCACCCAGCAGAAAACATTTTAAAGAGAGAGGGACAGTGAGAGAGAGAGAGAGAGAAAAAAAAAAAGAACCAATTTTATTCAGTTTTTCATTGTCCTTCACTGCTTCGTTGTACGTGGGTGCTAGGGTTAAAATCTGTGGACTTGCGAATGCAAAGCAAGCGCTGTAACTGCTGAGCCACCGCTCCAGCCCCAGAAAACATTATTTAACAAACATTTATGAAGAGATGATTCTGAGCCAGGCACTGTCCTAGGTGCTAGGGACACCACTGAAGAGCATGTCATACCTGATTTCTGCTTGGCCAGAGGTTTATAATCTGGCAGGAAGAGTTAATGAACAGATGTCAACATCAAAAATTAAAGAGTTGTATTTTGATAAATTCCAGAAAGCAAAATATCAAAAAAATCTCTGTTAACAGTGAATTTTAAATTATAAATTCATTCCTTCTAGTGAAGGAATGTTCTAATAACTGTGAATAAATCTTGAAAGGGGACCATAGCAGATGGATGATTCACTGACACTTGACTTTTAAATCAGTTGTTAAACTTTGTCCTAGATTATATCATGACCAGGCCTCTGTTCTCAGGGGTTTGGTTAAGGCAGGATGTAAAAGTAAAAAAACAAAAACAAAAAAAACCCACCAAAAACCCAGGTTTATTGAAATGTAATTCACACACCATACAGTTCACCTACTTCAACTGTATTCTTCAACAGGCTTTAGTATATTCACAGAGTTATGCATTCGTCACCACAATCAACTTCAGAGTATTCTCATTACCCTGAAAAGAAGCCCTGCACATGTCGTCCATCACCCCCAATCTCTGCTCCCCACTCCCCAAGTCATAGGCAACCACTGTGTCTCTACAACGCGGCTATCTGGACATCTCACGTAAATGAAATCATGCTATACGTGATCCTTTGTGCTGCTCTTCACTAGACACAATGTCTTCAATATCATCTTCATGTTGTTTCATGTATCAGTACTTCATTTCTTTTCTTTTTTTCCCCTCTGGCACCAGGGATTAAACCCAGAGGTATTTAACCACTGAGCCATATCCCTAGCCCTTTAAATTTTTAAAAAAATTTTTTAAATTTTGAGACAGGGGCTCACTGAGCTGCTGAGGCAGGCTTTGAACTTGTGGCCATCCTACCTCAGCCTCCTGGGCCAATCAAATTACAGGCATATGCCACCATGCCCAGCATTTTTTATTGCTGGAAAGTATTCCATTTTACGGATATAGTAATTTTGTCTATCCATTGATCAGTTGATGGACATTTGGGTGGTTTCCACTTTTTGACTATTAGGAACAATGCTGCTATGAACATTCACATACAAGTCTTTCTGCAGACATGTTTTCATTTTGCTTGGGTTAGACCTGGAAATGGAATTACTGAGTCATCTGGAAACTGTGTTCAACCATTCATAAGTAACCGAAGCAACTGTTTCTTTTGTAACATATAAGGTTTCACATTTCTCCATATCCTCACCAACACTTGTCATTATGCATGTAGTTTTCATAATTATTATAGGCAGTCCTAATGGGTGTGGAGTAATTTCTCATTGGTTTGATTTGTTTCTCCTGATAGCTAATGCTGTGAGCATCTTTTCATGTGCTTATTGGCCATTAGTGGACCTTCTGTGTCTGTTCATAAGCTTGGTCAATTTTTCAGTGGGTTATGTGCTTTTCTATTATTGAGTTGTAATTGTTCTTTATATAGTCTAGGTATAAGTTTCATATCAGATACAAATTTGCAAACATTTTCTTCCATTCTGTTGGTTATCCTTTCATTCTGGACAGTGTCCTTTAAAACACTGAACAATTTATGGCCAGTTTATCTCTTGTTGCTGTTGCTTTTGGTGCATTTCCAAAGGCAACCAAACCAAAACAACTGTCTAATCAAAATTCACACCTCGATTTTCTTCTAAAAGTGCTATATCTTTACTGCTTACACAATCTATGGTCCTATTTGAGCTAATTTGTGCATTTGGTGTGAAGCGAAAAGGCAAGTCTAAACACGACTTTGAAAAGAATGGCTACAATGCACAGGACACCCAAGAAAAAGTGATAAAAATGTAAAGAAACATCAATAAAAATTAAGAAATATAGAATCATTAAACCACGCAAAAGAAAACTTTCAAGTGAATGGGAGATGAAAATGAGGAGATGAGAATTGTAATCAACTCTCTGAACCCTGCATCCCATTTATGAGGAATCCTACTGAGTCAGCTAGAAATGTGTGCGCTGAAGTAAACCTTTTGACAGGGATGGTATGGTGGAAGACGTTTCCATGCAGAAGAAATGGCAACATGATCTGAGGGACAGTGTGGTGTATTTAAGGCCATGCACACCTGGTTGGAACATGGGTGCCAGAGGGCGCAGGCAGGAGAGGTGGGTGGAGATGGAAGGTTGGGCTCTGCCTGTCTTAGTTGGTTCAGGCTGCTCTAACAGTTTCCCAGACAGGGCAGGATAACACACATTTAACTTTTTGATAAGTGGTTCATTTGTGTGTGTGTGTACACACATGTACATGCATATGTGGTGCTGGGAATTGAACCTGAGGCAAATGCTCTACCACTGAGCTCCATCCCCAGCCCACACTTTTTTTTTTTTTTTAAGAGAGAGGGACAGTGAGAGAGAGAGAGAGAGAAAGAGAGAAACAACTTTATTTAGTTTTTCACATCGCCTTAGTTGCTCCAACACTTAGTTGTGTACGTGGTGCTGGGGTTTGAACCCTGGTCCTCGTGCTTGCCAGGCAAGCGCAGAAACCGCTGAGCCACCGCTCCAGCCCACACATTTCTTTTTCACAGTTCTGGAGGCTGGGAGTCCAAGATCAAGGTGCTGCCAGGGTTGGCCTATGAGGCTTGTCTCTTCAGACTATAAACCCTCTGCCTCACACACTCCTGGTAATCTCCTTCTCCCTAGGGAACCAGTCTTGTGGGATTCTGACTTTATTTAAGATTAACTCCCTCCTTAAAGACTCCATCTCCAAATATAGACACAGTGGGTGTTAGGTTTGTGGGGGACACAATTCAGTCCATGTCAGCCTCCAAAGCCACGTTCAGGAGCTAAGACTTTATCTGGTGAATTTTACCCAGCAAAGCAACAGATCAGTCTTTTAATTCTACTCTGGCCAAGTGCAGTGGTGCACGCCTGTGATCCCAGCAGCTCAGGAGGCTGAGGCAGGAGGATCACAAGTTCAGTGCCAGGCCCAGCAACTTAGACCCTGTCTCAAAAAATAAAAATAGCCGGGGATGTTGCTCAGTGGTTAAGCACCCTGAGTTTAATCCATTCTTCCCCTCATCCCCTGAAAAAGAAAGTTTACTCTGGCAGCAGTGTGGATTCCTAATTAGAGAGGAGTGAGTGGGAACAGAACTGAGTTAGGAAGTTGTAGCATTCATGCAGGTTGGAGATGATGGTGGTCTGAATGAAAGCCAATGGCAATGAGAATGGAAAGGTGGTGGGTGGCGACTGGCTAGCAAGGAAGGAGACTTGGTGGATACAGCTGTTCTTCCTGGAGATGGCAGAAGCAGGCGAGGGGCATGGACAGCTGGTGAACTTCAGAGCTGAGATGCTGGTGACACACATGGAAAGTGGGTTAAGCTCCAAAGGACCCCAGAACAAGAAGGCTGGCAGTGAGCTTATCGTCCCGGTCCAGCCGGGTTCTGGCCTGAGGGACGGGCTGGGGATGAGAAAAACCACAGTCTTTCTTTATCCAAGCTTTACTTCTCTTTTTATATATCCATACTTTACATCTCTCTTTCAAGGCAAAGTAAATGTCTTAGTCTATTTGTCCACTTGTGCTGCTACGACAAAATGCCTAACATTGGGTGATCTCAAACAAATCAAGGCAACCCTGCAAGACTCCACTCCAGAATAAACATGGACAGCAATTACTCACAGTTCTGGAAGCTGGGAAGTTCAGGATCAAGGCATAGGCAGGTTCGGCTGCTGGCAAGAGCTCATCTTCCAAAGGAGCAGGGACATCACAGCTAGCAGAAAAGTGCAAGAGCTCCCTGCTGCTGGCTGGAGCCTCTTTTTTTAAAGGCCTTCACCCCGCCCCCTCGAGGCCTCTCTACATTCATTGCCACACCTGGATTTCGGAGGCACACCTTTGACCAATAAGCCTCTACGTGCGCCTTTTGAAGGCTCTAGAATAATTGGCAGGTGATACCAATGCGAAACGTCTGAAGCCCATGTCAACACCCTGTTTTTCAAGCTTAACAATATACAATCTAGCCTTCCCGGAGGAGCTTATGCAAACAGCAACAATATCCAGGGCAGCTGATAAAGTAAAGTTTAGACCCCAACAACTTCTCATAGTGGTTTCAATGGAGGGGAGCCAAGCAAGCCTTGTGGGGGGCAGATGCTGCTCTGTCTCCCTCTGCAAGTTCAAGACCTCTGCACTGAGCCAGCAACTCAACCACAAGAATAAATGATAAACAGGGAACTGGCAATACAATCAAGAAAGAGCAAGGACTCAGACATGTAAATACCAAAAGGAACATTTAGAATGTAAATACGAGGTAAGAAGATGATGATCTTAGGCTCACTTGCAAAAAGTTGTGAAGGAGGAGGAGAACAGGGGTTGAAGTTCCACTGGTTCAGAGTTTTGTTTGATATTTAATGAGGAGAGAAACATAGAAGTCTGCCAACTGGAAAAGGCTGGAGAAGGAGAAGCTGAAGGTGCCAGATCTGGGGAGAGCCCCCTGTAGGTCTGGTCTCCAGAGCTGAGTAGATTCCCATCTGCTGCTTCCATCTGCTCTGTGACCCCCTCCTCCTGTTGAAGGTGGAGGCACTTCTGCAAGCCCACCTCTCCTGGCCTCTCTTCCACCCAGCCCTCCCTTCCTTGCAGGGAGTGTTAGAGATGGAAGTTGAGTTTGGGAGAGGGGTCTGGGAAAGCTCAGCTGGGCCCAACTCTTCTCCCTGAGGAGCTCCTGTACCTGCTCCCTGATGCAGTTAGAGAGGGATGGTCCTCCGCCCTTGCTCAGATGCTGATGCGGGCATAGCCAGGTGTGCAGGGACACCAGCTCTCTAGAGAGGAGGCTGGAGAAGCACCTAGGGCAGGACGATAAATGGTCTTCAGACTCTGCTTTGCAAAGCTCCCTTACCCTTGATGGGAGCAGCTCTGTCCTGCACTGCTTCTGTTTCTGACTCTTGGCAAGATTTCTTTTGAAGAAAATTTTCTTGTGGAGAAAAAGAAAGAAAGAAAAGGAAGGAAGGAAGAAAAAGAAAGAAAGAAAGAAAAAGAAAAAGCCACAAATCTAGAGCAACTGCCTCATTTTTCAGATAAGGAGGCCTAGAGGGTCAACTCCTTCACCTTCCTAGTATTGATTTGAGCATTGGGCATTTTCTTAAATTGGATCTGCCTTTTTAAGGCAAGTTCTGAACTAAAGGAATTACAGAGAACCAGCTCCCCTTTCACAGCTAAATTCAGGTCAGTGCCACAGGCCCTGGCCCATGGGCATCCAGGGAAGGAGGAGGAACAGAGTGTAAAGTTGCTTTACTTCCTCAAGCTTGCTTGTGCAACCAGGCACAGTGAACTGGAAGCTGCTGTTTGCTGATGTGAAGCCACAGGGAGGTCCTGATTTCTGGCACTTTCCATCTGGTGTTCAGGGTTCACAGGTAGCACCCTCTGGCCACTGACCAGTCTCTCTAGACTCAGGCTGGGGCAGGAGAGAGGAGATAAAACGTGAGGGCACTCTGATTTTGCTTCTGGTACCAACCCTCTCAGCCTGCTGGTTGCCCGTCTCCCTGTCGTAGCTGGGCTGCTGTAACTGGGTGGCTTAAATGACAGACATTTATTTCTCAAAGTTCTGGAGACCAGAAGTCCAAGTCAGCAGTGCTGGTTTCTCCTGAGGCCTCTCTCCTGGGCTTGCTGTGTCCTCCTGCGGCCTTTCCTGGTGTGTGCATTCCTGGAGTCTCTTCCTCTTCTTATAAGGACACTGGTCCTATTGGATAGAAACCCACGAGGAGCGCATGCCAGGCAAGTGCTCCAACTGCTGAGCCACCGCCCTAGCCCCAACAGAGGGATTGTAGCAGGGCATGGTTCAGTGCGCAGCGCCCTTTAACTTCCAGAGGAGGTGCTTGTGTGGAGGCTTAACTTTTACATTTCTGATGGTGTGTTCCCCAGATCAGGCCCAGCACAGCTCTCAGTGACTCTTTTGATGTCCCAGGACTTGGCTGGGAAAGTGTGTGCTGAGAGAGCTCTTTGCCTCTGTTTTGCAATTTGAGGTCTGAGATCCTCAAAGCCCATGTATGCCAGGAAAAGTGCCCTTATCCAATATGACACTTGGGACCCCCCTGTCTTTTGGAGATTTAGGTTAAATTTGACCCACACTCTAATTCCATGGCTTTCCTATAGATTCCTAGTCTTGTTACCTCCAGTTTCTCTCTAGCTCCTTGCTATGATTCTCAGGCTTCCTGGCCTCAAGCTAGCTACAAAATCTGTTACTTTAGTTTCCATAAACAATCAGCCACATGTAGCGATTTCATGGGTCATTTGATTTCATGATTTCAGATGGGGACAGAGCAGGATCTTATCAGCACAAATGACCTGCTGTGATTGCTCCTGGATCCTCTTGCACCCTCTTCTCACCTTCCCCCAAACCCTGGTCCCCCCACTTATTTGGCCCCTGAGAAGCGTGGTTGCCATATGTAGTGATACTGTCATTGCCACCCTCTCCCTACTTTCAGGACGAGGCTCCCCTCTCTGGCCTGCCTGGTGTGTTGCTTCCTGAGGTTCTCTCCAGGAATGCTCTGGACTGCAGAGAGCTGCCTCCCCTACACCTAGTGGCATCTCCATTTAAGGTGGGGTCCAGATGCATAACCTTTGTGCCTTCATGTGGAACAATCTGCAGGCTATGCCAGCTCTAGTTCCCATGCAATTGGCTGAAGTTTTGTGGCCACTTCTCCCTCTGCCCAGTCCTGCTGCCCTTATGCCTCACAGGTGCCAACCCTGCACACATTCCCTGACTAACTTCCTGTTCTCAAGTCTCTATCTCAGAGAATGTCTTTCAAAACATCTCTGGAAAACCTGACTCAAGCCCCAGGTTTGACTGCTCCCAGGGGCTGCCTCATCATGGTGATCTGTGTTTCCCTAGCTTCCCCACGATCCTTCTAAGTCTACCTCTCTGTCTCATTCATCATCATCCTTGTACTGACAGAGAAACTAAGACTTGGAAAGCAGGAGCCATGACAGAACTGTCACCCATGCCACTAGTGGCTGAGCTAACCAGACAGGCAGAGCCAACGGAGCATTGTAACATCCCAATAATTTGGCTTGTTAGTTGACTTATCATGGGGCACTGCGAGTGCCTGATGATAAAATTAAGCGAGGTGGTCTTCACTGTGGGAGAAGAGAAACTTTCTCCCCTTTAACTCTATCCCTTTGTCCTTCATGATAGCTCTGCCTCAACAATAATCTTTTTCTAATATATTTAGTCTCCTTGCCTGGAAAGTTCACTCTCCTCATCTGATTTGGGTAGGGTTCTTTCAAGTGCAAAAAACTGAAACCCATTTAGAATAATGAGCTCCGATAATCCCAGCTGATCTAAGGAAAAGCCAGGAAAGCTGATGAGCCTGAGTTTAGGAAGAGTCAGACCCCAGGTGGTTTCAGGAAACGCTTCTCTATCACTTCCCTTTAGAGAGGCAGTGTTACCTGGTGGCTAATGTGAGGACTCAGGAGCACATTTACCATGAGTCATTCTGGGCACAACTTGGCCTTGGCTTCCTCACTGTGAAATGAGGCTAATCATAGTGCCCTTCTCCTCAAGTTGGTACAGTATCTGGAATACAGAGCACGCCACAGGTAGTTCTTGTTTTCTCTTGTTCATGGCTTCTCTGCTTTTGTTTTCATATCTGTTTTTCTCTTGAGCTCTTTCCCAGTCACTTCCCATTATTCTCATGAATTAGGCATGCACATGTCCCCACAAAGCCACTTTATTCTTCTCACCTTGATTTTCAGCTCAAGGTTCCATTCTTGAAGGGCATCTTTTACTTGTGCCTCTGGGTTTGGGGTTCCTACAAGAAGAAATCTTATTCTTCCTTTTAGTATTTTTTGAGCCCTATCCATTTTAGGTATGACTCCACTAAGAGCATAACTAACTCTTTCCATTAAAATGTGTCTAAAGTCTTTGCTCCTTTCTGTGCTGTGAACGTTTATTCTTCTCCAAAGAGAAAACACAACCATCATCAGAATGTGTAGGTGGTACAGACAGGAAGCTACAAAAACCACAGTTTGTGGCCATATTTTTCAGAGCATTTTGCAGGAAACAATCAACATTTAGTGTTTGATATTTACGCTTTGTGCAATGGCCAAGACTCATCACTAGGAATATGTGGCAAGAGGCAACAGATAATATTCATCAAGCATAGTATAGGAAACCCAAACCTGACCGAGTCTAGACTACACCTGTGCCTTCAGCGAGACAGGTGAAGAGTTACTGCCATTTCCTTTATGAAGAGGACCCAAAGACAATACAGAAGTAATGAGAATGAAATATATCTAGTTCTCGGCACAGAGGGTTGGCTTAGCCCTGACAAGTGCCTGGAGCCTTGAGTTGATTTCATGGACTCGTTTGAGGAATTCTTGTGCATATGGACTGAATGAGTTCCACTCCTTATTAGATTCCCGGAATCCAGAATGGGCAGAACAAGGAGAAGAGTCATGTGAGGAAGAATTGAGAGCTGCTGTGGTACGTGGTGGGGGCTGCAGTAAGCACGAGCTTCACGGAAGAACCATTCTTCCTGGAATGGATTAGGCTTGACACCAATTCCTGGGGAGGATGAAGAGGCCTCTACTGGGACTGACGCTAGTTAGTGAATTTGATCACTTTGTAGGGCACATGAACATCCTAGGGCATGATTTAAGAACTCAGAGGTCAGCTCCCTCTTTATCAGAATGAGCTGGTTCTGAGCCAACCTTTATACAAATCATAGGCTGCCTCTGGACTAGTTATAAAAACAAATTCAATGACACCAAACTCATCATGACTTTTTTTTTGCCATTTCACAAAGACTTTTGGAGGTACAGGGAAAGTTCCTGTTGGATAGCACATAGCATCTCTCTTGTAAATCTCTTCATGAGAAAGAAATCTTTTGGAGCTAAATCTCTTCTTTCTAAATCTCATCCTCTTGTGGAAATGAGGTGGCCTTGGAACTACCTCTCTCTCTTCATCCTTCCTCTCTGATACTTATAACTCCTTTTTCCAAGAATCTCTTCCTTCTGTGAAACCTGGCCAAAGAGGCTCCCTGTTACCCCATAAAGGGGTTATCATCACAGCATCTTTGCCTCAAATCCAACCTCCTGCATCTAGGAATCTTCATTATAATAGCTCCAAGAGAATATTTTCCATATCATCATCAGCTCTACAAATACTTTTTGTGAGGTTGGTTATACTGTTATGCATTTACTTCCTAACTTTGAGAATATCAATTTCATGTAGCTGAACTTCATCTGTATATGTAAAAGAGCTTGGAGAATTGTGACAGTTATAGTTTAGTGAATAGGTGCTTGGACACTGAACTCTGTGGGTTTCTTTCCTGAGGCTGATTCTTTCTACCTGGGTAACATGGACAAATTACCTAAAATCTTTAAGCTTTAAGTTACTAATACAAAATGGAGAAATAGGTCTAGGGATGCAGCTCAGTGACAGAGAATTTGACTAGCATGTTCAAGGACCAAGGTTTTATCTCCAGCACTGCAAAGTAATTTATAATTGATTAAAATAAAAATGGGAAAATAATAGCATATATCCCATAAAATGTGTGTATGGGGGAGTAGCGTGCCACTTGACTCTCATAACATGTTCCTGGCATAAGTGCTCAAAAAAACGTATGAGTAATTATATTAGAAATGAGAATGTGTGACATCATATTTTGTCGACAATTTGTGTGATGATTTTAATTTTTTTGTTATTTTACCAAGAGATGGAGTTGAATCCTTTTGGATATGGGCTGATTGTGGGACCTTGCTTCTAACAATAGAATTTGGCAGAAGCAATGACATGTGATTTCTGAAGCTAGGCTAGAAAAGGCCAGGCAGCGTCCACCTGGATTTTTTTTTTTTTTTTTGGAATGTTTGTTCTTGGCACCTTGATACCATGCTGTGAGGAAGCACAGCCACAGAGGCCATGTGAAAGTGTTCTGGCCAACATTGCCAGCCCAGGTCCCAGTCAACAATCCACATCAATCAATGCTGAACCCAACAGGGAGGAATTCTTCATCATGTCTCCTTGGGCACTATCCCTAAGCACCTGGCTTAGCCAAGGGGAGGTGCACACAGGTGACATGATCAGAGCATGTTGACTCTGGATAGGAGTTGCTACTTACATCCTTTATTTTTATTTCTGATCTCAAAGATGGGTGAATACAGCATAGAATAGCACAAGAGTTACATGCCATCACTTATGTGGCCTCTGTATGAGGCATGTTGGTGGGTATACCACCTTTCTGTCCCTTGGGAGGACAAAATGTGACACTGGGATAAATACCTCTTCCTTGATATCCTTTCCACAACACTCAGGTCTTCAGGTAATTCCTTTGTTCTCTCAGGGATTTGGAAATCGAGGCCAAGGAAACTTCAGACTTTGTGATGGACTCGACAGTAACTTTGGTGCCTCTCAAAGCTCATTCTTGGGGCTGGAGCAGTGGCTCAGCGGTTACGGTGAGCATCACTTACACAATGACGTGTCGAAGCAACGAAAGCCACATGAAAAACTAAATAAAATTGGTTCTCTCTCTCACTGTCCCTTTCTCTTATTAAAAAAAATAAAAAGCTCATTCTATACATCATTATCTTCTGCCTCAGGATTTTGCTTCGTATAATCTTTTATTAAAAGTAAGAAAAAGAAAAAATGAAAATGGCAAATACATTTTAAGGAGATATAAATCCATTTTGCTGTAAGTTATAAAGACAATGTCTACACATAAATTGTTTCTTTTGACCCCGTCTATTTTATTTAATTCAGTTGAACAAAAAAGGACAATGTTAAGCGCGGGAATGAGAGCGCTTCAGAGACTGCCGTTTGATTGTCAGTCCTTGAGTAGGTGGATCGTAGAAAGAGCAGCATGGAAAACCTCAGCAGAAGTCTCCTTGTAAATAAGGACTGGCTAGACATGCTGATTACTAGCCCTCTCCAATAAAATCTTGGAATATTAATTTGAAAGGAGCCCTATTGTCCCCTTAAATTCACTAGGCCAGTGAGTGGTGTGATTTTACCAAAGTCACATGGGTAATCAAAAACAGAAATGAAACTACACAACAAGCCTCTGACTTCGACCTTATGACTCTGGGTTGTAAATGCAACCCTATGAAATTGCTGGCTTTATCCGGGCTGTTTCCCCATTCCTTAATTTCAGGGGTCAATGATATCTTTACTATTTGCGTATAGGTGGTTGTCACTCATCTGGTTAAAAATGTTGCAAATAGCTTTCTAGTGACCTGGAAGACCTGCAGCCCCTTTCTTCCACCATGATATGGTTTCTGCTTATGTTCTCAGCTTATTGCCTCTCCCTCTTCTTCCTTATATTACATTTAAGACTTACAGAATCTCTTATGGTTTCTAGAAAACCATGCTGATCTCCACACCAATCCATCCCTCATTTCCACCCTTGGCCTTTGCACTTTGTTCTCTGTCTCTTGAATGCCCTTCAGCACTGTGAGAAATGTGTGAATTCCATAGGTCACTTGGGGTCACTGTTCCCCAATACTTAAGCCTCCCAAGTTTTCCAAAGCTCTTTGTAACATACATCTAGCTGTGACTCTTGCTGACGTTATGTAATGATTATTTACATGTCTTTCTCAGTCACTAGAACATGAGCCCTGGAAGAGACTTTCTTAGTTGATCTCAGAGATAAGATGACCTGTCAGTATTTTTTGAATGAATGAATGAATTAGCAAAGAACATCCCTTGGAAACCTTGGCAGTATAGGAACACATGGAAATGCACCAAATTGCTTTATGGAAATTTTCCTTGTCCACCTGGTTTATTTCTTAGGCTTAGAAAGCCTCAGGTTTTGGGTTCAGATTACAAATCTACTATTTATTATTTTCCCCCTGGGCTGGGCTTCTCAAGAGGAAATTCCTGACAGTGTAAAATTCCAGGATCCCTAAGATATATTTGTCTTCCTGCCTTGGAAAGACTTTCATACATGCATCTAGATGGATTCTGACTTGACTTGTACAGTGTTTTGCAAAGTACCTTCACATGCATGCTCATGATAACGCTATGGGATAGGTAGGCTAACGAACAATGCCTCTGGGGATGGATGAGAAAACTCAGGTTCAAACTCAAGTTCAGAGAAGCTGAGGCACTTGCCCAACTTCATACAGCTAGCAGCAGAAGCAGGACTAGAACCTAGTTCAGCTCCTTTCCCACAAAACAATGCATTTAAGAATGAACTGCCTAAAACCACATGCCTTGGGTACTGTCAAGAAAGCTCTAGAACTACCCTGGGCTGGGAGTGCCTAGAACACACACGCACATGCACAGTTCAGGAGCTTGACCATTCTTGTGAATTTGCTGGGCCCTCTGACTCCCCTTAAGTATGACATGGGAAGTATTGGCTTATGCTTGTTCCCTTGCAAACTGAGTAGGTTACTCTCCTAGCAGGTGACAGGACTGCAGTGACCCTTTCTCATATCCAGATAGATACATTGCATAGAAATTTGAGTTTAGGGGTTGGGGATTTAGCTCAGTGGCAGAGAGCTTGCCTAGCACACGCAAGGTCCTGAGTTCAATCCTCAGGCCTGAAAAAAAAAAAAAGAAACTTGAGTTTATAGAAGGATCAAAGTCATTCTCAAACCTCACATAAAACACAGATTCCTTATTTATTATCAGGAATTTGTTTTCAGGAATTCTTTTCTTCCTTTTGTCTTTCTATCGCAACTTACTTAGAATTGAATGTGCAAAGTAGAGTAAGAAAAGCTGGGTCCCCTTTGAATGATTCCTTGGTGGTTTGGTTCCAGCTGTACCTATGCTCTTTGGAGCAACACACTATGAGCTTCTAGTATTTTGTTGCTTGGACGAGGGAGCTCCACAGCAGCATGTGCACCCCACAGGCACGGTGCAAGATAATCTATCAGGGTGTGGGTGGGAAATGGAAAGATTTCTATCAGTTTACCTTGGCGTTTCCTAATTTCTATTTTGTGTTTTATAACATAAATGATAAATTAAGTAAATAGTATGCATAACATTATATACATACATGTATGATATATAGTATGTCCTAAATTTTATTTTTATTTTACTGTTAGATATTCTTGGCAAAAAGGTTAGAAACTGCTGTTTTAGAAAAAGAAAAGTTGTCCTCAGAGGCAGGAGCCACACACCCTTTAGTCTTGTTCTCCATTTAGAAAGCCGTGGGCTCCTCATGATGGCAACAGCTGGGCATGATCTCTGTTGACTGACCTGATTGCCTTAAAAGGCACACATGTGCCCTCCTGCCTGGATGCCTCATCCCCTGCTTAATTCCCTTGGACCTTAGGGAAGGGCCAGGAAGCCAGAAGAGGAGAAGAGACCGTCTTTCCTCGCCTTTGCTGCCTCCTGCCCTGACAGATGGCTTGTGCAGAGCCCAGTGCCTTTCTTCTCTCCAGTTCTTGCATGCTTTTTTCCCAGCTCCTGTTAAATTGTTCTTCCCATTCTTTGCCAAATAAACCAGCACGGTGAGAATCAGCCTAAAATCACAGGCTTCTGCCCTCCACGTTTATTTTGAAGTTTGAGGGTTATCTACTGATTCTGGATAATCTCTGCTTGGAAAGGGGGATGGGGCTTGGAAAAGGTCACAGGAGATTTCCTACGGATATCTTCCTGACCATAAACACTATTTAAGATTAGCCTGGCAGAGATAGCTATGTTCCGGAGGAACTTGATCACAGTCCAGGGACCAAAGCCTCAGGCCTCCAGTCCTCCTAGCCTCATTCCCCATACACAGTGCTCTGGGGTTGCCCAGGGAGCTGGACAGACAGGAAACCCTGTGAAGAAGGCTCAGCCCCGAGAGCCAGGCATTCGGCTAAACCCATCCCTCCCTCAGCACCCAGCACGCTCAGCTCATTCAGCAAGCTGTGCTTAGGTCTTCACAGTCTGAAAAGGTCTAGGTATAGTATTTGGACGGGACTTTTCAATTGAGATAATAATAATCCTTAGTATCAGTTAAAAACAGTACTACCAGGGCTCAGTGGTAGAGTGCTTGTCTGGCATGCGTGAAGACTCAAGTTCAAACCCCAGCACCACATACACAACCAAGTGGAGGAAAAACAAAAGATGAAAAAATAATTATAAAAAAGCACTACTACTTTAGAATATTAGCCCTATCTTCTGTTTTAAATGCACTCCTCAGTGTTTTATCTTTTTGTTTTCATGGTAGTTTTTGGGTACAACCAATCCAGGGTAGCTATGAACACCTCCCTCTACCCTTTAGACCCCCATACTTTCAAATCTTCTCGGAACTTTCTTACTCTTGCTTGGTTCAAACTCTTATTCCTCATTAAGAGTATCCATTTTGAAATCACAAAAGAGGAATACATTGTTAAATATGAACAGCAAGATCCTGTTAGGTGACCACCCCATAGAAGAAAGGTTTTTTGTTTTTTTTAACATGAGGGCTGTGTCATTCCCAGGGTACTGAAAGAACTTCTACTGTGTATTGTCCGGTCCCAGCCAGCAGGAACCGGACGGCTCTCAATCGACAGTTGACTGGGAATGAAGTAGACCCACTTAGTTCTCCAAGCGCTTCATTTTTCCCTAACTAGAGGCCTCCAAGTGCTTCCTTCTCCGCCTTCTCTCTTTTAGAGGCAAGGCCTTTACATATATCTCCTCTCACTAGAGGCTTTTACATCTCCTTCCTTTTCACTAGAGGCAAGGCTATTCACATTTTCTCTCTTTAGAGTCCCTATTTCTACTGCCGAGGCTTTTCTTCTTCTCTTACTGCCTGCATGTTAGGGTTTTCTTCTTCTGCCTCTGCTGCTGCTTCTCTGACTAGTGGCTACGCTTTTTCCCTGTACGCCCGGTATTTATCTGTTACAACAACCAATAGGGACACAGAACAAACACATTCAACCAATTGTAACAAATGAGCGGCCAAATAGCTTAGTCATGCGGTCAGGCAGTTTGCCAATTACAAGCCAGCTGGGCCTCTTAGAATTGTTTACCACCAATTCTTTTACAAGCCAGCTGGGCCCCTTACAGAGTTGTTTACCACCAATTCTTTTCTCTGGCATCATGTTGGCCTTAGTCTCCAACAGTGTATGACAGTGCATGTCATTTACATTACATGCAGTTACTAACAGTAACAATTCCCAAGTTTTCAATTCTGTAAATATTTGAATGAAATTGACAGTTGTGGGGCTGGAGCCATGGCTCAGTGGTGGCTTGCCTGGCATGCACAAGGATGCGGGTTTGAACCCCAGCACCACGTACGTAACTTAAGTGTTGGAGCAACGAAAATCACATGAAAAACTAAATAAATTGATTCTCTCTTTCACTGTCCCTCTCTCTTAAAAAGAAAGAAATTGATACAGTTGCATTAAAATAGGTTGGAAATCATAATCCAGAGTTTATATATAGTATTAATATTATATTTTTGTTATATAATTTTGTTATCTATTATGTATTATGTGCTACATCTAAGTTTTGAAATGTATTCCACATCTGGGATGATGGGAAAAATGGATTAATTTATGTAATCCTCAAACAGTTTGCAGTTTTATGAGGCAGATTCTTCTTTCACCCACATTTTTCAAGTGATAAAACTAAGGCATGAGAGGGTAATTTGCCTGAGGTTGCATAGCTACTGCATAACTGGGTTCTCATTCTGGGAGTGAGGCTACAGGTTCTTTTTAGTAATTTATCCAATCAGTATCAAGAACTAAGACCTTATCATGCGTAGTGATGTACACCTGTAATCTCAGTGGCGTAGGAGTTTGAGGCTGGAGGATTGAGAGCTGAAAGCCAGCCTCAGCAACTTAGTGAGGCCTAAGCAATGGAGCAACACCGTGTCTTAAAAAAAAAAGAATACCTACAAACTAAGACCTCAGATTTCAGTCTCTGAAGTCAAATACAACTTCCCCTGTACTAAATTCTGCATTCCTGTATTTGACTGGTTCCAACTTCCAAGACAGGTTAGAAGTCCTTAAATTCTACTTGATTATGACTCTGACCTGTTCACTACAGTCAACTCACTTAACTTCTTGGAGATATAATTTTCTAGACTGATTCATTGTGAAATAATTTTGCTGGTCCAATTCTGCATGTGGCATCGTGGGTTGCAGAATTCATCTAGGAAACACTGAATGGTAGATCCAGAAACCTGGAGTTGGAAGGGGGAACCAGAAAGGGCCTCTGTGAAGCGGTTCCCTTGTGGATCTGCAAACACTTGCCTACCTGCAGAGGCTTCCCAGGGAGGCAGAGCAACTCTAGACACAATTGCCCCTGTTTCATGACACCCATCACTGGCAGCAGGGATCACTTTGCTAATCAAAACCTTTCGCGTGCAGTTTAAACAAACACTCCTTGAGCCTGGTCAGCCACGTACCAGGCACTAAGAACTTCATCTGCATTATCTCATTCAATCCTTAATCAGCTCCAAGAAGGAAGTGTTACTGTTGGATTGTTGTAGGAATTATCAGATATTAGATTTGTTCTTTAGATGAGGGAACTAAGTCAGGACACTTGCTGAAAGTCAAACAAGTAGCTTGCAGCAGTTTAGGTTTGAGTGTATCTTGCCTGGGATTTTCCAGGGCTCAGTTTGCAACCATTATAATGGGTTGCCTCTGGGTGGAGGCTCCATTTCCCTTGCACAGGATTCTGTGCTAGCATCTTAATCATAGGATTGGATGCCTATTATTAGACTACCTCTGCTTGTTTTATAAACCAATAATTAGCTTTGAAAAGCCCTCAGGTTCACTGTTCTTGGATCCAGAAGGTGACTGGGTGTGCTTGGGAATACTTTGGAGAGCATGCACGTAATCACAGGCTGGAAGGGATGATGAAAGGCCACTGTGGACTCCTGCTGCTGGCTGCTGTGGGGTGGAGATCCCCATAGCCAGATGGCCTCTTTTGGGCTCTGACCCCCTGTAGTTCTGCTTTCCTGTGCTTCCTTACTCCTCACTGCTCACCTGTCCCTCCTTGTCTTAATCCTTCCACTGCAGGGTCTCCTTGCCAGGAGACAATATGGGATGAGATCTCCCCAAAGGTGCATACCTGTTGAACAGTTACTTACCTCTGCATTCATGTTAGCAGGCCTTGCTTCCCATCACTTTAGCAAAATGCTCTGGGATTTTAAACCTTCCCAACTATTGACAATCAAAGCAGAAACACTATTGTTTTCCAATTTGTATAGAAGCAGGGAGTAAGGTATGGGTACTAAGTGTACTGAACAGCATTGCTTCATGACTACAGTATTCCTTATCTGAAATGCTTTGGACAGAAATGTTTTGGATTTTGGAATATTTTCATATACATAATAAGTTTTCTGGGGATGGGACTCAAGCCTAAACATGAGATTGATTTATGTCTCACATCTAATACACATAGCCTGAGGTTAATTTTATACAGAATTTTTAGTGTGCCTGCATTTTAACTGTGGCTTGTCACATGAAATCAGATATGGAATCTTCAGCTTGTATTGTCATGTGGACTCTTTTTTTTCAGATTTAAGGGAAAAAAGGTCTAGATTTTGGAGCATTTTGGATTTCAGATTAGAATGCTCAACCTATATTACAAATGAATTTACTATAGATATTTTATATGCATACTTCAAGACTGGGATGAAACTTGCTCAACAAATGTAATATGAAGAATTAGGGGGGCTGGAGCGGTGGCTCAGCATTTACGGCGCTTGCCTGGCATGCACAAGGATGTGGGTTTGAACCCCCAGCACCACGTACACAACAACAACAAAGTGTCAGAGCAACAAGAACGCCATGTGAAAAACTAAACAATTGATTCTCTTTCACTGTCCCTCTCTTTAAAAGAAAAAAAAGAATTGTGGTGGGTCTGGTTTTTTTTTTTTTTTAAATTTTTGAAGCATACTTCAAATGAGATGTATGCTCTTCAGTCTTACTCCCTCCAACTGCCTGTTCTTTAACTACAGTCAGAATAATCTTTCTAAACACAAAGCTGATCATATCATCCCTTAGAAGACTATAATTCCTCATCACTGCGTGTGAAGGGCAAAGTCTTGACATTCATCAACCTAGGCCCATGTAACTCTTCAGCCATTCTTCTCTCTTGCATCCTCTGCCTAGAACTCTCCCCTCACTCTTCTCCATCCTGCACACTTCTCCTTTGCCTAATTCCTGTTCATTTTTCTCTGACTCTCCTTCAAGCTCCTATCCCCATTAAATCAGGTCAGCAGTCCTGCGATATGCTACCTTGGCCTATTATTTATCAGTCTCTCTCTCTCTCTCTTTTTCTGTGGTACTGGGGATCAAACCCAGGGCTTTGTACCAGAATGGATAGAATGGATGTATCCCCAGCCTTTTGAAAAATTTTATTTTCAGGGGCTGGAGCCACCAGTGCCTCAGTGGTTAGAGTGCTTGCCAGGCATGTGCAAGGACCTGGGTTCAAACCCCAACAGCACATACACAACTATGTGTTGGAGAATCAAAGACCTGATTAAAAAATAAATAAAATTGGTTCTCTCTCTCTCTCAAAAATTTTTATTTTGAGACAGGTTTTCACTAAGTTGTCCAGGTTGACCTCAAACTTGCAATCCTTCTGCTTCAGCCTCAGCCGGGATTACAGGGACACTATTTATTGTACTTTCATGTTTATTTGCTGTCTCCTCTATCAGCCCTATGAGGGCAGAGGAGAGGCCCGTCTTATTTACCACTGGATCCCCATTGCTGTGCACAGAGTTTGGTACATGATGGTGATGCCATAAATACTTACTGAATGAAAAAAAAATGTATCAATGATACCTCCAAGATCTTCTGAATTGCTTCTGTCAGAACCAATGAGAAGATAACAAAAATGATACCTGAATCAGGCTGCTGTAGAAAGCTGTTAAAATATGTAACATGGCCTCTTTAGCAAATTCCTTGTCGTGACCTAAGGGAGTAGGCTATCATAACCATCTGGAGACCTTGCACTAACTGAAGCTCCTTGCATTGTCCTAAGTGGGGCGTCAGTCTTCTTGCAAAATCTACCCACAAGTATCTAGGTAACCCTCCTTAGTCACCACCTAGGAGTTCTCAAAATATGATTGTCTTGGGTCATGATCTAAAGCATCAAGTTCAAAGTAAAGCTGATACAATGTATTTATTTCCTTAACCACTGGCTGAGCAGCACTCCTTTGGTGCTTATAGAAATACTTTTCTGTTGATTATAGCATGCAAGTCTGCCCATATTCCATACAGATATGTGCTCCCTAAATGGTTCCATTAAGGCAGAGGTTCAAATTTTCTTTTGAACCCCTCACTTGCCTATCCCAAGAGACGCTTGGTAATGTCTGGAGTCACCTTTGATTGTTACATTTTGGGAGGAGGAACAACTGGCATCTAGCGAGTTGAAGCCAGGGATGTTACCAAACATTCTATGATACACAGGGCAGCCCCACAAACTAAACATGACCTGGCCCAAAATATCAGCATCCAGAGGTTGGGCAGCCCTGCACTCAGGTGACATTCTGTAGACTCCTGGGCCCTTAGGCACTAGGCCCTATTTATCTGTATGGTGCTTTTCTAAGATGTACGGAAACAAAACAGAAAATTCTAAGTTGAAGTGCAGTAGGAGGGCTGGCTGGGGTTTTTCCCCGCCTAATATTGGATGGAAAGATACATAAGCCTGTCTCTCAAGTAACTCAGTCTGGGAATTTTTTTAGGTAGATCCCTGTTAGAGAATGAGTGTTGTATGGAAAAATCATAATGCAATTTAACATGGAATTGAACAGATTCTTGATTGGAAAAGAAGTCTCGATGAAATCAAATCCATGCTTGCTTTTCACGTTGAAAATGTTCAGGTTGTTTTCTTTTTCTAGTTGTATAACCATTTGGACAAAAATAACCACTTGAAATGCAGGTGAAATGTAAACTGCTACTCTTCTACACAGACAATCCAGTGTATTTATACTTAACCCATAAAGGCATGATGTTACAAAACACATTTGTATATTATGAAGCCATATGGCATCAAATTTACCAATTTATAGACAGCTTTGTATTTACATAACAAATGATTAAATCAACCATTTTTTCCCGGTTTATAAAAGGTCACTGAGGTACACACACAGTGTGTATAAAAGCAGATAAGGCTGATGATACATATTTACAATAGATACAAATTAATCTTTCATATTTGAAGATAATGCTTTTTTATATATTTTTTCTCTGTCAGACTCCCCACCGTTAGCAGGATTTCCCATGCTGGAGTTGTTTATTGCTTTTTGGCTCACTGATTTAATACTCACTTCTGGGTTGTTTACACAGATAAATTACTAATGTTCTTATCTCTTTGGCTAATGCAAATGTGATAGAATAAATGAAAGAGAGATACACTAATTCAATATTACAGTTATGGCTGGTTGATATCTTTTGTTCATATCCCCCAAATGAATAAAGTAATGCAGAACTTCTTTTATACACTACAATGAAAAATCTTGAGTCTTGCTTGCGTTCTACCATTTCAGCATAGATGGGCAAAGTAAACAAAATGCCAGGTTTTCAGAAAGAGCAACACCACCAACATCTTAAGCATCTCAGATTTTAAAATCTTAATGGAAAACTGCTTGTGACTTGCAAGGGAATGCTTCAAATTGCATGGAAGATTACCAAAGTTAACAACAACTTGCTCTCATGGTCTGAAAGGAAAAAGGCATCATCTCATGTGATGTGAGAATCTTCATAACGTATAGAATGGGAAATAGTGGCCCTCCACTCCTCCCACAATTCTGCAGCGTTAAGTCCAAGTGAGAAGCCTGTGTTTACTTAAATAACAGACATAGCAAAAACTCAAAGTCGGCGTCTAAACAAAAGACTAAATATGGCCCATGATATCACAAGCGATGAATGTTCTTCTTAAAGCATTTTCATTCATAATGCCACTGAAAAGGACATGCCAAAAATGTTCCTTTAAATAAATAAAAACCCTGGATTGCTTTTAATGCTACAAACAAGACAAATCACACAAGGGCTGCTCAGTTAATTTTCACTCATTTGAAATAATCTTTAAAAACTACTTAGATGTGCAGTTTATTCCCCTTGTGCTTCCTAGGACTGTTAAGGGACAAAAAGTAAAATTAGATTTCCTTTTATGGCAGGGACTATTATGTTCTTTAAAGGAGTAAAAATTTTTCATTCTGTTCCCATTCTTGGATTTGTTTTTTAAAAAAGATTATGTTAGGGAATAAAAAATGTACTAACATAGAAGGGCTAGCCTTCATTTAAAAAAATGAATTGGCTTCAATACAAAGAGAAAGAAATGGCTCTATGGGCAGAATTGAAGTATGAGTGACCAATTTTTTAATTATAAGGTAGGTGCAACATTTAAAAAAATGTTACAGTGCTGTATGACCTAAAATGCTAACAATATTTACATTAACTGCTTACATGAAACCATTTAACTGTAAGAGAGGAAAAAACCCCCAAGTGGACTGAGACAACTATACCTAGCACCCACATCAAAGTCATAAGCAACCAGTGAAATCATGGGCAGAAATATACTTTACATGGTCTGTTGATGTAAAGTATACAATGATGGGGAAGCACGGACTGTATTCCCTCAAAATACCACGAGGAAGGCTTGATTGACACAAACTCAGTCTGAAGACGAGAAGGCAAAGGCTAAAAAACATCTTCTGTATAGCGATACATAACACGCACACAGACACCCAACACACAAATACACTTAGGCGTCTATCAGTGAATAAACACAACTGTGTAGACAAAACAGTAGAAAAGTGAGTTGGTGCAATAAATGAAAATTAATGGTTTAAAAAGATCAACTTATAACAAAAACGTGTCAACTGAACTACACAAGAGTTACTTCCTATGATTGTAGGGAGGACTGGGCAGGCAGTCCCACCATCACACAAAAGACAAAAATGAACCCACCCAATAAAGGAAGGGTTCCTACCTCCAGGCCATGAAGCCCCATGTGGCCAGGTGCATTCCCTCAAGCTCAAGGGTAGGGGTGGGGGTGGGAACAGAAGGGACAGAGAGACACATGGGTCCTGGAGCAAGAACTAAGAACTGTTGCTATGAAAAGTGAGCCTAGGTGGCATGCTCTGTGCTGTGGCCCCAAGAAACCAACTGGGGGAATGACCTTGGTCTCCTTTTTCCTGAGTTAATGGAACTCTGCTTCATGACAGGACTGTGGAGTTTGCAAGCTGGATGGGACTGGAAGGGTAAGGTGGTGGCATTTGGGGATACAGCAGCTGAGCATTAGGTGAACTGAGCTTTAGTTAGGTGAGTCCCTAGCTATAGGATACGCAATGCTCTGAGTGGTTTGGGGGTGGGGGCTGGCAGATCTGAGAAAAAGGAATAATGGATCCCTTCTTTTGACACTCATCAACTGAAGACCACCTGGTGGCTTGAAACTTTGCTTAACTGCCTGGGAGACATGGTTTTACCACCACCACCACAAAAATGTGAAAAAAAAAAAAAAGATGGAATGTTATATTGTGCTACATTTCTTATTAATTACCTTGTACTTTACAATGGCTCACAGTTTTAGGTTTGTACAGTCGTAATGTGGTATTTTCTCTCTACATTTGTTTCACATTTTTTTCTTAATATAATATAAATAATTTAGTTAATAGATTTAACCTGCACATTTTAGCCACATTAATATATATAAGAATCTATTAATGGTATAAATAATTCTTTAAATAAAATAAATCTGATATGTTACATAATACTGATAAAAAATTACCATTGCTAATAATTTTGTAAGCCACCTTAACTTCTGGATTAAGTAATACTGATAAGTGGATATGAAGTTTGCTTTGATGATTTATATTTATTTTTTCCATTATTCAAAAACTGAACTATAATCAACCTTACCTCTGACACAGTTTCAAAGTGGAGCTTTTGCCTCCATCTGTGCAAATAGAAAGTTTTACTTTGTCTGATATTATCTGCAAAAGATCCTTAATTCTGAGCATCAATGGTGGTAATCTATCTAGTTCAACCGGTGGCTATCAAATATTAACTACAGAAATGGCTGAGTAAAATATTCCATCTAAGAATTTTTTTTATAAAACTTATTCTATTTTAAAACTTAGGTAAAAAAAATATGCAACAAATGGTTGCAGTTTCTGAATTCATAATTTAGACCTGTGAGCCTTCATCCCTTTACAAATCTGTAAGTTTGTAATTTCCTAGACACCCAAAATTGAGTCCGGTGCTTCCAGGCAAGGTTCATTCCAAATAGACAATATAAATGGACACTCAGTGGTGTGTAGTGTATGTCATAATTCAGATATTACATCGTCATGACTTTGCTGTTAAATACAAAAACAGCATCTTTTACATTATAATAGAAAAGCATTTAGGTTGTATTTTTATTTATCACTTTACACTGGTAGTCTCTGGTAGGTGTACTCCATAGAAACCAAAGGATTTTGTACACTATTTCTTTGTACAATAAAAGATAAAGTGTGCATTAGGTACGCTTGTACATGACAATATTGTACAATATTTACATTTATGATATCACCATGAAATTCTGTATTTTCTATATACAACATTGAAAATTTTTCAGAAACATTTGGACTATTTCTTATAATCACAATTTCAGTATTATAGAAAAAGTTTCTCAATAATCTCTTGACCATTTGTCCCTCTTATCATACAGGGATTGTGATTGATTTTTCCAGCATTCATTATCCTTCCTGATCAAATGACTTTTCTATCACTGTTTCTTTTAGCACCCTGTGGTGGTAGCTATCTGCCATAGTTTAAATATTGATATAACTGTGGCCATATCAATACCTATATACAGATATATCTGTGCATGTTCCCTTGATTAAACACTGTGTATTAGTGGAGTAGTCTCTGTTATCTGGAGATCTTCCTCCTCTTGGGCTTGGGAGGTCTCATTTGTCTGTCTCCCTGTGGGATTTGGTGAACCTGGAAATAAAAAGGTGGAAAAGAACAACAAAAGTGGTTGAAATCACAAATGCCATCTGATTTCTGACAAAGAAATAGGGTAGGGAACAGACTTTGACTTTCACTTTCAATCACTGATATTCTGAAGTGTTTAAAATTTTTACTAAGACCTCAGTGTACCCACAGTCAGTACAAGACTTGGGAAATACTAGAAACTGATCAGCAGAGCACTCTGGGGTCTCCAGTAAACAGTGGAACACAGGATGAACTGGAGAAAATCAACTGTGGGGAATGCAATGTGCTACCTCCACTTCACATTTAAGACAAAAATAAACTACTTTCTGCAGGAGACCCCTGCATCACCAATTTATCTACAGCCTGGAAAAGTGCATAAATACTTACCTGACATGTTTTTCACTTTATCACCCTACTTATTTTATAACTACTGAGAAGTGTCAAAGATCATAAGAACACACACACACACACATACACACACAAACAACTCAGCCCAAGGACTTTTGTTTCTGAGAAGAATCAAGATGGAAAAAAGAATACCACTACCATCTGTTGGCAGGTCTAAGCTTGTGTAGTCTAGGAAGAGCAATTAATTCAAATCATCCTTTTTTTAAAAAAATGTAATGCTTTTATTAATTTTTTATAGTTAAATATAATAGTGGGGCTCATTGTGACATATTTATAAAAGTATATAATATAATTTGCTCCATTCCATTCAATTCAACTCACCTTTATAGTAACACAGGAACTAGTAGCATTTAAGATTGTGCATCTGATTGAACAGAGGTTAAACAGTCCTAGAGCATTAGATAGCATATATGATTTTGAGGGGCAGAGATAAGATAATCAGGTGCTTCACATTGTAATGTGGCTACTGGTGGGAAGGAGCAAGGTAAAACCCAGGAAGGGCAGAATGGGTCCACTACAGTGGCACAGCAAATGCTTAGCAACCAGCATTTGGACACAAGGCCACTGTATTATGTGCCAATTTCTGTGGTGTAAATATTTCCACCAGGGCCAACTGCAACCTACCAATGTTATGTTATAGAACTTAAGAGTTAGGAAGAGATGTACACAATCAGTTCTTGAGATCCACTACTGGGGTTGGGGATTTAGCTCAGTAGTAGAGCACTTGCCTAGCATGCACAAGGCCCTGAGTTCGGTCCTCAGCCCTGAAAGAAAAAAAAAAAAAAAAAGAGATCCACTCTTTTGGCTCAGTTATATGTTTTAAAAATGTTTAGGGGCTGGGTGTGTAATTTAGTGGTAGAGTGTTTTTTCTAGAATATGTGAGTTGAGGCCCTGGGTTTCATCTCCAGCATCTGGAAAAAAAAATGTTTAGACAACAATAGAAAATACTACTATTTAGTCAAATGCAGAATGCTTTTTAAAAATAATATTTAGGGGCTGGAGTGGTGGCTCAGTGGTTAGAGTGCTTGCCTGGCATGCGTGAGGACCCAGGTTTGAACCCCAGCACCACATACACAACTAGGTGTTGAAGCAATGAAAACCAGATAAAAACTAAATAAAATTGATTCTCTCTCTCTCACTGTCCCTCCCTCTTTAAAAGCATAAATAAATAAAAATAAAAATATTTAAAAACTTTAAAACAATTTTTATGAGTTTCTCAAACTGCCTCTTCCTCCTAATTCTCTCTATATACATTAAAAAAAAAAAAGACTATAATGGAAGCCTTTTTTTTTTCCAGGGCTGAGGACCGAACTTGGGGCCTTGCAAATGCCAGGCAAGGGCTCTGCCAGTGAGCTAAATCCCCAACCCCTAATGGAAACCTTAACAGAAGTTTTTTTTTATAATTGAAGAAAGAAATTTTTATTCAAGACTATAAACTAGTAATCTATGGACCGAATGTGGCCTGAAAAAGTATTTTGTTTAATATTTTAAAAATAGTCACAAAAATAAGAAATTGTATTTCTTGACTTCTGGCATCTTGTGAAAAATGGGGAGATCTTGCTACACCAGAACAGGTTCCCGCATGGCTGACATCTGCTGGAGGGTGAAAGAAGGAACTCCCAGAGACAGCATGTGTTCCAGGCTGTAAGGCTCTCATCACTCGGGGCTGTCTGTTGGCCACAAAGGACAAGGACAAGTGTCTTGAGGCAGAGAGTAGGGAGATGATGGTCAAACCCAGTTTTTCTTTTTTCTGGGCAGGCACATTGCCTACTACAGCGCCTAGTCCACTTCCTTCAGGCAGTCATATAATTGGGCCAGGCCCATAGGAACTACACTGGCAGTCCTCTGTATACATTCTTCTTTTACCTGTTGGACTAGATGCAGAAAATATAGGGAACACTCTGAGGTCCTGAGGAATGTGGACAGTAATATAGAAAGGATCTGGGTCCCTGAATGACTTTGTGGAACAACTGTGTCCTCAGCCAGGACCAGACTCAAGTGAGCAATGGCCTTTGCTGGGTTGAGTTTCTAGGACTGGGCATTGGTAGGTAGCTTACACTAACCAGTGTGCTTCTCTGACCCTTCACAAGCCACTCCAACTGCTGTTGTTCTCATACCTGATATTATCTGCTTGGCCCTAGAAGACATTTGAGTTTATAATCCCTGCTCTATAATTCTACTGGAAAGTTTAATGTGTCAGTCTACCTATTTATGAAATGACAGGTTAGAATACAAGATTTTGAAATCCCATATGAATCCTAACATTTTGGTCACCTTCTAACTTCCATCTATCATTTGGTAGCCATTGGATGGGTTGTTGAAATTCAGATAATCTTATTAACTCAAAGTGTCAAGTAAAAGAAGTTACCTTTCATTGTTATATAGTTTTAGATAATTCATGCTTTTCAGCATGAAAATTATCTTTTGAGAGTTTATATGAATCAATATGTGATTCAGAGACGAATGATTAAACTCACATTCAACATTATTATATGCACAGTTCAATTAAAAAATGTAAAGAAAAAATAGATTCTACTTTTAAAACCAGAGTTTATAGCTTAAAATTTAACAATGTAATTTTGTGCTAAATATTTTTAAGGTAATAGTAGATGGAAAATATAAGGTCTAAATATTATTGAAATAGTAGATGGAAAATATAAGGTCTAAATATTATTGATCTTGACCCAACTTTTCAATTTCACTTTTTTGTCCAAGGACAGGGTGAAATTTGCATTACTGAATATTTAGGTAGCACTACAGGCTATTCAGAGTCAATGCAGAAAGCTGTGGTTTGAACCTCAATATATTGCTGTTCACATTTAAAAGAAGCTTATGTAGGAAAATAACAGTTACTTATCTCAGAAAAAAGGACATAGTTAATTCCAGGTTTTTTTCCTGATATCAGTTTTTTTTCTTAGTTTCATAATTTATTATTGCTTCATGAATTACTTGGCAATATTTGAAAGACTTTGCCAAAAAGTGTAATATAATTTATTTTCAAAGAAACACAGTATAATGGAAAAATAAATTAACTTACAGTCCCAGACATTTTGTCCAGTTCACTCATGGCCTCATGAATAGCAGCTTCTAAATGGTTATTTAGCTTCCCACTCCTGAAATTAATGAAAACAACACAGCAGATTAATAAATTAAAGAAATAAAAATTTCAATTTAATTCCCTAATCGGAAAACAAAAGTACCAATTCCACCAGAGAAAGTCAATTTATATTCATATTTGGAAAATTCAGATGACAAACCATTATTCTGTTTCTCATCACTGAAAACTAATGATTAAAGTCACAAAACTTTTAAGAAAACTGAACACATGAAATGTATTCTTTCCCCTTCCACATGTTACTTCCACAGTCTGGTGATTTGGAAGAAAGCTGGGCCAGGGGTCTTTCCCCACCAGTGCAGCTCATCCTCCCTGAAGCCAGCCTGCTCTGCACTCTTTTCTCTGGCTGGCTGTCATTTTCCAGTCTGTAGCTAGAAGGGCAGAGGGGCTGAACTGCAGACTCTGGCCACTAGGGAGCTCCCTCTGCCCTCTCTGGAGCATCCTGGTTTCTGGAATAGAACAAGTAAAGACTAAAATTCTTGTGCATTTTCCAGATGAGAAATTGCTTATCAACTTGCCACACTGAAGCTCTGAGCTCGGTGTTTGCCCACCAAATTTCCCCTAAAACCAAAATAATGTAACTATTTGAACAGGTAAAGAATGACGGTTTCAGGGTACCTATCACTCCTTTGACTTTTTCTCTCTACACAGCATTACATTATGTATGTTTGGACTGAACAGCACATGGTACATCTGTCATTTTAAAACCTATCTATGAAGCTGTTGCAATGATTACTAAAATCAGGCAAATCCATGCTATCCCTCTCTGTGGTTTTATACCCTTTGCTCATCCTATTAATTTATTTTTCCTTTTCTATGCATATAAATAATTACTCAACTATTCTGAATACTAAGGTGTTTCATTTCATTTATCCTTTAGGACAATTACTAGAAAAGCTACAGAGGTAAACTTTCAAAACACTCTACTCACATGGTTTTCCAAGAGTTAAGTCCCATCTCAGCATCACATGGAGACTGAAAATTTGCTGTTGTGGGAGGATTTGCCTCACAGTCCCAGTTAGTTTGGCTAGCACGGTATTTAGAAACACTGTGAACTTCAGTGGGATGAAGTCTTTTGGTTTGCCACAGTCCTCACTAAGTCTTATCCTTAATATTCTATGACCAGACAATTCATTTCAGATTTCTGACCCTTAAAAAACTCTCAGTTTCAGGGCTGGAACGGTGGCTCGGCAGTTACAGTGCTTGCCCGGCATGTGCAAATACACAGGTTCAAACCCCAGCACCCATATACACAACTAAGTGTCAGAGCAAACAAAAGCCATGTGAAAAACTCAATAAAAATTCATTCTCTCTGTCTCTGTCTGTTTGTCTCTCACTGTCCTTCATTCTTAAAAAAACCTCTCAGTTTCCCACTTCTGTTACACTTCTAGGCTCACCATAAATGCTGTATATATTTGCTAAATAAAAACATTTGTCCCAAGTGAGCAGGTATAGTCCTGTGTTTTGGAAAACATATGCACTTAAGTCAGTTGAACTGAGAGAAAGATAAAGTGTGTATTTTTTTAAACCAAATTATAAGAGCAATATAGCACTAGCACTCCCCAGCTTTGCTGGGTTTGTATTCTAGCCTTTAGCTTTCATATTTTTCTCATTCATTTTTAGAAAGTTAAACAATACAGAGAAGTGCACAGAATAGCATAACAACCCTGGTATACCCCTCTTCAGAATGAACTGTCAGTAAACTACATATTTCATTGTATAGTTCCCAGTCACATTCTCTCCCATGTTCCTCCAACTTCTGGTCTGTTTTTATGTCTTACAAGATGCATCCATGAGCAGGACCTACTACTGCACTGTATGCTTTTCATAAGCACATGAAAAATGTTTTTGAGCACTGTTCAAGTTGTTCTAATGCATTTGTTTCCTCATGTATGCACTGTTTCTCACTTTCCCATTCCTCTTTTAAGGGGTCTAGCCACCTTGGGGAGTCAGTCTGAGCTGTTTTCCCAGTCATGAGTTTGCAAAGTGTGATCTAGAATGAATAAGAGGGAACCCAATTCCAGGACTCTGCGGAGTCATCTAAGTTTGTCTGAGATTGGGCTGGGACCTTTTTAAGGTCTGTTTGTTGAAGGTCCTGACATATGATATGTCATGATATGTATGATATGTCAAGACCTTCAATACACTGTCAAATGATCTAGCCATATCACACTTAGTGTAATGTGTTAAATAAATGTATTAATATTTTTTGTTTGTTTTGAGCAGTATGGACATCAATTTTAAAGGACATTTAGTTGTTATATCTTTTGGTTATAATACCTTACGGATTTAAAATTGACTATTCCTAAAAAATTCTAAATATATAAAAAGATGGACTGGTGATGTGGGTCAGTGTGAGGCCCTGGGTTCAATCCCTAGCACGGCAAAGAAAATAAAAGTAAATGTCTAAAACAAAGGTAAAATGCTTCATTGAGAAACTATCAGAGAACCTTGGTTTTCTCTTCCTGACTTTCTTTTTCTTGTAGAGAAAGAAAGGGACAGTGAGAAAAAGAGAATAAATTTTATTTAGTTATTCATGTGGTCTTTGTTGCTCCGATACTTCGTTGTGTACATGGTGCAGGGGTTTGAACCTGCGTCCTCATCCATGCCAAGCAAGCCCTATAACACTGAGCTATCATTCCATTCCCTCTTCCTGACTCTTAATAACAAGAATAACTACTATTTATTGAAAAATTTCCATGTGCAAGATTTGTGTTAAAAGTTTTATATACATTATCTCCTGACCCTGACAAGTCTTATGAATTAAGTATTATAACAATTGTTTGTGATATGTTATGATATGTTATGACTTTTTAGACATAATGGGTGAAATAAATTATAATTATGTAAATAAGAAAATGAATATTTAACTACAAATAATTTTCAAAAGTCATAAAGTTATAAAATTCTTTAACTATGAAAAATGCAATAATATTACCATTACAGTATAAAAATGATTCAATGACATTATTTATTTAATTGAAAGTTAGAATTTTAGCAATTTTTACATCTTATTCTTCAGCAAGGTATTTAAAATGTTTGTTAAAAACTTTGCATTAACAAGTGAAATTAGTATAACGCTTTGCCAGTAATAAACTTAAACAGGGAGAAATTACGACTTTTGGAAGAGAGAATAAATACAAAGATATGGGAAATGAAATTATTTGAATATATTATGAGAATCAAGAGGTAAAGGCAGGCTCTCCCAGATGTCAAAGCTGCAGACCAGTTTTCACACTAACTGGTTAGGTCAGGAAAGAATTAATTTAAAAGAGGAAGAAAAACGCCATGAGTTCATGAAATGAAAAATTAGTCAAAATTTAGTCTTCCAGTCTAGAGGGCCTCCCCATGGAGTCTCCTCTACTATTTTCTGTTCCCTGCTGACATTTAATAATAAACATTTTTGCTAATGGACACTCTAAAACCTACTTGATTAAGCAATAGATGTTCATATAATCACCTTTCTAATTATTAACGGAGATAATTGCCACTTCTCAACTTCATTGCCTATATTGTCACACATTATCCTTATCTTCGCTAATTAGAGGGAAAAAAGGCCAGGTTCAGATCTGTGAATGATACAAGAAATAAGGGGGAATTGAGAAATGGAGTGTCACTCCAGTGACAGTTCAGAATGACTGTGACTAACGGCAGGCATAACAGAACAAATTTAAGTGAGCTCTGAAAGTCAAGAACCCTAGTTTGAAAATCAAATACATAGAATATGCAGACTTAAGAAAATTTAACAAGCTAAGTACCAGTTCTTGAGTTTAGTATGAAAGTATGATTTATTTTATCACTTCAGCACTTTGCAGCTTCATCAAATATCAGATTACCAAAAAACTGCACATAAGATAGAAGATCTGATCTTAATTTAAATGAAAAACACAACATAGCTAAATGAGATGGAATTTTCCTCTTATAAAGCTCTTTCTGTTTTTTTCTTCTTTTTTTTTAAAGAAAGAGGGGACAATGAGAGAGAAAAAGAAAGAGAGAAGCAACTTTCATTTAGTTTTTCATGTAACTTTCATTCCTTGGACACTTTGTTGTGTATGTGGTGCTGGGGTTTTAATTTGCATACTTGCACATGCCAGGCAAGCACCGTAACTGCTGAGCCACCACTCCAGTCTGCTATTTCTGTATTTAAGTACAAAAATTACCCTGAGTAATGTTATACTAATTATTATACGACTGGGATATAATTAGTGCATCTATTTAAAGATGTTTATTATATGGTTTGGCTTAAGATATAAGGATTAAAACAACTATATAAAGTTCTAAATATCTAACATGGTGGTGGAATGTTTTTGTTTCTGTGACCTGCATCTTTATAACAAAAATAGCCATTTGCTAAATATCATTAGCCAACTACTATGTTAAGGCTTTCTCTATAGTGTCTATATTATAATAATCTGAAGGTAGGAAGTAACTTTCCTGTTTTAGAAATGAAGAATTTAGACTTAGAGAGATTAAGCAACATCCCAGGGCACAGTTATGAAGTCATAGAAATAGGATTTGAACCCAAGTCAAAACCAATCTCTTAACCCTCTTGTTCCAAATGCCACCTTCCTTTTTCAGCCTTTTCTTCTTTCTTCTCCTCAGTCTATCAAAACAGTCAAATCTTTGTCATCTTAAAGATTCTTCCATTGTTTTTCTCCAAGATCTATTTACATGTGTAGAAAGGAGAGTGAATAGTCTATATTTAGTCACTCTACTTTCCTATTCTTGTTTCCTCCTCAACCCACAAGTACTTTGTACTCCCACCACGGTACTGGAAATTGTGCTCCCCAGGTCACCTACAAACTGCCCAATGATAGAGACTGGGTTATTGGACCTCTGTCAATCATTTTATCATCCAGAAAAGGTTAAATCTTTGTCTTCTAAGACCCTCCCCTTCTCAGACTCTCCTCTCCTTTCTGATCATACTTCCCATCTTCTGTGTTCTCTCTGTTAAGTGTTGACTTTTCCCAGCGTTCAATACTTAGTCCCCTATTCTTCCAATTGATCAAAGTATCTTTGTGTGACTATAGCCATTTTCACAATGTCAAGTACCACTTCTCCCAGTTTCAGGGTTCAAGTTCAGGTAACCCAAACCACACTGAGCAGTTTCCTGCTAGACTTTCCATAGCAGTTGGTGTTTCCATCACTGAGTCACTCAAGCTAGAAACCTAAAAGCTGTCCTTGATTGTCTGCTTTCCATCACACTGTGATCAATATCATGCTCTGTCAATTTTACCTCCTTGATATTTCTTGGCCACACTCCTTGTCCATTCTCATTACACGCCTCTTGGTTTGGGTCCTCTTCCTCCCTTGTCTTCTGGCACAAACTTCTAGATGATCTCCCTGTCTCCTATACTGTTTTCTTAAAATTTGTTCCCCTACACATCCATATCTAACGGGAAAATCCAACTATCTGAGTCCTTCAGGCCCTTTCAGTAAGATGAAGATCCAATTGGCCCTAACTAAACCACGCTTCATGATCCGATGCCTGTTTACACCTCTGGCCACATCTCTTATAACTTCAATCCAGTACTGTCCTCCAAATCCAACTTCTATTCTCATCTAAACACTTTCCCACCCCACCCTATCTTGGTCTGGGTTTCCTTTAATAGATATTCTTGATATCATTACAAATCTATGTAGTGTGTAAGGCTTAGTTTAGACATCATTTATAGAAATGCTTCCTTTACCTGGGTTTAAGACCATTTCTCTATGATCTCCAAACATACTGTATATCTTGCTGTCAATGCTATTTTCACATTTTATTTATTTCTGAATCTCTTCTTTCCATAAGGAGTGAGCTCCAGAGACTGTATGTAGCACTAGGCCTGGCACAGACTTTTTTTTTTCTTTTTCTTAATTGATCTCCTTAAATTGGGAACAAATAAATAATTTGGTTCAATGTATCATTTTTCAGTTAGATAACTTTCAACAATTTATTATTTAAGCTATTTGGGTCTGAGTGTCCTCATTTGTAATCAGGCTCAGTTATTCTGGCCCATCTTGTGTTTGGGAGAATAAAATAATTGATTTGAAATTACATGTGCAAAATGTAAAGTATTCTACTAGGTATCTACCAGGAAAGTCAGTCTGCTTAGATGATAGTATGATCAACAAAGCTGTTTCTCTTTAACCAACATTGGTTTCATATTTTTTTCACCTCTCCAATATACAGTTTATGTTTATCATGAGGGGAATTTCCTTAGATAGTGCCCATATTAATTCACTACAAATAATTAACTGGCTCTGAAGAAACAATGAGAGAGAGAGAGAGAGAATAAATTTTATTTAGTTTTTCATGTGGCTTTCATTTCTCTGACACTTTGTTGAGTATATGGTGCTGGGGTTAGAACCCTTGTCCTTGTGCTTGCCAGGCAAGCTCTGTAACCACTGAGCCACCATTCCAGCTTTACTCATTACGTTTTAGAAACTCCTTACTAGCAAATGTGTGAACAAAATAAATTTCAAGGCAGTGTATTAAACATTTGGAGGCATTATTTCATTTCTGTTATTAACTCTATTTTGCCTCTAATCCAAGTAACTGGCATGCTTTGCTGGTGGAAACATTTTGGGGATCTTTTAAACCAAAGAAATGAGTTCTACTGAATATTTTATAGCAACTAGTCCACTAAAATTTTGTGATGTAGGTATTTTGCAATTTCCTTCCTTTCATCCATATCTGCTACTAATTTTGCTGGCCTTAACCTATCCTATCCTCTGAAGAGAGTTTCAAGTCAGTCAGAGTGGATGGGAACCTGGATTTCTGTGTTCCTCATTGGATATTTAGGGAATTTATCTGACAGTTTACTCACCCCTCACTGCAACCAGTGCCTACCTGCTACCTTACAAAAGAGTATGCACACAGGAACACAGGAGTTGACCTGTGGTTGGCATTGTTTTATAAGACAGTCTATTGAGGTGAAGAATCTCCCTAAGATTTACTGACTTCTAAAATTTTGCCTTTGTTAAGAGGCAAAATACTACAAAGGGCAAGAGCATGCTATTTATTAGATATTATTGGTATCATTACTTAAGTCTTTCATACAAAATATATTAGTAATCAGTCTGATATCCCTTTTATAAACGTTGATGCTAAACATAAGTTAAAGTGATATTTTTAAAATAGATGATAAAATACAAAAAGACAGACTAGGTATACATGTTGGGGGAGGGAGATGTGAGGACCACTTTACAAATGGATAAAAATTAACATGTTATTCATGGTTGTTTGATAATGCAGAAATTATAGCTACTGAAGAGCTGTGCCAATGATATATTTTAAAAGTACTTTCTATATATACACACATAGAATGCATTTGTACTTCTCTATGTTTATATTAAATATTATGACACATAAAGCTACAATGTATTGCAGTAAACATGGTTTCTAATGTTATTTTTTAAATCTATATTACATTTTGCACAAGAAAAAAAATATCCAGAGACTGGAGTGGTAGCTCAGTGGTTAGATTACTTGCCTGGCATGTGCAAGGACCTGGGTTCAAACCCCAGCACCAAATACACAATTAAGTGTCAGAGGAACAAAGGCCTCTGACACTTATTTAAAAATAAAATAAAAAAACAAAAATTCATTTTTCCTTTCTCTCTCTCTCTCTCTCTCACTCTTTCCCTCTCTTTAAAAAAAAAAAGAAAAATCCAGAGAAATTTGATTAAATAATGGTCCAAGTTCAGCTGCTTGTTATAATTCCAAAGAAAATCTATTTTATTTATTTATTTATTTATTTATTTATTTTTAAAGAGAGAGGGACAGCGAGAGCGAGAGAGAGAGAGAGAGAGAGCGAGAGAAAGAGAGAGAATCAATTTTACTTAGTTTTTTTCACGTGGCTTTCGTTGTATATGTGATTCTGGGGTATGAACTTGCATGCTCACTCATGCCAGGCAAGCGCCATAACTGCTGAGCCACTGCTCCAGCCCCAAGAAAACCTATCTTAAAGTCTATACCTCTGATGCAACAAAAAATCATTAGTTATCATCACTATGACCATTAGCTTATCTGCCAAAATCATTTACATGTACACAACTGGGTGTATTCCCCCCACCAAAGCATTTGAACTGCAAATGGATACACTCACTAAACTTCTGGAGCATATTTAATTGCTGTGCAAAGAAACATCAATCATGTTTTCTTTCCTACTAAATGAGATGGATGGAGACGGGGGAGTGAGGAAAGAGCTAAGGAAGAAGCAGATCCCACCTAGAGTGAAAATAAATTGTTAGGAAATGAATATATTTCTTTATAGTGGCTGCTCTGGCCTGTCTATAATGGTCCTCTTTGGTGATAACTATTAAACTGCATTTACACAGGTTACAACATGGACCATGTCAGTGAGATTTCATTTGCCCTTTGAAGGAAAAGCAGTAAATCACATCCTTGAAAAACAAAATCGCTTACTTTCTGTTCCTTTTCCGGGCTCTGCTGTAGGCTTCCAGACCTTCTGTTAGTGTCTTCAACTTCTCGGGCTCCACCTGGGTGAAGGCATGAAGATCAAACCACATTACCCAGACCTGCAATTGTTCAACACAGTTTTTACATTCTTGCTGTACAAGCAGGTGCTGGACTGAAGGACAGAGCCTTGACCTGCCCTGCCCTGTGGAATTCTCTGTCCTTATTCAACTACAGGTTGATTCTGTGGCTTTGAGCTGCACCCTCAACGGCAATAAAAGTGTTTGGCTTTGAAATTGTCAACATTTTGAAAATAATGTTTGGGGAAGAAAACCTGGAATTTAAATAACCTTCAGATCACTAAATCATATAAATAAAAAATCCTGATTCATTTTCTCTACTGTCTGATGCTCAGCAGCTGCACTTTAGTCAAGGGAAGACAAGAGGCATGGTTAGGAAAATGGGTGGACTTTAGAGCCAATGGGACTGAATGTGATTTTCAGTTTCCTTCTCTTTAAAATGAGGACGATAACACTTACCTTCCTGCTAGACTTGATGTGAGCATTAAAATGTGACATCATGTTGAACACAGCCTAGCATAGAGCAGTTGTTACCTAGAATGCTTTAGGCTCTGGAGAGGCCTCAGAACAAGCAGGGCAGGAGGCCAACACAGTCCCAGCTGAGGTGGGAAGAGGGAGCTGCTAATAAAGTATGGGCGTGTCACCTTTCATGTCCTGCAGCATCAGCTGCCAGTCTGTGTGGAGTCTGCTACCTTAACAGAGTTTGGCCACCACACGGTGGCTGGAGGTTAGGGTGCAGCCTTTGCTACAAAGTCCCCACACCCTGCCCCAATCTGGATCAAGGTTCCTGAAGCCATACCTCCCTCCAAGAAAAAAAAAAAAAAAAAAACATAGGAAAACCTGTATGTGACTAGTGGGTAAAAATACTTGGATATTTTTATTGATCTGAAAAAAAATCAATCCTGGTAAAAACAGTTTTGCTTGATATGTAAACATATCTTCACTCTGTCTCTTATCTGGGCTTATCCTTGCTGCAATCTACATAAAAATCAGAGTTCATCAAAATGCCTCATGGGTAAGAAAATAAATACTAATAAGCAAGGAAATTATTAACTTTTGTCATTAAAGTTTCATGACTGACTCATAAATATAATTTATAAATAATTTCTCTCTGACTCCATTCAAATCTAGTACACAGTAAGATTAACAAAGTGTTTCCATTATCATGTCTGAGTACAAGCATTTCTAACTGTTCAATGAAAAAAAAGCCAGAAATGAAAATGATTTCCATTTTACATTTTTATATTTTGTCTTGAAGAATACAAATATCTCATATATACATTTCACTGGGGGGTACCAATCCATTGTGTGCTAGAACAAGACAGAACTGTGTTTCCCTAACAGTTCCCTAGGACTAGGGTAGCTTAAACAAGCTGAATGTATCCACGGGTTGTTTTTTAAAAAAATTAAATAAGGGGGCTGGAGTGGTGGCTCAGTGGTTGGAGCACTTGCCTGGCACGGGTGAGGACAGAAATTCAAACCCCTGCATAACATATACAACTAAGTGATGAAGAAACAAAGGCCAGATGGAAAAATAAATAAAATTTATTCTCTCTCTTTCTCCCTCTTTAAAAAAAAATCAAATAAGTGTTTCCAGATATATTTTTACATTTCATATTGGAAATGAGTTTCTCTCCTGTATTCAGTCACATGAAAGGAATATGAAAGATGTTGTACACATTACATTTATGTAATCAGAAATTAATTCCACTTATTTTTAAATTAACTTCTTGCAGGTAGGAAAGAAGTGCTCCTGTAATATAAAGTTTTATTAGATATAAAGAGATCTCAAAATATCAAGCCACAGAACACTGAAATGTTCACACTGAAATGAAGCAAGACACAACAATGAAAACTTACCCTGTTGGTCTGGATTTTAAAAAACTATTAGGTCAAGCTACTTATTAAAGTCTTCAATTTTTAGTTTTAATTAAAAAAGATAAGGAGCAGTAAAATATTTTTTGTACATTTTTATGTAAAAGGCGCTGTTTAATCATTTAATATGCTAATACTATAAACAAGTACTATTTTTATTTTGCAGATGAGGCCGATGAGTTTATAAGTATTATGACCAGAATTAAAACTCAGCTGAATCCAAAGGGTTCAACCTCTTTCCACCACAGAAACTCTAACATATCTTGAAAAATAGTTATTATATATGCATAAACTATTTATATAAAGTTATACACACAATATACATGCACATGTATACTAAAAAGTAAAGTATAACTACCTAAAATCAATTTATAACTAACTTTACAGAAATTTAGGTGAAAACTTGCTCAACTTTCAACTTTATCTTCAAAAATTTTTTTTTTATTCTTGGATAATTTTACAGTGATTTTTCTCCAAACAAATTTCTTTTATGGTTTCTACATTTAAATCTATTTCTGAGGCACTAAGGCACTGTCATAAGGAACTATATTATTTATAAAGGATTCAATGACCTCGAAAGAGAAAAGAATGCTGTCTGAAACGAAATAAATAAGATACACACCACTGTGAACTTCTGTTATGACAAGATTATACATATCTAGAGGAAAATGTTTATTTTATTTCTTTCAGAATTGTAGTACTTTACTGTATCATGAAATATACATGTGTGTTATTTCTGGGGGAAATATTTGTACGCTTGAAAAATATTCAAGAAACTAAAGATACTCCCAAAAATGGTATCAGAGAACAAAATAAATTCAATTTCTTATCAAATGGAAATCATGTTTAATGATTTAATAGAACATTCCCTTATAAATTAGTTAACTTATAAATCAAAAAAGCACTGGGAAATCAAGCACATCAATGTAGCATTAAAAAAGGTTGAACAGGACTCCATGATGGCAGGATAAAACACTGGGAGAACCGCCTTGCTGTGAGGTGCGTGTAAGGGAAAAACTTCGCTGGAGTACAGTGCTAGTCTGTGGGAGATTTTCAGAGGATCGGAGATTTGAGTGTAGAAGTGGAAAAGAGGAAATGCACCCCTCCCAACTGGGTCTTGGCAGCAGCCACCACTACTGCGCCCAGTCTACACTGAAGTGGGGTAGGAACTGAGCTATAAAGTGGGTTGGATCTGCCACTGAGAGGCCGAATTCATTAAGGTACCCTGCACTGGGCCTAACTCTGCTGAGTGAGGAGAGTGCAGCTGCCTTCAGGGCGGAGGGTCAGTAGCCATTTTGAGCTTACTGTACTGTGCCAGAGAGTTGGGAGGTTAGGCTACTCCGTGATCCTGCCAGAAGCCTCATGTGGTTCAGAGGTTGAACCCAGAGGCGCAGGCGTAGGACAGCACCAGACCTCACTTAGCTGGGGGGTATTCAGGTGGGTGGAATGCAGCTTTGCTCAGCCCTGCCCACCGCGATCCCCCCCCCCCGTTGGAGGGCTCACATGATAAGATTAGGCAGAACAGGAGCACCCAAGAGAATGCTGAATCTGAGCCCAGGAAATTTGGAGAGAACGTGTATGTGACCAGCAGGGGGAGTACTGTTCTACATTCACCCCCCTGTTCATAGAAACCTGGAAGTCTCCTGAGCTTCAAATCCCCAGTGGAGGCAAAGACCAAGCCCTCAGGGCATTTGTTAACCCCCCAATTGTTTAGGGAGGTTTCCACCCAGCAAAGCTCAGGAGACTTAACTAGACACATGCCCTGCCATCCAGTCCTTCAAACTTAGAATCTTACATATACAACACTGTGTACCTCATCCCAGACTGAGGGTCACTGCCAACAAAACTCATATGGCCAGTGAGCATCTGCTCCCAACATGTGGTGAGAACATACTTCTAGTGGACATACTTCCAATTTTTCATTAAGATTTTTTCCCCTGTTTTTGTTGTGCCTTTGAGTGCCACCTGGAGAAGTTGATTGGTTCATAGACATATAAACATACTTTTTTTAAATTTGTTTTTGGTTTTCTAAAATTATTTTTTCATTTTCTCTCTCTTTTTCCATTTTCCTTTCTTTTCTCTATATTCCCTTCATTCCTGAGCATTTTCTTCAATGTAAATGTTTATCCTTGCCCTGCCTGCTGATGATTGGGCTTTTGATCAGTACATTTAGTTTTAGGATTATATTGTGCCACAGTTGCAAGCTTCTCCTCTAATTCCTTTTATACTTTCTTCTAGTATCAGCCAAACTCCATTAATATCTCTTTCACCCTTCCCTTACTTTGATATCACTGTCATTTCCTCCATTATTTTATTATTATTTTTTTGACCAGCAAATCCTACACCTACTGTACTTTCTGCTTATACTAAAAGCTCCTCTATAACTTCCTCATGCATTTCCTTCTCTTGCAGGCATCTGTAAGCTTACCAAGTATTACTTCTAATTATACAGTTCATCCCACCATTAATGATGTATAACTATTACTGCTGTGAATATCAAACGCAATAAGTACTGTATCCTTTGAAGCCTGACGTAGGTATGGTTTAATATGGTTGTAGCCAAAGTAATTGCTAACCCTTCAATTCATCTCATAGGTGAAATTTAACATTGTAATAGATATAGTAGGTACTAAGTAACCAATTTAATGTTTTTATTGTAAGCATTGGTTGTTCATATTGAATATTTTCCTTAGCTTGTGAGGAGCTGGAAATCCTAGGGGACACTAATGGCTCACAAGTTAGAGATTTGACTGCTGAACTCAACTTTCCTGACAGTATCCAACCAGAGTAAGGGAAAGGATAAAACCCCCAATCCAGCAGCAAGGAACCAAAGAGGAACAACTAGCAAGGGTTCTTAGGCCCCATCCCCTGGCACTGACCCTGAAATCAAATTCAGCAAAAATCCTCAGAACAAATAAGACAACAGCTCACACACAAAATGAGAAGAAAAAAAATCCACTTCAATTTAAGAAGCAAGAAGAACACTTTCAAAAACAGAAAAAAAGCAAGCAAATTTCCCCTGCAAACCCATATTCCCCCCAAAAAAGAGTCCACCAACAGGGGGTTGAATGAAAACCAAGAGAATAGCAACAACAGTCTGATTAACAAAATGATCAAAGAATAAAAAGAAGATTTAAAGAAGGAAATAAGAGAATAATTATAGGATTTAAAGTAGAAACTAAGAGTCCAACTATAGGAGATGAAAGAACAATTTGTCAAAGAAACAGATATGGTGAAAAGAAATGTAACAGAATTCCTAAAAATGAAAAACACATTCAACCAAATTAAAAACTCACTTGCAGATCTGAATAACAGATTAAAATCTGTAGAAAACAGAACAACAGTTCTTGAAGAAAGAATCTCTGTCTGACAATGAAGACAGACAAAATAAGTTTGACTCACAGAAGGCAGTAAAGGGAAAAAACTTAAGAAACTTGACCAGAATGTTCAAGAGCTCTGGGACAACATTAAAAGACCAAATTATTGAGTTAGAAGAAAACATGGAGGTATAAATTAAAGATATAAAGAATATCTTTAATGAGATAATTACAGAAAATTTCTCTCATATTAGAAATGAGACATGCCCATATAGGAGACATTCAGGACTCCAAATAGATCTAACTAACCAAGAAATTGGACAAGACACATCATATTCAAAATGTTTAATAGTGAAAACAGGAAAAGAATATTAAAAGCTGCAAGAGAGAAGCATTACATCACATTTGGAGGCAAATCAATAAAGATCACATTGAACTTCTCACCTCAGACCCTAAAAGCAAGGAGGGCAAGGAATGAGATTCAACTCCTGAAAGAAAACAATTGTCAACTGAGGATACTATACCCAGCAAAACTCAGTTTCAAATTTGAGGGAGAAATAAAAACATTTCACGACAAGAACAAACTAAAAGAATTCATGAACACAAAATCAGCACTAAAAGGAATACTCAAAGATAAACTTCACATAGAGGAACAATCAATTCCCAAACCCCACAAGCTAAGGAAGCTCAATAAAATGAATAAAAGCTAAACAAGAACTAAGTCATCACAAAATACAGCAAAAATCACAATGGCCGTAAACCACAAACACATATTCATATTAACACTGAATGTTAATGGTCTCAGCTCCCTAATCAAAAGGCATAGATTAGCAGAATGGATCAGAAAACAAAATCCAACAATATGCTACCTGCAGGAGACACATCATACAGGTAAAGACATCCATAAGTTGAAGGTAAAAGGATGGAAAAAAGTCTATCAGGATATGGCCCAAGAAAACAAGCTGGTATAGTGATTAATATCTGATAAAGTTGATTTCAACCAAAAATTAGTCAGAAGAGAAAAAGAAGGCCATTACATCTTAATAAAGGAAACAACAAAACAAGATGATATAACCCTTGTAAACATGCATGCCCCAATGCATGCAACTACAGAGAAAAAACACTCTGACTTCAAATCCCTCATAAACCACAATACAACAGTACTGGGGGACTTCAATATGCCCTTATCACCAATACACAGGTCATCCAAACAAAAAATCAATAAAGATATCTCCAGCCTAAATGACACCTTAAATCAAATGGATTTAACAGACATCTATAGAATATTTTACCCTAAAATACCTGAATTTACATTCTTGTCAGTTGCACATGGAGCTGTTCCCAAAATAGATCATATTTTAGTTCACAAAGGACATCTCAGCAAATACAAAAATTAAATAATCCAATGCATCCTATGGGATAATAATGATATAAAACTAAAAATAAACATAAGAAAAGTAATAGAAATAAAAAATAATAGAAGTAACATAAACACATGGAAATTGAATTATACTCTCTTTTTTTTAAAGAGAGAGGGACAGTGAGAGAGAGAGAGAAAGATAGAAACAATTTTTATTTAGTTTTTCACACAGTTTTCATTGCTCTGAGACTTCGTTGTGTACGTGGTTCTGGGGTTTGAACTCACATACTCACGCATGCCAGGCAAGCACCATAACTGCTGAGCCACCACTCCAGCCCTGAATTATACTCTCTTAAAGGAACAAGGGATCAAAGAAGAAATGAGAACAGAAATCAGGAACTTCTTAGAAACAAATGATAATGAAGACACAATACACTGAAATTTCTGGGACAGTATGAAAGCATTTCTAAGAGGTAAACTTATAGTTCTGAGAGCCCACACCAAAAAACTAGAGAGATTCCAAATAAATAAGCTTATGCTCCATCCCAAGTCCTTAGAAAAAGGACAAACTAATCCCCAAATCAGTAGAAGACAGGAGGTAATCAAGATCAGAGCTAGAATCAACGAAGTTGAGAATTAAAAAAAATACAAAGAATCAATGAAACAGAGTCAGTTCTTTGAAGAATAAAAATAAAATTGATAAACCCCTAACCAACTTCACCAAAAGAACAAAAAGAAACATATCACCAAAATTAGAGTTGAACATGGCGAAATCACCATAGACTCCTCTGAAATAGAGAAGATTAGTAGAACCTACTTTGAGAATTTATACTCCAATAAGCTGGAAAATCTGGAAGACATGGACAAGTTTCTTACCATGTACAACATGCCCAAATTTACACAAGAAGATAAGGAAACCTTAAACAGACACATATCAATGCATGAATTTGAGTCAGGAATTAAAAGTCTTGTAGAAAAGAAAAGCCACGGTCCTGATGGATTCTCAGCTGAATTCTGCCAGACCTTTACAGAAGAACTAATACCTCTCTTTATTAAGTTATTCTGAGAAATTGAAAGGGATGGAACACTTTCACTTTTTGTTAAGCAAAATAACACTGATACCGAAACCCAACAAAGATGCATTGAGGAAGAAAACTTCAGACCAATATCCTTGATGAACATAGATGCAAAAATCCCTAATAAAATACTAGCAAATTGCATTCAAAAACACATCAAAAAGATAATACATCACTACTAGTGGATCTCATTCCAGGGATGCAAGGATGGCTCAACATATGCAAATCAATAAATGTGATTGATTACTTACACAGAATCAAGTACAAAAAACACATGATCATCGCAATAGACTCAGAAAAGGCCTTTGTCAAAATCAAACACTCATTCATGTTAAAAGCACTGGAGAAGCTAGGAATTAAAAGATCTTACCTTAACATTGTAAAGGCCATTTACGACAAACCCAGAGCCAGTATTATATTCATAGAGAAAAATTGAAAACATTCCCACTAAAATCAGGAGCAAGACAAGGATGTTCACTCTCACCACTCTTATTCAATCTAGTCCTTGAAACGCTAGGCAGAGCAATTAGGCATGAGAAGGAGATCAAAGTGGTACAAATAGATAAACAAGAAGTCAATTTATCTGTTTGCTGATGATATGATCCTATATCTAGAAGATCCAAGAAACTCCACCAAAGACTGCTAGAGCTTATCAATGAATTTGGTACCGTAACAACATACAAGATCAATACTCATAAATCAATAGCTTTTCTATATTCCAACAGTGATTCAGCCAAGGATAAAGTCAGGAAAATCATTCCATTCACAATAATCTCAAAAAAAAAAAAAACCCTCAGGAATTAATCTAACCAAGGAAGCAAAAGACCTTTCTTTACAATGAAAATTATAGAACATTGGAAAAAGAAAAAGATGGAAAGACATCCCATGTACTTGGATAGGCAGAATTAATGTCATTCTGGGGTCTGGAGTGGTAGCTCAGCAGTTATGTGGTTGCTTTGCATGCCAAGGATGTGGTTTTGTACCACATACACAATGAAGTGTCAGAGCAGTGAAAGCCACATGAAAAAATTAATAAAACTGATTCTCTCTTCATCTCTTTCTCTCACTGTCCCTCTCTATTTTTTTTTTAATGGCCATTCTTCCAAAAGCACTATATAGATTCAATGCAATCTCCACCAAAATACCAATGATGTTCATCACAGATATAGAAAAATCAATGCTTAGATTCATCTGAAAGAGTAACAGACCGAGAATAGCTGAAGCAATACTTAAAAAAAAAAAAAAAAAAAAGAAGCAGGAGGCATCACAAGGCATCACAAGAGGTGACATGAAACTATACTACAGAGCTGTAGTTATACAAACAGCATGGTATTGGTATCAAAATAGACATGAAGATCACTGGAACAGAATAGAAGATAGAGACAAAACCACAAATCTATAAGTATCTGATATTTGACCAGGGTGGCAAAATATATCTTGGATTAAAGATAGGCTTTCAAAAAATGGTGCTGGGAAAACTAGACAGCCATATCCAGAAAAGTAAAATTGGATCTCACCCTGCACAAAACTCAAATCAAAATGGATCAAGGACCTAGGAATTAAACTAGATACCTTACAACTGTTAGAAGAGAAAAGAGGGTCAACACTCCACAATACAGGAGCTGGTACCGACTTCCTTAATAAGACCCTCATAACACAAGAAATACAACCAAGATTCAATAAGTAGGATGCTATTAAACTAAAAAGCTTCTGCACAGCTAAAGAATAAATTAAGTACATGAAGAGAGCCTACAGAATAGGAGAAAATCATGGTCAGTTATGCCTCTGACAGGGGTCCAATATCCAGGACATACAACGAATTCAAAAAGCTTAATACCAAAATCACAAACAATCCAATCAATAAATGGGCAAAAGAACTAAACAAACTTCTCAACAGAAGAAATACAAAAGGTCAATGAATATGTGAAAAAGTGTTCAACATCTTTCACAATCAAGGAAATGCAAATCAAAACTTCATTAAGATTTCACCTCATTCTAGTCAGGTGGCAAAGATCAAGAATACAAACAAATAACAAATGATGGAAAGGGTGTGGTGAAAAAGGAACCCTTATACGTTGTTGGTGGGACTGCAAACTAGAACAGTCACTCTGGAAAGCAGTATGAAGGCTCCTCAGAAAAGATCAGGGATGGAACCATATGATCCTGCTATCCCACTCTTGGGTATTTTCCCAGAAGACATAAAATAGACATGAAACAGAATTACAGCTACATCAATGTTTATAGCAGCACAATGCACAATAGTTAAATTATGGAATCAACCCAGATACAAATCATTGGATTAATGAATTACAAAACTGCGGTATATATACATACCATGGAATTCTACTCAGCTATTAAAAAAAATTAAAACATGGCCTTTGCTGGTAAATGAATGGAGGTAGAGAAAATCATACCGAGTGAAATTAGCCAAACCCAGAAACTCATGGGCTGATTCTTTTCACTTATATGTCGAAGCTAGAGTACAATATAGGAAAGAGTGAGAGAATAATAAGTTTAGACAACAGACTCATCAAACATGGCTTACCAATCCAACTGGGGGCAACCTCGTAGTAAGGGTCGGTGGGGACAGATGAGGAGGGAGTGGGAATGAAGAGGGGGTGGGGTGGAGAGGGTTAAGGGGGATATATGATGTATGCATGTATGAAAGTGTAACAACAAACTCCTTCAAATATGTAAAACTATAAAGAAAAATTAAATCTTGTTTTTTAAAAAAATTAAAGCAATTAAGCAGTTAAAAAAAAGGTTAAACATGCAGGGTGTGGTGCGTGCTGCAATCCCAGCAACTCAGGAGGCTGAGGCAAGAGTATAAGAAGTGCTGGGGATGTGGCTCTGTGAATAAGCACCCCTGGGTTCAATCTCTGGTACAAAAAAACAAAACCAAACCATATAAAAGTATTCTTCCAAAGCCTATACTGAGGAGCAAGTAATTTAAGATACTTAATACCCTTACCTATAATTACAATCTTAGATTCTTGTACATTTATGAGCCAGAAAAGTTCCATAAATTATTTAATTCATATCTTAGTGAGAAATTGGGAGAGAACTTTTTAATTTCTTTTTAGAAACAATCTGCCCACATATTCTCATCCTAATTATAATGACGCTAGCAATAACCACTATCATGATATACCTCTGTACACCTATGCCATTTATGAACTATAAAAAAATACCTGTTTTGGGGCTGAAACGGTGGCTCAGCAGTTATAGCACTTGCCTGGCATATGTGAGGATGTATGTTCAAACCCCAGCACCACATACATAACCAAGTGTCTGAGCAACAAAAACCACATGAAAAACTAAATAAAATTGATTTTGCCTTTCCCTCTCTCTCTTTCTCTCTCACTGTCCCTCTCTCTCTTTAAAAAAAGATACCTGTGATTTACATGCATTTATAGTTCACATAGTACCTTATGTATAAATACAAATGTCAAATATTTTTTAAAAAACTCCTTTCTCTCATTTGAATCGTTGAGATATAGTTTTTCCACATCTTCCACATATAGTCTCAAAGTGTGTTCAGATGGGTTAGAAAGACACATGACATAGTGTCATACTCAGACACTATCACATGATGGAGGATTAAGAGTTTTTCTGAACAAAGCTGAATCTCTTGCTGCTTATTTTGTTCACAAGGCATGCACTAAATATTTGGGAATTTAATTTTGGTTTGGGATAACTCAGTGGCACAAAGCATATCTCAGAAGTAACTTAAAGTTTAAGATAAAGGAGATAGGAAAATTTCAGAAAGCCTCCCAATGTACATATTAGAAAAGCCTGGATCAATGACCCTAGATCATGTGTGATAGAGCCAGTTAAGTCATGTCAAAATTCAAAACACCCTGCAGGCTTTAATTCTGATAATACCACTCTTTGTGATTTCTTGCTACTACTTAGTTCTGCAGCAAAGCTGTCACACAAAGGTCAATGGATGGAGTACAAGCTGCATGACAGATTTCGTAACTCAGGTAAGAGAGCTGACCTCAAGCTCCCCCTTCAGTCTTTAATCCCCCAGTTCTATTTCTATAGTGTCCTGCTGTTGGGTCCTGGTATAATGAAAAGAGTATAGATCAGAGTTAGAAGACCAGAATTTGGAGCCTGCCTTAACTGTCAGTGATTTGTGTGTTAGGAATGCTACTTCTTTTGGCTATAGTTCTCTTGTTGGTAAAGTGGGGATAATCATGCACATATTTATTAATTAAATAAATAAATTGATAAATGAAAGAAAAATATTTTAAAGGTAAAGAATAGTATGGATAATACATAGTTTTAGCTGAATTTCAGGAAATAGAGATCTGAATCAATAAGCAAATATTAATCATTTCTTAAGTTCATCATTATCAAATATTTATTAAATAGTAAATATTTAAAATGATAGTATATATCTCAAAAAATAACATCTTTAAACTGAAAAAAATCCTGTTAATTTCAGTGTAGTATTTCAATATTTTTGTAAGAATGGAAATTGATGATATATAAATATAATAAATAGCTTAAGTAAAAAGTTCGACAGGATAAACCTAATCTTCCAGCAACAGGACAGTGATAGTGCTCATGGAGCAGTCCCTAAAATGAGTTTTAATATTTTCAAATGAACTGACCAGCTCCATATTATGACAATTTTAGGCAGTAGCACTATCTCAGGCACCTTTTTGGGGCTTCCTTTCCTATTCGTGTTAGATAGTAGTGTCTTTTTTGCTACGGAACTATATTGCAGGAGGAGAGTAAGTACTATAAATGTGATAACAGATTTCATGTCGATCCACAATACAGGGGCTGGGGCAGTGGCTCAGCGGTTACAGTGCTTGCTCAGCATGTGCAAGTACACGAGTTCAAACCCCAGCACCCACGTACACAACTCAGTGTCAGAGCAAGGAAAGCCATGTGAAAAACTCAATAAAAATTGATTCTCTCTCTCTCTCTCTTTCTCACTATCCTTCTCTCTTTAAAAAAAATCCACAATACATACACAGAATTAAACATTTTAGATAAATTCAATTTCTAAGAAAGAAGCATTTAAAAGTTTCATGTTACAGAAGCATGCATTTGCCTCAGACCCGAGAGTCTGTGTGTTGTTATCTATACGAAAATTGTGCCCACAACCTTGTGAACTCTATGCTAGATCTCAGTTACCTGTGTGAAGTGAGTAGGCCTCCCACTCCTGTTTAATCTTGCTCAGGATGAAAAAAGTTCACAATATTCTACGATTTACTACAGTAGAGTATACAGTCTCACCCAAGCTTGCCACTCACTTTAGCCTGTTTCTTGATATTCACATTTTTGATGTTAGTGCTTCATTCCTGTTATCTTTTAAATTTTGATCAGGAAGTGACTTTGTTGGCCTGGATTTTATACCTTATTACTTTCCAAAAACTATTCAGTTCCCTTTCTAAGAAGATCCTGTTGCTAACATAGCACTGATTGTCCTTGTCATACCAGCAGGGAAACTCAAATACTGTAGATATTGATTGGCTATAGAGAAAGGGTTTAATTTCTAACAGTAGTTAAGAAAATGGATAAGGCAAAGTGAATACACAAAAATTACCTTGAACAGAGAAATGTAGTACCAAAGAAAACAAAATCACCTAATACTGATAATCAATCAATCACAGAAAGAATGTTCTTCAAAGCAAAACATTTAAACATTGCACACCAAAGTAGGTCCGCAAGCTCAACCTCTTAAGTTACGTCTCCCCTAGCAGCTCAATTTACTATAGCGAAACTATGGAACCAACCCAGATGCCCCTCACTTGATAAGTAGATTCAAAAACACTGGTACATATATACAATGGAATTCTACTCAGCTATTAGAGAAAATGATATTATGGCTTTTGCAGCTAAATGGATGGAGATGGAAAAAATTATGCTAAGTGAAGTATCCCAATCTCAGAGACTCAAGGGCCGAATGTTTTCTCTTATTTGTGGAAGCTAGAATACAACTGGAAACAGTATGATGGATGGCCAAACTAATAATACCCTCAACATGTATGAAATTTTACACGAGCAGGGGGAACCTTGCCTATGATGCTGGGGGATGAAGGGAAGGTGGCAGGGAGGGAGGGGATAGGAAGGATATCAAGGGAGATGGAGGGAGGGAGTATGGGGTAATCAACCCAGTGGGGAACTTTCACCTTCCATGAGAAATCCAATTAACACGGGAGTTAAATAGGGGGAAACATGGAACCATTGGGAATCCAAGGGGGGAAAACATGGAATGGCATCAGCCTCAGCTTGCTCTGTCATTAGACATTTGTTCTTGATTGTATGATAATGACTCCCTCCTAAATGTAAGTCTACTTTTTTTTAACTAATAAAAAATGAATTAAAAAAAAGTTAAGTCTCCCCAGAATGTGAGAGAAGCCATTTCTGGTTATGTTCTACTCAGTCAAAAGGTGTGATGCTGAAGTTATGTACTTAAAGTGCACTATTCCCAAATAAATTCACTTCTAAGTTCTAATAATAATGCATTTTATCAGTTTTGAATGACTACTTAAAGAACTATTTTTATCAACACCTGCCAAATACAACTGTGTGGGAAAAGTCAAAGTGTGATTCTAAGGAGCAGGTACCCTCCCAACTGATTGCCTTTTATAGAAGTTTTCCTGGTAATCAGAAGTATCTCTCTACACACATTTCATTAAAAAGAAACATTTTGGTGTCATTCTGGTAATAAATTCTTTCTTAAACTGGGTTTGGCTCAGAATGTACATCAAATATAAAAACAATGAAATACGAAGACCAATGGGATGTTTAAAAAGAGCAAAAATGATCTGTGCAGAAAAAAACCCAAGAATCTAATGTTTTGATTATTACATGAGAGGCAACCCTTTCAGGCCAGTTCATGTAAGATCAAAAGTGGCAGATGACAATTATGAAATATATTTTAGAAAATGAGCATTTCTTTACTTTAAAATAATTACTGAAATAGGTACATAAAGATAATCATTTCCTCCCATAGTTACACAGGCTTAAAAAACTTCACACATCATGGCATATATGTGAAATGCCAGGGTAGACATTTTACATTCCAAGAATTCCCTAACACCATGCTAAGATCTGGAAGCACAGCTAAATGGCCATGACTGTGTATTAGAGCACAGCACTGAGGTCTTATTTTTGGCCACTAAACAATAAATGGCAAAGATTCATGGTTCAGAGAAAAACTTGCACAGGTAATATTTAGAACATGTGATTCAGCACAACTTTTCACAGATCATTAACAAACTAATTGATATTGATGTGCTTATATATGGGGATGGCAGGGGAAGAAAATCTGTACTGATATTTTCTAGAAACATTGAGGGAACAGGAACCTTCAAGTTCACTCAACAAACTGAGTGCTTTAAAATGCTTCTAGGTAGAACATTTGTTTGAAATTAACAGCTAATAAAGTAACATGACGTGTGGCTGTTATCTGAATTAGGTCTTTTCACCACAACCCTGCTTCCACCATAGAGTCACTGCGGTGTGGTCCCTGTGATCAAGGAACCTCCCTAGGAACCAGGAGCAGAACATTCTGGGTCCCCATCAAGGACTTCAAGGGCAGGTGAAGCAACCGCTGCATACTAAGAGTGGTACAGAAAACAGTTAACTTGTTTGGGATCACAAAAAAATTTTTTTTTGGGACCCACACACACAAAAAAAGAAATTAACAGCTAATATTAACAAAATCAAATGCCCATTTGTTATGTGATGTGCTGAAGTTCATTAAATAGTCATGAATTATTCCATTCATTAAATATATTCCTTATGATCCCTTTGTCCTCAATCTGACTAGCAAATACTCTATACAAGGAAAATGCATAGATAAACAATAACTAGGGTCAACTACTTCATTTCCATCACAGTGGCATTCAAATTAACAAAAACTGTCTAGCATACATAATAGGGGTAAACAGTCTAATTTATATTGAGTCACTTTTATATGCACACTTGGACAATTTAACTGTGATAACTAATTTGATTTAATTTCTTTTCTTTTCTTTTTTTTTCCTCTGGACCAGAGATTGAACTCAGGGGCGCTTAACTCACTGAACCACATCCCCATCCTCAGCCCTTTTTATATTTTATTTTGAGATAGGGTCTTCGTAAGTTGCTTAGGGCTTTGCTAAGTTGCTGGGGTTGACTTTGAATTTGCGATCCTCCTGCCTCAGTCTCACAAGTCACTGGGATTACAGGTGTGTGTCACTGTGCCCAGCTTCATTTAATTCTTAAAACATGATTTGGAGTAAGAATTAATATTCCCACTTGAGAGGTGAGGAGGTTGCAGCTCCTTGGGAAAGTATCATATCTACACAGGGCCACTTAACTGACAGAACTTGGATTAACCTAACTTCAGAATGTCCAAAGTCCATGCCTCTTTCTGCCACACTGCTTTGTCTCAAGTTCCTTCTTGACTATGTCCATGCAGTATGCGATACATAGGAATTCATGCCTCTTCGGAGATCATCTCAGAAACTGTAGAACATTTCTAATGCATTATCATCCCACTACATATATTATCCCACCAAAGATTAAAAACGCCTTTCCAAAATCATAAACTGACCAAGTCATTTACTCTAATGACCAAGAGTCTGCTAAAATATGGACAAGGTGGTTAATCTCAGGCCTTGACAGATATCAGTGCTCAAACTACAGCCTTGGCCTCCTTAGATCAAAGACCACTTACGCAGCATGAAAATAAGAGAGGGAACCAGCTAGCTTTCAAATAGTATCTCTAACCTTGTTAATTAATTTTTTTCTACTTTGCCTGCTTCCAGAAAGAATTTGGGGTGGTTTGCTGAGAAGAAGGCTATAACTGAAAATATACATGATAGGTTGTGGGATGGAGAGATAGAGATAATGAATCTATTTTAAAACTTGAGTTAACGTAGATTTTTATCCAGTGAGATCTGCCAGGATCTTAGATTAAATACTTTGGTGGACAGAGACAGTACAAAGCTAAGAGGCTAAGAAGGTTTAAAATGTTTGGAAAACCTTTTCTTTTCAGAACTACAAAGATAAACACTAGGGGAAATGAGCCCACTTTTCGTATCAGCAAGTGGAATTAATAAGGTTTTACTGTAGTAAATAAATTGTTCATGCTGTTAGTCTCTTTCTCTCTAGACTTTATTAAAATGCTAGGCATTTTAGTACACAGAAGGGAACCTAAGGTTACTTTTTTAAAAGCTGAAGTCTGGTTTCTACTGTACAAGGCTTTATTTTTCTACATTGCTGAGCATTAAGAGATACTATATAAATAAATTTCCATCATAATTGATTCACTTGGATAAAAGGGCAAATTAAAAATAATGTTTTACCAGAGATCTTTCTCAAATAGATTATGCTTTGATCTTACATATATATTGAAATAGTTTAATCTTTTCTTTATGAATCAGGGTCACTAATATATCAAGCAAAGGCCACCTGGCTTGAAGTCAGACAGGCCTGTTTGCTCTTTCTGGTATTATGAAGTAACACTGTTGGGCTCATGGGGTATCATTAAATAAAGCATGAGGAAGTCCTTCCTTCGTTTTGTGAACTATAGGGGAAAAAAAAGAGTATTGTGAAGTAGTATTTTTTTTTTATGTGCAAAAATGACATGGGTCCTGAAAAGACCAAAGGTTGTTAAAAATACTAAGCACCCAAGAGGTTTTAAGGCTGTTATATCTTGTTTTTTAAATGTAAATATTTCATGTATTATCATTAATATTTTATTACATGTTTTCAATTTTTCACCTCAAAATGTGTGTTTTAAATTATTTTATCTGAATTACTAAAAGTACATTTAGTGTATATTGGTATCAAGGTTTTAACTTGAGAATGCAAAATTGCAATGTCAGTCCATAGGAGGAGGAATATCTGAATTTCCAGAAGCAATTTCATGCTTTCTCTTAGGAATTCAGCTATTGCCTAAAATAAGGAAGAACAATCTGGATTTAAAAAACAGCTACTATTACTTTATACTGAAAAAAACTAGCTGTTTATTTAAATGAAACAAAATGACTTTCTGGGACTCTTAAACCATGATTTTTTAAAAAGAAAGTTTAACAACAGTGAACAACTCATTCTCATGAGCTCTCGGGTGCTTAGCATTTTTAACATGAATCAGATGATTTGTATCATTGTTCAATGTGAAATGTGTTAAAATTTATTCTGTTGAGAATAAAAACTGACTCTTCAATAAAGCACTTAGGACAGGAAGGATGTTTCTGGGAATGGGAGCCAAAATCATTTCTCTAGTTCAGCTTCTTATAAAACCACACATGAAGAAGAGGCTTGGTTCATTTGTACAGAAATGGAAAAACAGTTCAGTGACTCCATCTTGTATTTCTAGCAGCTCCAATTATATCATAAAAGCCCATTTTTGCTATTTCTAATTATTTTTTTGAATAAATTGTCAAAAATATTTAGGTTTATCAACCCAGGAAATGTTTGTCTGGTTTCAGGGAGTACAGAAAATAAAATGTTTTGCAAGTAGTAGTATGGAATTCATTTTCTTATCAAACAGAAACATTAAGCCCAGAGTGTATCCTGACAAGTATATATTAGGCATTGCAAGTAAGGGTTTAAGGACCTCCTGGTTCTTTGGAGAAAGACAATCCTTTATTGTGCTGGCATAAATGCTTTTGGTTTCCTGCCATTAAACCTAACAGCCAGTGAACATTTGGGCAGAGTATAAATAGCTTTATATAATGTACTCTTTAAGAAAATAATACATACCTGTGAGAGTAATTTTTATTGCCTAAGAAGATAAAAAATTATGTTTATCATGTGAGGAGAATGGACATAATTATCTCCTTCTGGTCAAATATAAATTTTCTATTTTAAATATTCTGCATATTCTGTGACTAGAGGGCCAATTTTGCCATTTGTAAAGGAGAAAAGAACAGAAAACCCCTACTAATTTCTTCTAAATTGAATGGAGAAGTTTTCATTTAATTTATATGTTCAGATCGTGTTAAGTAGAGCCAGACTGTGTGGTTAAACATTTCCATATGTTATAAAGGCCCACTACTTATGCTGAAAGGAGACACCATTCTGATTTCACAGACATTACCTGCTGCTTCCAGAAACAGCTGCAACTCCACCCAGATTTTACCCCTCCTGAGCCCCATGTGTCATGTGTAAGCACATGCAGGAGACATTGTCCCTTCACCCCTCTACACATAACAGGACCCCTACTTCTGCCACATTCTGGGACCTCCACCAGCTAACATATCTTTTCTGTCATGGACATTTGCCTTCCTCCTCTGTTTATAGAACTAAGAGCTAGGTAAATGCAGGGAAGGAAAGCAGAGTTGACAAAATTCTGGAAATCTGTTTCTTGGGCTCAAGCCATCCTAAGCCTAGAGGGATCCATAAATGCTGCATAACTCACCCCTTGTCGATATGACACTTTGGTGACTATAACCATTCCCTCTTCATTTTATGCTCCAGAAGCTTGTGAGACCTCAATGAGTCATGAAGAATCTTAAATTCAAATCCAAAGAATCCAAAGTGATGATAACAAAAAACAATAATTGATATCTGAACAAAGGTTAGTATTTGACAATGGATAAAGATTGGTATACCTTCCCTTCCTCGGGGCTTTGTTGACATGAATTGTGAACGTTGTCTTCTCTTACTAATTTTCCAGGCCAGGAAGTCAGTCCCTTGAATTGGCCCCAGACCAAGTCGCCAACGTTGAACGTCCTTGGTCTATAATGTATCAACTCATTTGAAGAGGGGGAGTCTGGATTCCTAAGGTCATCTTCACTACTGATGCTTTTAGCGTCTGAAGGGCTAGGCACACACCCATTAATGCTTTTGGCATTAAAGTCTCCATTATAGTGGATGTAGTCTTTGACCAGAGAACTTTCTAAACTATTTGAGGAACTTGGGGACTGCTCCTCTAGAACTAGATCTTGCTTTGCAGTGCTTAGCAGCTCTCCAAATCCCCGACTTTGTCGAGGTCTGTTCCCATTAATGTGTGCACATCTTTCCACAGTGTTCTCTAGTCTCTCCTTAAAACTCATCATAGTTCTTTTGTAGTTATTATACCTGAAATTTTCCTCCAAAATTTTATCCCCTTGACAGTTTCTTGGTGGTAACAGTATTGGGTGCTGTTCCCCAGGCAAAAATGGCAGTGCAGAGACATTGTTGGGCCTTTCATGACAAGGACTACTGTGGATATGGCCTGGATGATCTAAAAATTCCTCATACTTCCACCTGTTTCTCTCTCCTCTGGGACTTTGCTCTCCATCCCACTGTTTTTTGGATGTGTGGCAACCAGCTGACTTGAAATACTCAAACCCATCTCCTTCGTTTGAGTTTTTGCCATGCTCTAGATTCTTGGGCAGCCGAGGCCCCCTTGCATTCCTTAGCCTGCCATCATGATCCATACCTCCCATGTTCCGTCCATGAATGACCGCACTGACAGCACTGGACAAGTTGAGTGGGTCACCAATTGAGGCAGTGAAGGCACTCATGGCACTCAGAGCTGGAATAGGGCTGATCTGAGTGGTACTGTTGACGGCAGTGGTGATGACAACTTGCATTCCTTTGCTGGCTGCATCAACGACTGCTTTGTAAATGGCATCTACCGAAGCATCACTTTGGCCACCCATGACGAGGCCATCCTTCATCTGCTGACCAAGAGATGGGTCGATCCTTGGTTGCAACTCACAAGGTGCATCTGGGAAAGGTGGAAGTATAGGGTTTGGATTCTCGGGAAGTGCTGTAAGCCCAGGCTGAGTGCTTATTCTTTTGTTTAGGAGAGTTGCATCTTCTTGCATTCTCACCTTAAAGAAATGGACAGGAAGTAGTGAGAGGGGATGGGGGAAACTTAAAGGCCTCAAAGGGGAAGGCCATAATTTTAAGTTGTATCAATAGATAAGCATATCTGGGGCTGTAGCAGTAGTAGCTCAGTGGTTATGGCGCTTGTCTGGCATGCGTGAAGACATGGATTCGAACCCCAGCACCATGTACACAATGAGTGTTGAAGCAATGAAAGCCATGTGAAAAGCTAAATTCAATTGATTCTCTCTTTCTCTCTCTCACTGTTCCTCAAAAAAGCAGATCTAACAAGAAAGGAAATATAATGAGCAAGACTCAAAACTGAAAGAAAAAGTTACTCCACAAAGAAAAACTTATATATTGATCATATTTACTGTTTCTTTGGTTGAAATCACTCAACAGACTTTCTTTTTTTTTCTTTCTTTCCTTCTTTTTTTTTTTAAAGACAGAGGGAGAGAGTGAGAGAGAAAGAGAGAATTAATTTTATTTATTTTTTTCATCTGACCTTTGTTTCTCCAATGTTTAGTTGTGTATGTGGTGCTGATGTTTGAACCCGAGTCCTTGCGCATGCCAGGCAAGTGCTCCTACCACTGAGCCACTGCTCCAGACCTCAACAGATTTTTTTTCTTAATGTTCTTTAGAAAAACTGAGTTTGAGGTGGATGGACACAAGGTTTTTTCAGGTGATGACTGAACTTACTTTGTGGTACTTCTCTAACTTTGTTCAGAATATCCTTGATTATTTAGATATTTAAAAGTTTTATGTAGCCAACTCCGTTACTTCTTTTTCTTTTGACTTTTTGGTTTTATGTCTTGCTTAGACAGCCTTCTCTACAACAATATTACACATATAGATGCATATATATGTTTTAAATCTTTTATATTTTCTTCTTATATTTATTTAGTATTACTCTTTCCATCAAACTCCTTAATCTATCAGGAATTTATTTACTTTGTAGAAATAAATAACCATGTGGCAGAAGCAGAGGACTGGGGTAAGAGCTGAACCTGGAGAAGGGGTGTCAGTGGGTATGTAAATAAGGACGTGGGTCTCAATTAAGAGAGCAATGAGAAAGACAGAAGGGTTTAAGAGTGTAACACTATCAAGGAGACTGGAGGGAGGGAGTGTGGGGGAATCAACTCAGTGGGGAACTTTCGACTTCCACGAGAAGTCCAATTAACATGGGGATTAAATAGGGGGGAAACATGGAACCATGGGGAACCCAAGGGGGGAACCATGGAATGGCATCATCCTCGTCTTGCTCTGTCATTATACATTTGTTCTTGATTGTTTGATAATGGTTCCCTCCTAATTGTATGACCTTCTTTAATAAATAAAAGAAAAAATACATCAAAAAGATAATAAAAAAGTGTAACATTATCAGCTTTTACTCACAGTTCCAAAAAGACGACTGCTCCACACAAAACAAAATTACCTTATTACAAAAGTTGGCCTGTTTAACAATACTTAATATAAAGAAATAACAGAAAAAAGAGATAAAAAGGCATAAAATCTACTTTTTTCACTCTTACCCTAAAATTAAGTTTTTAAACAAATCCAGACATTGCTTTCTATGAAAGCGACCTGTGGAAGGTAAGTACCTGGAAGTTCTGAAACAGACAAGCCATGGGGTTATTGTTAGCTGAGCAAGGAACTGTGGACTGTCCTTGAAAGGCCTGGAGATTCTGGTACCCTTGAAGAAATTGCTGCTGTTGTTGATTTGGAGGAAACATCTGATTGTTGTTTAACAGCGACTGTAGATGAGTCAGTTGATGGTTATTCAAAGTATTGTTTATTGATGACATATCACCTACAGTGTGAAAAAAATGCAAATCAATGTGATCCTTCAGAGATTCTATGCCTGTCTTTGTACCTGAGAATTCCTGAAACAAAAACTGAAAGCTGAACTTACATGGGTAATTAATTTCTTTTCTTTTTTTCTTCTCAAAGTCTTACTAAATGGTAAGGAAAGGGTAGCTTTATTATTTAGTTTTATCTTGCATAATTAGTTTTTGAGTTTTATATTATATAAAGACTACTTAGTTATATTCATTAACTAATCCTTATATTGAGCTGCAATATTTTGTGATTTTCTGCTTGCTTATTATGTGAATGCTGATAATGAAAGGTAGAAATTAATCCTAAAATATTTTAGTAATCGTAAGTATTTGGTCAGTTGAATTATATGAGTGGGTCTGATCAGGTCTTATTTATAAAATTTCAATATAAAGAAAGCCACAGTCATAAATAAATACTACCAAATAAAAAGAGAGATTTAGTTTAGAAATATGCATTTTGTTTTGGAGTATAAGGTGGGTCATCTAAGCTTAAAATTGAAAGGAAGGCTAACATAGCAAAATAAGTCATCATAATCATTAAAAATTACTAGTATTTAGTTAGCAGCATTAATTAACAACTAAATTTATATAAAAATTGTTTTGAAACTATTCTGAGGATAATATCATAGAAATTACTCTATAATTTGCAATATGTAGATCTGTAAATGCTTCTTAGGTTATTTAAATATAATGATTCATGCCAGATAAAGCTAATTATGCTATATAACAGTATACATAAAATTCAGAAACATAAAAAATTAAACTTTTTTTTCCCACATTGAACATGGCCTTGATGGCATCATGTGTATTTGTGTATGCTTCTAGATTTTATGGACACCATCCTTGTGCTGTACATTATGGTTACATACGTCTATAAGTTAAATACACTTAATATCATTCTCTAACTTTTTTGAGATAGGACAACCATATGAAGGACTTTGTTTTTAACCACAAAGGTCTAAAAAGATAATTCTGAGGAAATCTGGATCAGCTAGAGGTGACTGTTCCTTGAACTTGGGCAGACTTTAGCTTTGAGTGTTTTTATGCCTTGTTTATATTATGCTGGACAAGAGGTTAGATCTGTTTATTTGGGGTTCACCTGGAAAACACTGCCTCAAACTGTTACCAGCCACAGAGCAGCTGCTCATACTAACCCTGTGATGCCACACCAACTAAAATTGAAATAAAAGTTATTTTTAAGATGTACCTGTTTTTTATTATTTGAAAAACAAGACTCTACTTGGCTTAAGAGAATGATGGGTAGGTTAGGTTTAGGTGGCATCAGAATTAGAAGGTAAGATAAAGGAGATTAAAATAATATTTAGTATTGCTAGAACAGGGGAAAAGGAAAAAGTCATTCTCATGTTTGTATAACTATGGTTGTGTGGGGATGTTGTTATATTTAGTTCCTTAAGCAAGTTGTGACATAACAAAAACATTCAAAAAATAGTGTGACAAAATGGAGTTTTTAAAAAGGAGAAAATAGAATTAGAAAAACGTTTCTTTTTAAAAAATTTGTGAAAAAATTTAACTTACCAAGCAGACCTGTCCCCAGTAGAGGATTAAGTAGCTGTGGCACCACAGAGTTACTGTTGAGTTTAGCTGGACCAGGTGTATTCCCAGCATTATTAGATATATTCAGCAATGTTTCTGCCATTGACACCACTGCTGTCCCACCAAGTGTTGAGACAGTCAGTGCTGCCACTGCTGATGATGTAGTGGTTGTGGTAGTGGTTGCCTGGGAGGAGGTTGCTATGGAAACCTCTGGATGATTAGCGGTGTTGGCCGATGCCGAGTTCAGGACACCTCCCAACAGCTGGGGATTCAAGGCCATTAATCCTGAGGCCCCAGTGACAGCTGGGAGGAACAGGGGGTTAAAAGTAGTGTCACTGCCTGCAAAGCTTTGTAAAGGGTTCCCCAAGGGGCTGGTTAAAAGGGTCTCAGCTCGGTTGTTGTCTGACTGATTGCTTGGAAAACGGTCTGGTGGGGCTGTCATCTGTGTTAATGAGGGCAAAGGGGTATTTTGTTGTTGCAAAAGATCTGAGATGGTCAGATTGAGAGATGGCAGGGGAAGCATGGCAGCTGCTTGGGCTTGGTTCTGAAGCAGGGCTGCTAAGAGTTGAAAGTGAACAGGCTGTAATACATGCCCATCCATGTCACCGGAGAGAAAAGCTAAAGCAGCATTTACATTCGGGTTGAGAAAACCTAAAGGGTGGAGGTTGATCTCAGACTTGCCTTCTCCTGCTGAAGGCTGGAGGATATTTAATAGATTCTGGTTTAGGAGATGCTGTTGATTCACTGGCAAAGAGATAGGTAGAGAACTGAGGAGGCTGGGGTTCAAGGGGTGTGGAAGATGGTTGTTTGAAGTGCTGTTGGGTGGAAAATGAAGTGCGTGCTCCTGGCCAACAAAAGGAAAATCACTCCCAATGGGCAGCTGACTCTGAAGTGGGTTTCCAGCTGCGGTGGTGACGATGACACCATCCTGAAGAACAGATGTTGTCTTTGTGATGGCAGGGTGGTTGGTGCCAGCTATGGCTATGGAGGATGAGGTACCTGAACTGCCTAAAATGCAAAAGAAAGAAAGAACCTATTATTAATTATGGATGTTAAGATATATTTCAACTTGTTACATGGCATCTTCATTGGCTGTAACTATATTAACTGTATCAGAGATGATTTCACACTGCTTAATGGGACTTCATCTACTTGGAAAATAAATATGTTTAAAAAGTGTGACATTTTAAGAAACAACTTGTTGAATATCACAAAGCTTGTTTTTCACAGTTGGACAAGGTAAAGATGAGATATAGTTTGTTGTAGTTCATTCAACTGGGGAAATAAGAGTAACAAAACTATGTATTAAAATATGTATTTTTCATTTTGAAAAGTTTCCATTTTTGTTTGTAAAACTAGTACTTGCTTTTAATGAAAAAAACCAAACTAAACTAAACATCTACAAATCTAGAACGTACGAAAAATATGAAGCAGAAAATAAAAATACCTACGGAAATAATGGCAATATGTTTTAGTATATAGCTTTTAGGGTGTCCCCTACCTGTGTGTGTGTGTGTATGTGTGTGTGTGTGTGTGTGTGTGTGTGAGAGCGAGAGAGAGAGAGAGAGAGAGAGAGAGAGTGTATGTATGAATGTACATATATTTTTAATAAAACAGAATCATGCTTTAATGCTATTTTATAACTTTTTCATTTATCCACATATTGTGACCATCTTTCTGTGTTGACTCATATACAGCTACAGAATCATTGTACTAAGTGCTATGATTGACATACACAATTCAATCAATTCACTCATGATTGCTTTGATTGCTTCTAATTTTTTACAATTATAGGCAACATTATGATAAACTTTCTTATTAATATATATTTGTCATTTTGTTCAATTATTTTTTGAGGATAGATTCTTTAATGTGAAAATGCAGGGACAGAAAAGTTTCCATATTTAAAAGCTTTGAATACATATTGTTAAATTACCCTTCAATGAAGTTGATCAATATACTCTCAGTATACATTCCTACAGTGTATGATAGAGCTAATCTCTCACCAATACTCTATTTTGTCATTTTTTAAACAATTAATAAAAATGATTAATAAACCTTTGCCATTCTGATAGTATAAAGATATTTTGAACTTAAGATTTCTTAACTTAGACCAGTCTAATTAGCATCCAAATAACATTCTTATTTTAAAGTCTTACAGTAAAGACAAAAATCTAGGCATTTTAATATGTTAAGATATAAAATTTCATTTGTACTTATAATTGTATCAATGATTCTCAACCCAGTTACATAATAGAATTATCTGGAGAATTAACAACAACAATAACCAAACAAAACAATACCTGGCTTTTAACCCAGACCCACTGAAAATTCATCTCTTAGGATAGAGGCAGGCACCAGTATTCTTCAAAATCACCCTTGGTGATCAAAATGATGAGGGGTTGGTGGAGGTGGGAAGGTAAAACCCATATTAGACTGAAAAGGAACCTACTATCTTGTTTGTTTTGTTTTGTTTTGTAAAAACTCTCCCCCAAAGAGATTTTTTTCTTTTTTTTAAAGAGAGAGAGGGAGAAGATGAGAGAGAGAGAGAGAATTTTATTTATTTTTTCATCTGGCCTTTGTTTCTGTGACACTTAGTTGGTATGTGGTGCTGGCCTTTGAACCTGGGTCCTCTCACACATGCAAGGCAAGCACTCCAACCACTGAGCCACTGCTCCAGCCCTAAAAGATGCATTTTAATGTAATCATGCACCTAACAAATATTTTGTTACTATAAGCATATGCTTTTAATTTTATTTTACACTAATAAACATTATATGGTATAATGAGCAATACCAGTATCACTGAACATCTAAAATAACTGGAACATTTTACTTTCACATTTGGCCATATCACCACTGAAGTCTGATCAAAATACAGAGAAGTGTTTCCTTAGTTGTAATACTGGCACCCATATAATATTATATTGTTTTGTGTTTTCATCTACTAGAATAACACAATAATTTTTCCTTTTTGATGTATTGATTTTATAATTATCCTGTTCACTGTGTAGTAAATGGATTGACTATATTTATTGAACCATTCTGACAAAGTTTGGCATTTATATTTCAACTTTTTATCATTATATGTAACCCAGGGATGAACATCTTTGTGTATATACTTTGCTATGACTGAACTTTTTGCCTTAGAAAATATTCCATCATTGGCATGATTATTGTGAGAATCAAAAATAAGTGAAAAGTTTGTGAGGTGTAAAAACCTATCTAAGGTGCTTTCATTATAGTTATTGACAGTGGTAGTCATCAGAAGTAGTGACCTTAGTGGTGATGCTGCGGTTAATAGTAGTAAACAAAGAATAGCATATCCAAGTCACCTCATACAATATCTCCATAACAAGAATTTTTAATTTCCCCCTTTTGTCATGCTCTGTCTTTTTTAAAGAAAGAATCATTTTTTAAAAATTTATTTTTCCATCTGGCTTTCAGTTCTCCAACATTTAGTTGTGTACATGATGCTGGGGTTCAAATTTGGGTCCTTGTGCATGCTAGCCAAGAGGTTTAACCACTGAGCTACTGCTCCAGCCTCTCATACTTGGTTTTTTAAAGGTCTAAGTGTTTTATTTAAAGAATGAACTAAAGAACACCTCCTTGAAAATATATACTATTTATGAAACGTTATCATGAAACAATGACTATGTTCACAAAGACTAGGGTAAGAGGTCATACCAAATGCTAAAGTTGGCTTATGGTAAGCAGTATTTTAAATATTCATTCAGATTTTTTACAAAATAATAAACACATTAAAAATTTCCTTGTTTCTTAAATTGTGCTGCTATTGCCATATATAGGTACTGTGCATTATTTGCATTTGAAAACCATCTTTTAAAATGAGCTTTTTAAAAAAGTCTTATTTACTAGTAATCACTATTGGTGGGAATTTTTCCTACTTGCTAAATAATAATGACAAGCTTAAATGCAGAGATGACCAATCCTCTCAGTATAGGCAGAACTCATTTTCAAAATACTCCAGCATATATGTGGCAACACTTTGTATATTAAGGTTTTCCTGGGGCTGGAGCGGTGGCTCAGCGGTTTCGGCGCTTGCCTGGCAAGCACGGGGACCCGGGTTCAAACCCCAGCACCATGTACACAACTAAGTCTTGGAGCAACTAAGGCCATGAGAAAAACTAAATAAAGTTGTTTCTCTCTTTCTCTGTCTCTCTCACTGTCCCTCTCTCTTTATAAAAAAAAAAAAAAAAAGGTTTTCCTTAGAGGTTAGCCCATATTTATAATTCAAGGAAAGGAGCCATTTGGGGATAACGTTATTTTAAAATCTGTCCATCTGAATATTCTTGAGGAATTACAATTAAAAATTAATTATTTTGGGTGTATTTTTACCTTTATCAACAAGATAGTAGTGGACACCATAGCATCTTAAAGGTAATAAGTGAATAAAGATGTATTTTTCATCTTCTTTGATTTTCAACAAATCAATTAAACAATAGTTATACTCTGCTATACAACAGAATAGGATGGTGATACAAAAATTTAAAAACCTGCCATTTCCTGAAGGAACTCAAAGAGTTCAGGCAAAATAATAAATTTTCTTTTCTTATTCCTCTCTAAAATAGATATTTATTAAAAGTTTTATTATAAACTAGGAAATCTGAAAGCTCTTTTTATATATTAGGTAGTGTAACTGCAATGTGATATAGTAAGAGATAGAGCAGGTGTATATGACAAGTGGAAAATTATAAAACTGAAAGTGTCAGAAAACTACATCAGTGGTAACATTTGATCAAAGATTTGAGAAATGAAAAGGTGATAAAAAGGGATTTTTAGTAAAAGCAAAATAACTTTGAAAAATACAGGAACATAAGGTGGATCAAAGGTAATGAAGAGTCAGTCCTATGTTTTCCCAGAACAAAGAATTATGATCAAGATGGTGTGTGGCTTCCCCAAACCCCAGCTCTCTACCCTCAGTTAAACCTGTTGCTTTAAAATGAGCAGTGAAGAAATCTGAAGTCATTTTCTAAACCATTAAAGGGAAGAATCATTTCTTATTTTCCTTGTATTTCTAAGACCTAACAATCTTTGACACATGGCTAGCATTCAAAAAATGTTCATTGGTTGAACAAATCTATTAAGGTCATAAAATCTGCTCTCAATTTCTAGGAAGTAGATAATTTGCTGCTGTGTGTGTGAGTGCATATGTGGAGAAAGTGAAAACTGACTCTAGTGTATTGGTGCAAAGCCAGGAGATAAGGGACAATGGAAAGAGATGGAAGATGACAAATTAGTTTATAAGGCTCCCATGTATTCCAAGTTAAAACACCGTATAGTGGGAGAAATCCACCCCAACATACTCTGGGTTCTTAAAGTCATTCATTACTACTCCAGGTCATTCAAAAAAGAACTTGAGTTTGTATGGATTGTTACAGCTGGAGGGAAAGTTGGGGATAATTTATTAGTTTATTTCTGAACCACTTAATCTTGAATAGGCCCTCTCTGGTAAACCTATTTCATAGTTCTGCATAAAAACCTCACAGTGTGCTGAAGCATATGGGTGAAGTGTTGTGTTAAAACTTTTTTTTCAGTCAAGATGTTTTGTGCTTAATCTAATGAAAGGGACAGTTGCTAAGAGTTTTCTAAAAAGTAAATTAGTCATTAAACGTTTAGCAGTTAAATAATCAAAGAGCAACTGGGATTCTGGAACAAGGTAGTAAGTCAAAGTCCTTTAATTAGAAATGATTATTCCACACCAGCCACTATGAAATGTCAATTTCTTTTTCTCATTGTATGTATTGCTTTTAAATAGGACAGAAGACTGGAAAGCCACCCAAGTAAATTTAGCTGGTGTGACAGTCACATGCCTAGACCTCCTATGACTGAGATGTCTAGTCTGACGAAGAAGCAATGATAGCTTGCGGAGTTGGACAGATTTCTGAAAATAAACAGTACTCTTCACATACTTAAAGTTTATATACTCATGTGTGTGTTTGTCCATGTGTGTGTATACAGAAATGGCATCACTAAGTTTTTTATAAGGATATTCTAACATTATTAATTTAATTGTTGAGATGTCTTATTTACTTTGGCTTTAGAATTGCTTTTCAAAGCAAAGGTAATGTGTACTTCTTTAGATTTATTTTTCTTCTTCCAGGTCACCAACATTCCTTGAGAAAGTCATTTTTCATCCTGTGCTAAACTGTTAACAAGACTGACTCTTAAATATTGTCATACATGTTTTTATATGTGTGCAAAAAAGGGCATAAAGTTCATATCAAGGAGATCACTACAGTATTTTAAAAATGACATTTAGTTTGATCTATATCTTCAACATTGAATACATATTTATTTATGCCCAAATACTGATTTTTACCTATAAAACCCAGGAACATAAGAAATGAGTCATATAGAAGGTATTCCTTCACCTCTTGACCTTTATCATTTTCTCTGGTAAGTGTACTTTCATTGAAAATAGGGTCAATAATAGTTTATAATAGAAATAAGTGCTTATAATGGGTATATTTCAGTACAGAGCACTTGTCTGGCACACCAAAGGCCATGGATTCAATCCCCAGCAATGTAAAAAGCAAAACAAAACAATAAATGTAACTCATTTTTCAATCCTATTGAAATAGTGACATTTTCTCCTCTATATTTAAAGGACTGATGATGATGATAATAGTTATATTGAGAGGTAATTTATGAGAAGTTAAAACTTTATTAATTTTCTCACATTTTAGTAACAGAGAACAGTAATATAAATTTACAAAAATATATGAATACCCATCTTTGTGCTTTGGACTCAGCCCTAACATTCCTTCTTTCCAATAAGATGGGGAGACCTAGGGACTAGAGGCTGGTCCTAAAACTAAAGCATACAGAATGCAGGGAAGACAGGAAGTGAACAATGGCAGTGTTTGAGGCATGATTTCCTCACACAACAGGACAAGCTGCCAGGCTGGGGAAGGCGAGTAGAAGGCATGCAGCTTAGATTATGATCTCCCTATAGTTATGACTATATCAAAAGGAGCTCAGTCTTGTGGTAGTAATAAAGTTAGAAAAAGAAAAAAATTTTTTTTTCCTGTGACTGATCATACTGTTCCCTTTGCTAAAACACAGAATTACTTTAAAACTGCTGGAAGTAATAAATATGCTTGAAAATTTCCAGTTACTCAAATAAAAGTTTTTTTTTAAACCCAAATGCCTCTTTTATCCCTTTTTTTCTCAATATTTTCTTTGTAGAGACAAGAGTTGAGGAAGGTTAAGTCTTGCTTGGTAGGATTTCTGTTTTCTGGCTATGCATGAGTAATGGTTGAAAAACTTCATCAATATGCCAAATGGAACTTTTATCTTATTTTGTTTAAGGAGTGGATAATGCTGAGTTTCTAATAAATATGGTCAATTTTGTATACTTTTATTATATCCCCTTTCATCTGCAGTGTTACAACAGTTCCTAGCAAGTCCTAGGTGGTCAGTAAATGAATTATCTAATGAATATTCTAAAACAGTATTGAGACATATTAGTGGGAGGCAAAATCAATTTAATATGCCCCAACTAGTATTCTTAGTGAAATAAAGTAGAAAAGAAAAACATAGAGAACATTATGTAGCTAGGATATTATTTTATGGAAACTTTCTGAGAGTTTAAATATGATGTTAGTGGGTGCTAAAATCATTTCAGTATGTCATGACTGTCACCAAAAGAAAAACAGAATCAGATAGGGCAAGATAGAATAGGATTGAAAATATCAAAGTACATCATATGTAATAAGTATTTTTTCATAAAACTTTTATTTGTTCTACATTAAATATGTTTGTATAGTGGACTGTAATACAAGTTAATTTCTTATTTTGAGAAAAAGTTGGAAAATACTGCTTTAGGATCAGGCCTTTCAATCTCAGGGGAAATGGTCTATGAAGATGTGCTCCTGGGAGTATATATATGAAAGGGCCCCCAGGGGTGTTGTCCAGCAGAGAATCCCTGCTCTAGGATATCTAGTGAATACCCCCTCTTGTACCTGTGCCCATGGGTCTTGAGTAGATACTCTGAGCTTCCCTGGCCTAGTTCCAACCCCAGAGGTACCTCAGCAACTTCTCCAGACTCCTACTCAGTGAAAGGGGAATTTTTACTTTGCATTTGCAAGAAGTATAATAATTAAAAAATAATTTTTACTCTGCTCTTTACTTGGCTAGCATTAATATTTAAGTCCCTAGAAAGGAAGAACTTTGTGAATTACTTTAGAACTACATGCATGTGGAAATGAAAACCATTTTGATGATACCATTGAATATTTTTGAGCATTATTTGTGAGTCAAATTTTTGTAGAATTGACATTACTCCCCAGAATGTGGCCATTTTTTGAAATTGCTTAAATGTTTTTGGACTACTGGATTTTAGTAAATAGTAGCTTATGCACCTAGAGAACTTAAAGCCTTCTATTGGCTATATTAGTAAGCATAACGTATTGCAATGGAATAAAATTCTCCCAACTTGCACACTGGGGCAATTTATTTCTTGAAAGGTACAAAATAGATAATTGAATCAACAAACATATCACACCACTCTGAGTTCTATTATCACCATCAATTACATAGACTCAATGTCTAAAGGCAAACATATTTTAACTTTTTCTTTGTATACAAGGAAACATTAAACCTGGAACATGTAAACAAATAAATGGTTTAACTTTGATATTAGGAGACCTTCTTAAACAGCACATTGCCTGTAGTAAAAATATCTTACAGCAAAGAAGAAATGGCTCATTTTGCAAAAAAAAAAAAAAAAAAAAAAAAAAAAAAAAAAAAAAAAAAAAAAAAAAAGAAAAGAAAAAAAACTTAAAGAATAGACATAGCTTTTTTTCCTTCTTTTTTAAAATCACAACCAAGAATTTTATACAGTTTTGTTGTTTGGTTAAATAACAAGAGTATAGAGCATTTCTTAACCTATAAGCCTTGTGCATCAGAAGGGGAATAAAATCTAGGTATTTAAAAAATTGGTGGAAATACTTTCAATAGTAACTACTGTTATTAATCCAGTCAACAACCTTCCAGTAGCCTCTGCCTCTCTTCAGACTACATTAGTCTCTATAACACTACATGATTATTTCCACACAAACTTCCCATACCTTGAGAAGGCTAACGTATAGTATAATCTGCCCTTGAGTATTTCATCCCTTAAACTTTCTGTACTTGTAGGCTCATCTAGGAAATGTAGGGGATAACAACTTCCCTTTATTTTCTTTACTGGCATGTTCTGAGAATAAATACACATAGAACAAAAAAAGAAAAAATTCAAACTCCTTACTTTGTAGTCTTTTACCCAAAGCATTCTTTTATGGTGTCACTATTTCACTGTTTTATACCTACCATTTCAATGGCTGTCCTGAGTTTCAACCAAATATATTTTGTGCTGAAAGAAAACACTTGCTTTTGCAGAGTTTAAAAATATACATATATATTTATATAAATATTCATGAACATATATTGATAGGTTTTTTATATTCTTATTAATCAATGTACATATTTAAGAGTTAAGGCAAATAAACATTTGGATTATTTCTTCTTTTGTCATAAACCCATACTCCGTCCCCTCAGGATTATATTTTCATGTGCTTAAAAAAACATTGATTAAATATTTTTATTAAAGAAAATAGAATATAAAAGCATTTTAAATGAAAAAGTTATAATATCTTCATCATATTCTAAGAAGGGAGGGGTTGATATAAATGTTAGCAGAATAATTTTAATCTTTCTTCTTTGAAAATTGTGAAACATCACAGGGCCATGGGAGGGACAGGTGGCTGTATGGATGATAACAGGGCTGAGTCCCCTACAGAAATGTTTTTGTGATGTGGTAAGCAGGTATGCTGTAGTGAGAGGCCCCAGGAACTGTAGGCCTTTCGAAGTTTGCCAGTCAAGGGCATTTATTCACCCTAAATCAGAATACACAGGATATGTGCTGGAACCACTTACGTACTGAAAGTTCTCTCTCTTTAAAGATTGAAAGTTGTTTGAAATGAAACATTTTCACAATGTACCTGTGTTTAGCAGTTTAAGTGTTAGGACTGTGACTTAGGAACTTTGGGGTATGGTTGCCAGTTCTACCAGAGCATTACAATTTTGGGGTACAATATCCTCCTGTTAGACCTATATCTGTTCTTATAGAACTAATGTATGGAAGTATGAAGTTTGAAAACTTGTAATTTGATATTCAAAAAGTGAACAGGAACCTAAATCCAGAATATTGAAAAGCTCTAGTGTAAAGCCAATCTGAAAACACCAAATAGATTAATAAAGCCCCTACATTTTAGAAATGTTTTCTAAATATTTCTTATCTTTTATCTGATTTTGTCACAATCTTTGCAACTGATTCCTCTATTTGAGTTGGATGTTTTAAATGTAAACACATACAGAACTCACATATAGACCTAAAACTCAATATTTGGGGTTTTTAAGATAGCAAAATTATCTTTAAAAGAGGTTGTGAAAATAAGTTACTAAATTAAGCATTTTCAGAGCAAGTAATTTCTTGTTTAATATCTTAATGTGATATTTCTGAACTGCTGCTTAGGAGAGTGAATAAAGGCACTGAACGGAGCAGGCACCGAGCTGTGTCGAGGCTGTCTGCACAGAGTGTAGCTGGACCTTATTACCTGTGGGTCTCTTTCACCCAAATTGTGCTGCCATTTTTGGTATAATATGACTAGCATCTGCACAGTCACCTCTTTCAAAGGTCTGTTGACAGGCCACCTACCAGGAAACGCATTCTTAGCTGAGTGAGGTGATAATTCATTAACAGGTCACTAACTATGATTCATGAATAAGGGCAGTTCTCGTGATATTTTGGATATTTCATCTGTACCGATGTAAACATTTTAATTATTTTATGCTATGATGTTAGAGTCCAAAAAACTAATTGACTCTTGTCTAGCAGTACATTAAAAGTTTATAAATGTGGCTTCTAACGTGTATTAATATGCTTTAATTCATTTTCTATTGAATATTGTAAAAGATTTTGAAATGGAAATGGAAAACAATTAGTTTTGAACACTAAATATTTCAGATGAAGAACTTATGCAGCAGGGAAAAAATGGATTTTAGAATCAGATGAACCTGAATTCAAGTTCTGATTCAGTTATATTTGATCCTGAAGAGTTAAATTCCCCAATGCTGTTTTCTTTTTTGTAAAACAGGTACAGTAAAACCTTATATTCTGGGAAAACTGCACAGATTATAAATAACACAGGTAAACCACCTAACATAAACAATATTTTAAGAAAATGTGTTTTTCTTCTCATGTCTTACTGTTGGTAGGATACCTAGAAAAACTCTTATAGGGATAGCAGTGACTATCATCTGTCAGCTCATTCTGAAAGCCCAGCCTTAGTGTTCAATGATTATTTGATAAATGAATAATTATCAATGTAAATAGACACTGAGGCCAGGTGATTATAAGGACAGTACATTCATTTGACACAATTTACTACATAGCAAAAAGACACATGGCATTAAAAACCTCTTCAATATTTAGCTTGTCAAAAAAGTTACATTAGGGGCTGGAGCAGTGGCTCAGTGGTTATGGCTTCAGCCTGGCATGCACAAGGACAAGGGTTCAAACCCCAGCACCACCATGTATACAACGAAGTGTCAGAGCCATGAAAGCTACATGAAAAACTAAATAAAATTGATTCTCACTGTTCCTCTCTCTTAAAAAAAAAAGTGAGTTACATTAATTAGTAAGCCAAACCCATGTTTGTAACCAGCTGCTCATCAGATCTAAGTAAGTTAATTAGCATTTAATTTTATTAGGTTTAATAGCTTTAAAATTCTTACTAACCTACATTTTACTTAAGCAAATGCTTTCCTGTTAGCTCGCCCAACATTGGTCACATCCACATCATTACTAGTCATTTATTCTTGTTCCTTTTTAGCTATTTATATGCTAATGCTCTTCTTGTATTAGTAACATTTTAACCTGTGTGCTTTGATGCCACCAGTAGCAGCAATCCAGGTCAGATGTTTTACACAGATTCATGGAACAGGAAAATAAGTGACCAAAACTATAGGAAGTAAGTCTAAGGTTGATAATCAGAAGAAAGAGAAATGTAAACAAACATTGGCCTTTTCCAATATGGATGAACTGAAATATCACTAATAAAATACACATATGTTGCATATATGAATCTTGACCTGAAATGAAGTAAATTGAGGTAAGGGTATCAAAATCACATAATATAATGAGACAATGTCTCATTAAAATGATTGAATGTGTGCTAAATAAATATGGTACATTTTAAAATAGTTATGGACTTGATGTAACTTTAATTTTCTATATGTATAAGATTAAATTTTTATTTGTGTGGAATTAACTAAAAAGGAGTATGCGTCAGTAAAAAGCTGGAAGCCCCTATGGGATAACTATTCTGATTAACACATAAAAAAGAAAGGTTCATGACATTCCTTAAACTAAGAATATAAAGAAGGCACTAATAATTTCAAATATCTTCTAAACTTTGAATTCTTTTTAACACAGAGGTCACTGGACAGTTCTTCATTAAATACTGACACTAACACATATCACATAATCCAGGTTGTGATCAGGATGGCAGGTGTAAGCTGGCAGCAACCCCAGGAAGGAAAACACTTGATTTTACTATAGCAACAAACGTGTCGAGCATGGTTTCCAGCAAGGTGGTGCGACACAGCACACAGATCTACGTGGTAGCCGATCTGTAAAAAGCCTCAGCAGTTTTCTCATGCTCAGGAAGGATTTGGTTTTTAAAGCTCACTGTATTCAAATATTAATTATAATTTCTTTGCAGTCATCTTTTATTTTCTCTGTCATTTCCCGCAAATCTGAAATCATTAATGTTGGTTCTGAGTATTTTTTCTAATGTTTTCATGGTCAAATTTTCTGAAATCTCAAAGAATAAATATCTTTAGTGCTTTTGTACAGTTTTTACAATAATTCCTTAGGACTCTATTACAAAAAACAATTCTTTTTCTAATGTGTCTACTTTTAAATAAACTCATCTCCTTCACTAGTAGTGGATGAAGATTTACATTAAATTTGAGTTCAAAACCTTAATGCCATTGTTAAAAGTAATGGTTTAGTTCTATAAGAAAATTCAAAATAATTTCAAGATCAAAAATTCTGGAAATCAGGTTTTCAAGCCTTTTTTTATTAGAAAACTTAAATTATTACTTTTGTTTTTAAAAAAGAAGTAGCCAATATCCATTTTTGAATTTTCTCAAACAAATAATAATAAAGGATAGCAAACTAGGATAAGAAAACACATTAGAAGACAGCTTCCTACTTCATACAACTTCTAGTTACTTTTTCCTATCCATTCACCTCTTTCTGTTCAGCAGCAAGAAAAATAAAATCCATTTATTTTTGCCTTTTGGATTTTCCAAGATGAGCTTCATTTACCTGAATACAAATAAAAGCAAGGGAAAACGGCTTTTATATTGGCATGGACCAAGGACATGTCTCAAAAACCAGGAAACCCTGCTTTCTATGGCTTTTTTTTTTTTCCAATTTAAAGTCCAATGGTTGTAAAACCAACTAAAAGTAGAACAATATTCAAAATGAAACGGATTGACAATAACAGAAACATTATGGAAACCCCTTAGCTGTTAATCTTTCCAATAGACAAATCCCTACCATTCTGTAAATAAAATTATAAATACTAAAGAAATGAAGAAAATTTCACAATGGGGAAAGGATCATTTGTTATCATAATAAATATTTTGGTACAAATTTTTAAAAAACGTAGAAAAACTTAGTACCTTTGGGTACTTTTTTCTAATAAAACCATACCTGCTTCAGAACTTGTTTGATTATAGCTGCTAACAATGCTGTTTGGTATCACTGGAGTGGAGGACGTTGAAATTCTTGACTGAGGTGGATTGGGATGTAATGAATTTCCTAAAGCCATGCCCGACTGACTGAGCATCCCACAGTTCCCGCTAGCCTGAATCTGATTTATTAAACCTGCAAGATGGTGGTTGGGGACTGGACTGTTACTGTGAACAAAGTTAGTGTTTGCATTGTGGCAGTGCACGGCTTCCCCTCGTAAAGGTATGTTCTGTGTCAGTGAATTCTGAAGAACACTGGAGTTCATACTGGGATCTGTAAAATGCAGCTGGTTAGCAGAGCAAGGCAAAGCAGTATTTGAGCCCCCACAACCCGGGGTACTATTGCTACTCAAGTGAGAGCTTTGACAACTCATAGACTGTAGTAACTGAGACATTGAACTGATGGGAAATGAACCCTGACCCTGCTTCCTTAGCAAGTCGGGTCCAGGTTTAGGAACCGCAGAACTATCCATTTGAGACTGTCTTAGCAAACTCAACACTGTGGTAGGTGGCTGTTTCCTTTTCCGTAATGAGTCTTTTTGCTGAGACATCAGCTTATCTCTTAGTGCTGCTCGACCACTTTGCCCTTCACCTGTTGGGAGAAGCATGTTGGCAGTAGGAGGGAACATGGTGTTTAAAGTGCTATGTCCTTCAGTGTTGCCACTGCCGGCAACAGTTCCAGAATTGCTACTGCTGCTACTGTTGTTACCAGCAAGTTTGTTTTGATTTGCTAGCTGTGCTTTGGCTGCTGCTGAGAGTAAACTACTTGCTGGAAAGGAGGCAGCATTGTGCTGGTTCAAGATCTGATTTAAAGGCATTCCCAGCAAACCAGGCTGACTCTTTACAGAACCACTTGTGGCAGATGCAGTAGGAAAAGCTGCACTGCTTGGGGTATTTAGTACATTACTCATTCCAGCAATTAATGGGTTAGGGATATCCTTGTATTGATGATGTCCATCGGACTTGGTAGAAGGGCTTGATGGCATTGATGGCCGTGGGGACCCTATTGTTGACCTTGGTGACCTGGGTGGAACCTTAATACCACTACAAGCGGCCTGGGGTCCTACAGGTGGCATCATGAAATTTCCATGGTCTGATGATGTGGAAGATGAACGTGATCTTTGGGGCGATGCCTCAATCCTTCCAATTCCAGTCCCCATCATGTGCACTGGGGATGTCACTGGAGAAGGGGACAGGGAAGTTGAAGCTGAATGTGGAACTCTTTGTACATGACTCCCATGATTCATGTGGCCAGGTTTTACAGTTGGCAAAGGGAGATTACTTGGCAAAGGAACAACAGCAGGAGGCATGCTTACATTCATCACAGGTACCTGAGAGTGGACATTTGAATGGAAACTGGTTGGATTAATGATAACAGGGTTCTGATTCACTGGTTTACTAGGAATAGGGTCAAGAATGCCAAGTGGATCTTTCTCAGATGTTAATGGCTTTTTCTGAAGAGCACAAGAAGGTGGAGGAGGGGGTGGTGGGCCTTGGGGTGGTTTGTGGTGGAACATTGCTCGTGGTATTTCCATATTAGTTGAAAAATTACACATTGGTTTTTTCATTACTGGACTCTTTGTAGTCAAAGTTGGGGAAAGAGGTATATTAGTCCTTCCAGCCATTGCACAGGATGACTGTACAGGAGAACCATGTAGCATTACTGAAGGTGGAGAAAGAGGAGTCCTATTCAGGTGAATAGGACTAGAATTGGGAGCTCCATGAAAACTAGGATTATTTCTTGTGAAAACATCAGGGCTTCCAAGTGGGTCAGTCCGTGGAGAGATTGAGCCATCTCCATATATCTGGGAACCTGATGATGCTGGACTTGGGAGGCCCCCATGGCTGCCACGGAATGGAGACTTCTGTCCATGTTCACTGCTGCCCAATCTCTGCCGGGGGTAGACAGGGTGGAGTTCTTGTTGCTGGCTTCCAGGCAGTTCTTGTACATAAAGCCTTCCCATGGCATTTGATGATCCAATCATTAACTTGAAAGGATTCTTACATTCAGGTATTACAGAATTTGTAATTCCTTCATGAGATTTATTTCTTATTGATCTTGGAGTTGCTGCCCGTGAAGGTACTACTGGAGTTGCATCTGATGTGAGAGAGAAAAAAAGATTCTGTTAATAGTTTTCATTCTTTTATGTTAGCAGAGAGGGAAGGAAAGGAGGAAATCAGGAAGATAGAGGAAGAAGGGCATTTGGAACTACAAATTTGCCAATAAAAATTCTGATTCTAGCTGGGTGTGGAGGCATATGCATCTAATAATCCCAGTGACTTTGGAGGTTAAGGCAGGAGGATCACAAGATCAAAGCCAGCCTCAGCAACTTGGGGAGACCCTGAGCAACTTAGCAAAATAGAATATAAAAAGGGCTTGGGATGTGGCTTAGTGGTTAGGCACCCCTGGGTTCAATCCCTGGTAACAAAAAAAAAAAAAAAAAGTAATTCTATGCAATGAAAAATTTCTGCAAGCTGCTATCTTAAACTTTGATTTAAAAAACATTTTCTCTGTAGTTGACCAAAGATTCTCAATAACCGTTCATTAGTCTTGTCTACCTCTTAACTGTTGAGAAAGCCTAGGCATCTAAATCAGTACACACTAACATTAGTCATTCTAAGATTTAGAACATGCAAAATCAAGACTGACAGTTCAGATGGAATTGGTGATATTATTATTTTAACGGATTTAAAAATTTTTGAGTACAGTTATAAAACTGGAAATTGTAATCTGTGTGGAATAATATTTTCTTGTGTGATTTAAATAAATTTCCGTTTCCACAAGAAAATTTGTTACCCTATAAACGTTTCTATTACCTTACTAAAACCTTCTCAGGACAGCTACAGTAACGTTTCCTTATCCCAAGGAAATTCCTTTTCAATGTGAGAATAAGACTCTTCATTTTTGTGAATTAAGTGAACGGGACGCCGAAGCTTTTATAATGGGAGTGATAATAAGAACAAATGCAGAGATATTACAATCATGCTTAACTTCACATCATGTCTTTAATACTGTAACACTATAATTTCTTTGCCCTTAGTCATTAATGGTAAGAACAGCTTTAATCAATCAACTTAGGTAAAAGATTGCAATTCTTACAGGTAAGGATTGTAATGTAGAATTCAATTGGAATGTTAAAACCTCAGTACTGGGTTGCTATTGAGTATTCTCTTTTTACACGAGTGCATTTCTCCCTCTTTGGCTTTTTGGAATCCTTTCAGTTCTTTCAGAGATCAGACAAAATAAAGGCAACAAAAGCAAGCTGGCTCATCATACAGAATTTTTACTCTATCATACCAGAACTCTAGGTTTAAGTTTTTTTTTTAAATCCTCTAAGGATGTTTAACTATTTTATGAAGTTGTGCCTTCTAAAACAGAGTTGGCAAATAAAATTCATTTCATATGCCAATTCCCATTAATTTGTGAAGGCTTCTTACAGAGCTGTGTTGAAAAGGATGTTAAGCTCTAGCTGCTCCATGAGAGAATGCCATGGAAAGTAATACCTTTCTTACTATATGTTTGCCATACTGGTTTAGAGATTCCAGCTCAAAGCATATTAACAAGTACACAGATTCATTTGCAATCAGAGGTATACTTATTTAAAAGGCTAAATGCACATGTAAGATAAATAGACTCTTCTACTTGCTAGATAATACACAGGTTAAATCAGACAAAAATGATTTGTAAGATAGTTGTTCACAACTTGTGATATACAGAAGTCAGGGTAGGGTGCATTCAAGTAGGAAGAGAAAGCAGTGAACATGTTTTGCTTGGGAAATGCAGACGTTCTGATTCTAGCAAGATAAATGCTATTTGATAGAGTAATTTTAGGATCCAACAGGAGATGTTGAAGATCAATAACATAATACAATGGCAGCAGATAAAGTCAACTGAAACTCACTTTTAAAGTTTGTAATTAAAGAAGTTATATTAAAACCATGTGGTTTACTATGATTGGCATATATTGAGAACACAGTTACATGTAATCACATCACTAGCATTATCATGGCACACTGACTGTTCTTGTGAGTGACAAAAATCATGTGTTGCATCTTTTCTTGGGTATCAATATATTTTTATAATTATCTATAGCTAAGTAATTAAAATATGAATATTGGCATTTTCCTATTCAACAAACAGAATTTACACATTAGCTGTGGTTTAGAAAGATATTTTCCATATTTAAGAAAAAAATAGTTCTTCACTTTAAAATAATTGAAATACTAAAGAAACTAACAAAAGGCAGGCTGATACTATATGAAATCTAGGAAATGAAGTATACAAGAGTTTGCAAATGTAAATACCAGGCACCCTTCAGGTACTTTCATATACATTCAAGTAGATCTTTTGAAAGAATAAACAGAAAAAAATAAATGTTTATGTATTCATTTAAAAAGAGGTAAAAACTACTATGAGTCTTCTGAATTTTTAATTATTTAAATCTCAACTTTAAGACATAATTAAAAGTAAGGAAACATGTTATTTCTGAAGAAAATAAAAGTGTAGCAATTAATTCAATAAAGTGTACCATTTTAGAAGGGGATAGAGATATACCTATCATTGCCTATACTAGTTAAATATTCATCCTTAATTTCAATAATTAAATTTGTATGTATAGGTATGACAGAGAGCTGGGTCTTTGGAAAAGTAATAAGGCAGACTGTAGAAACATGTAAAACTGTCTACAATTGATGTGAGATCAACAGAACATAAAAGTATGTTGAAAAACATGCAAAATAATGTGCAAAACTGAAAACACCAAGGTTGCAGGATTTTAAATAATTTGTTATAAGTAAATGTATGTTTAAATTGTTGCAACTATCTTCTTTAAATTTTATTTTTTAAAAATTTTTTATTAAGGAGTGGACTTGTTGTACAATCATAAATGCAACAATATGATATGCATTTGTTCCTAACCCAGAATTCCCCCACATCACCTCCACCTCAGTCTCTTGATACAACTATCTTTTAATTCAAAAACTGTACCTTATTAAAAGAATAATAGTCCCTAAAACACTTTTTTCTTATATACCTTAGTAAAGCAATTTTTTCAAATTAGTCCTGTTACAGTTTAAAGGTTAGAGGGTTGTTGGAAAGAAGCTCTAAACTAACAACTGCCAAATCTGTCTCTTCACAAGAGTTCTAAGTGAGAACCTTTTATTAAACCTATAAGATATAGCCGTTGTTCTTTACATTTGAGGCTCTCAATAGCTTGGACCCAATTTACTTACACCTATTTAATCTTCCACTAAAATCAGGTTGGTTTCCATATTATCCCTTAATTATGTCACACTCATTCTGAAGAATAATTTTCCTCATCCCTTTATATGTCTAAATTCCATTATTTTCCAAAGCTCATCTAAATCTAGGTTCTGTAATAAAGCCTAATCTGAGCTCTACAGGTCATACTCATGATCCCGATTTTTCAGAACTCTAGAGAACAGTATGATCCCTCATCAACAAATGCTTTGGTGCTTGGCATATTTTATTCTGAATTACTGTTAAAGTATTAAGCAGATTATAATATTTTGGAGGGAATTCATATTTTAGACTTTAGAAAAAGTTCCTCCATCTCAGAGTATAATTTCACAAAGTACATATTCATCACAAAGGTACTTTACAATGGAAAAATTGGATGGACACAACCTTAACCAAGCAATCAAACCTGGTGTCATCGATATGGGTTAAAGTGACATGATATTTTTCTTGATGAGGATATAACTTCACCCTTGCAGAATTCCTACCAAAATTTATATAAGCTAAGCATAATAAGTGGGAGGAAACAATCAGGTGAATCCAAATTAAGGAACAACCTGCAAATCTGGCCTGAACTCTTAAAAAATTCAGGGCTATGAAAGAGTATATAGATACATTCTATAGATTGTGTTGATGTCAATTAAAGAAATTAACAACTAACTGCAGTGCATCCTTCATATTTTAAAAAAGTGACAGGAGATAATTATTAGGGCAGCTGAAGAAATTAAAATACAATTCCATACTAGATAATAGTATTATAACATGTTAAATTTCCAGAATGTGATCATTAGATTGTAGTTATGTAGGGGAATGTCCTTAAAGGTAAATTTCAACTTTCTGTAACAAAACGTAAATGGTGAATCTAAGAAATGGTATATGGGTACTCCACGAACTATCCTTGCACTTTTTCTGCAGCTTTGAATTTTTTAAAATTAAGTGTGTGTGTGTGAGAGAGAGAGAGAGAAAGAGAGAGAGAGAGAGAGAGAGGTAGACAGAGAGAGAGAGAGGGAGTTTGAGAGACTGAGTTGAGTGGGGGCTCATAAAAATTTCTTGGCAAGATTATTTCTGTTTAGTAGGTGTTCAGTACATAGCAATGAAGTGACTGAAAAAAAATGAAATAACTAGTTTTTTTAAAACACTGCTAAATTGTGTTTGGGATTTAACAACACATCTTCCTCTTTAGCCCTATGAAAACGGCTACATTTGTTTCCTGAAGACCAAAGATACTTTCTTTTCTGATAGCTTGACTCCACACCTGTACAGCATCAGGGTGTGCTAATTAGTGTTTATTTTGATTGCATAACTAGATGATCTGGATTAGGAATTCCAGGAAATAGCCTCATGGCAAATTTTCAGAAATAATTTGCTATTCGCACTAAAATGATAGAATATACAAAACCTCAAGAACATTGTGAATGTTTGAAAAGTGGAATGGGAAAATGCTTGGCAAAGTGATTTCCAGACTCTCCTCTTGCAGTGGAGTTGGGGAGAATTCCTACACCCTGAACCGTTACATACTTGTTCCTCCTCCAGGACTGGTGAGCACCAGAGAAGGATGTGGGGCTTCCATGCTTTTGTGAAGTGTGGCCACAGCAATGATTTTTCTTTTATGTATGCATAGCTTTGTGACATCTTCATCTGCCTTAACATCTTCTGCAGTTCTCTGTTTCACAGCAGCTCCAGGATCAAAATTAAATACCTGGAAAAAGCACAGTATTTGTTTAGAAAATGTCTATAAACATATTTAATAAAAAGATCCTCTTATTTAAAAAGAAAAAAATGCATACTGAGATTAAGCCATAAATCTGAATAAAACTTTTCTCAAGTGTTTAAATATAAGGCAAGCAATGTTATGTAACGATTTTAATAAGGATTTCTGCTGAACTTACGGTTTTCAGTGGCAAAATAAATAATGAAAATTATATTAATTCTAAGATAGTCAAGATAAATACATGGAAAGGGATAATATCTAATAATGTTTCCAATTTTAGATATTTCCTGAGGTTACAACAGTACAAAAACAAATATAGATATAAAAACAAAACAAAAGTATGACATTTCTACATGCTAACTTTTCTTTGGTCTCCTTTTATTACTATATTAATATTACCTTTTCGTTGACTTAGAAAATCTATTGCTCTATTAAAAATCTTATTTATTATGAAACTCTTTGCTATACAATGCAGTGACATATAATAAAAAGGAAAAAGTTGTATATTAATCTTTAGTTTTAAAATTAATACTATAATACACATTCAGAGCATGATCTATTTCCATAGCAAATAACATTTGACTATTTTGAATAATTTTACTTTTTACCTTGTAAAGGAGTAAAACATTTTCACATTTTGGCTATGAGGGTTCAGCTTTGTGATTTTAGGAACATCTGTGACAGACTCATTAATACCCGGGCTTTTTAAAAGTAGCACTGCAGTTCGAGTAGTTAAAGAAAATGCTGCATTACCAAATACTGAGTATAGGTACAGCTCTAACCAAAAGGTGCAATTGTGGTTTTAAAGAAATATTTAATATGAATACAGCTTGTCATCTTTGAAAATGAACAATTTCCCATAATCTTTAATCCTTCCAAAAATGCATGTAAAAGATAATCTAATTAGGTGAAGAATTTAAACGAATAGATGACTGAAGAACTAATATAAAAAAGAAATGCCAAGTGAGAATAGCAAATACATAAAATATCTAAAAAAGTAAAAAACTGCTGTATCTCTTATTGTGAAATGGTTACCTTGGGAAGAATAAGAGGACATTCCAAGCCACACTTGCATGTTCCATCAGTAAGCAGGTATGTTTTAACCTGCTCCAAGCAAGATAACAAAGACCCACTGGGACTGTAAAAATAGTTTAAAAATACATCAGGAAATAATTTTGACTGCACATATTATATGAAAAAGGCATAATTTATAGTCTTACTGTCCTTCACAGGATAATATTTTCCCACTAGGGAAATGCATTTTCTTTGTCAATATTATGCTAGCTACTAAATTATAGCCTTTAACACTATTGCTCTTTCTTTTGAACCAAAATATTTCTCAGAAAAATACAGATCTTCATAGAAAATTAAACAAAAGTATTTTGAAAACCAAGAGTGGACTAGATAGGAAAAATATTATTCCTAAGAAAGTACAGAAACAGGAAAGAAAGGAACAAAGAAAAAAACTACATAAAGTAAATCACTATCATTTTAAACTATGACATTTACTTTTAAAGCTCATTGAGGAAAAACTGAAATTTAAGAGCACATTAAAGTTCAAACCAGAAAATTGGCAAGTCTGCAAAAGTCAGAGCTAACATGCTTTTCCCTGTTTATTTTGGAGTCTAAAACCAAGTTGACCCTATATAAAAACATTTCTTTCTCTCCTTCACCAGTGTGTTTCTTTAAAGATAGATCAGTGTGGCCTAACTCAAATTATACTAAAGAAACAAACTGAGCAGAGAAGCAGGGAGGAAACAGGCAGAGCTGACAAAAGATGGGAATTTCCTGAGGAAACAGGATGTTAGGTAGACAAAAAGTGTGTTATAGTTCTTTGGACTGGTAAACTGGGTAGGTCCTTCAATGTTACTCCTATTCAGGTCAGAAAAATCAGTAAAATAGATTAGGTGATAAGTCTTTTTTTAATAATGGGGATTAGTTTAAAATGGGCAATTTTCATTTTAGAGTTTTATTAATATGTTGATTTTACAACTTAGATGCATATTTTGCTTTGAAAGAACTACATATTTTTACTTGAAGTTATTTTTATTTATGACTATTTAGCAAAACCCTCCCTTAAGCCTTTAGATCTAATTCATCCAGAAACAATACCTCCCATTTTATACACAAAGCAGGACCCTACTGGGCATAGACTATTTCACTTCTACAAAAACACAAGTAGCAGGTGTGCACTTTTAAAATGAACCAGCTTTAAAACTCAATTCATATTTTGTCTGTGGAAAATTGTACAAGTGACTTGGGCACTGAGAACAATATAAAAGAAAATCCTCAACTTGGTAAAATTATTTATTTAGGCTAATTTTAGATGATATGCAGGAAGGGACAAAAAGAAGAGGTATCGGAGGTGTGGTAATTTCAGTAAAACAAAGTCATCAAAAAACTATCTAATATGGACCTGGAGCAGTGGCTCAGTGGTTAAGGTGCTTGCCTTGCATGCACAAGTACTCGAGTTCAAACCCCAGCACCATGTACACAACGAAGTCTCAGAGCAATGAAAGCCATGTGAAAAACTAAATAAAAATTGATCCTCTCTGTCTCTCTCTCACTGTCCCCTTTCTTAAAAAAAAAACAACAACAAAAAACTTTCTTATTAATTTTTTTCATGAAGAATTCGTGAGTTGGGGGAAAAGAAACTTCTAACATTTTACTTAAGGGAAAGTGTGTGCTCTGAATCCTAAAAAAGTTTCACTGTAAAATTAAAACTGAAGGCAAGAATTCCTAAATTCCCTGAAAGTGCTTTAGACATTTAGTCTGTGGATTCTTTCCTTTAGTTTGTGCTCTTTAATTAACTTTTGGGAGTAATAATTAATGAAAAAATAGTTACAATTCTTACAGCATGGATACAGTTTAGAAGATTGGGAACAGGTGGAAAATTTAATGTGTTGCCTCAAAATGCTACCCTGAGGCAGGAGCAGCTGGAGATTAAATTAAAATTTAGAGGCAAACTGTACATTGAGAAGGGAGCCATAGAACATAGACTGCATCATATATATATTCAAGTAGTAATTTAATTGGTTATATACAAACAAATCAAACTCACGATGACTTGATTTAATTTGAAAGCATTTTACCTTATCTGCAAAAGTTAGTTCCCAGAATAAATCTCAAGTGTATAGATTTGGATTTGGGGAACTCATACTAACATGATTACCAGGTAGTGAGGCAGTCTGTCTTGGAAAATCATGAATTGATATTAATGGAAAATAACTGACAGATGTTTTGACCTTAATGTGGTTTTTGATTCCCAGACTTAACTTGGTTTTTGTTCATAGCAATATGAAAAGCTGATTTATTTTCAAAAGGATAAATATTCAGTGAAAAAATATTGTCAAGATTTTTGAATTTTTTGCTTCAAGCTGAACATAGATTTTCTCTTTACAAACTAGAATAACCAAAATATAAACATATATCACTGATAACTTGTTATACTTATAACAAAGTATTTCTGGCAGTTGATTAGCCACATTGGCACTAGAAATACTTTGAGAAAGTTATCCCATGTGTCCTTGTCCATCTTATCTTCCATGGGATGAACTCCACATTCCCTGAATTCTTATCCCTTTACTCTCTTGAATATAGAGCACATCTTTAAGTTTACTTTAAGAAGCATTTTATACACTACAAACCAACCAACCAAACAACAAACTCACATCTGAACTGACTTGAATTAAGGCATGAAGTTGTTTGTTCATTACACAGAAAATCCTCATTCATATAAATACATTTTTAGGGAACTAAAGAATTCTGTTGAAGCCACACTGAAAGTAACAGCATTAATTTAATGATGCTGTTTAGTGTGGTATTAAAAATTTGAAGTCTATTCCTAATAGTTTTTTAATTACATCATGAAGATAGTCTTATGGTGACCTAATATTTTATATTTTTATTGAAAAACTGTAAGTAAGGAAATCAGATGCCAATTATTTAATAAATAAGACTACAAATTCTTGCCAACAATTCAGTTATTTCATTCAACTTGTTCTACAAGAGATAAACAACATTAAAATTTATGAGGAGGCATTTGCATTTACTTGTATGATTTTTACTTCTAATATGAAGCACTATCTCTGTCATGACTTTATTTTTATTATTACATGAAAGGAAATAGATTAAAAACTGTGCAGAAAAAAATAAGTTATTCTGAGTTAATACTGTGCATTAAGAAGTCTAATAAGTAAAACTATCTCTAGAAAAAAACACAAACAGGTTGAAGTACTTTGAAGGACAGAATAATATTGTTAAATGGTATTGGGTCTATTTCCAGTATTTTATATTCTTCTGTGAATGTAGTAATGATGCTTACAAGTTTCTTTTAGAAAGCTTCATATTTTTCTTTATCCTTATTACAGAGAAGCAGAATGATACCTTATGCAAACGCAAGTAATGCACAGAAGTTCTCTCTGTTAATCTATGTCAATTTATATTGCAAAACAGTACAGAATAAAAATACTTGTGTATTTCTAGCAGAGAGGTCATTATTCAAACTTATTTAAGGTACTGTCAGTCATAATATTTTGTTTCCTCAAAGAGGAACAGACTCTACCTCCTTAACTCTAGAACTGTGACTTTGGTAACTTTGGAGGTAACATAGGTGATAAGAGCTCACCTGACATAAAGCACTCCATTTTGATCCACACGACGTTGCCAACCCACAGGAACTTGTATAGCTGGAAGACCTCCTTCCTTGTCCCCTCCGTCACACTCCTTGCCTCCATTCATTTTCTGTGTCTGCTTGGGACTCTCCAAAGATATCAGCAGTAAGATGATATCCTCATATTACACAGCATGATGGCCATCAAAAACGGGCCAATGCAGCATAATTTTTCTCAGACTGTACAAAATGCATTGGGAGCTTCGGCTCAGTTTGGAACCAAGTCCTTGAAATCTGCCATCGTAAAATTAATCAGTTTCCCATCATAATCTACATTAAATAACCAATATTTAATTTGTAGGGATGGTCTACATGGGTAAAAATGAGTGCGTATAACCAAGGAAAATCATAATTCACCAACGCGGGTACCTGTCTGAAGTTGGGGAGGGAGGAGTTAAAGTTTTTAGTTGTACATTTTGTCTTGAACCTTGATGTTGGACTAAAATAACCACTACTGTTTAGAAACCGGTCTCATTTTTACAATGTGAGTCGGTTAATATTTTCAGGTACTACCAGCCCTATAGGCCACATTCTCTAAACTTTATCTTCCAATCTGAATCCATTGTGTTGCAGGCTGGTTCATCTGATGTTTTCATGACTTCAAAATTCCCATGTAGCCTGAAACATATGTAAATATGTAAACTGTACATTTAATGTTGAAAACTGAGAAGGTGCACAGTTTTCAAATAGAATAAACTATTAGTTGTACCCAATCACTCTGATGTCCTCTGTTATCAAAATAACACATCAAAGTGAATTTATTTTCTTCTTATAAATTAATCCACTTTCTTCAGTTAAACCTGTTTACTTGCTTTTTACCACATGCAACTTTCTGATTCCTAGAGATAGACCCATAATTATATTATGCATACATACACAAATATGCACATAGAGCCTGTTCAAACTTGAAATAAAAATATAACCATAACCTCTAATGACCTAGAAATGAGAAAATAAAATTTAAATGGAAATAAAACTTGAAGTTATCTCACTGCAGATTGATAATCACTGCAAATATTGACATTCTTCTGATCATTTGTTTTTTTAAAAAGTTTTAAAACACAAATAAAAATAATGAGTTAAATATAATAAACAAAGATGTATCATCACTAAATTTACACGGTCAGCTTTGCCTTTTTTTAAATAAAAGATTTAGAAAATGATATGGATGAAGTAAAATGCTATCTCCAATCCTCATTTCATTTTTCAGACCCATTCCCCTCCCTTCTGGTCCAAGGGCAACAACCATCATGACTCTGATTTGTATCATTTTTGGCTATAGTTTATGTATTTATTTTCTACATATATATGTAGATGATATTACATTGTGATGTGTTTTAAAATTTTATATAAACACCACCTACCATACAATATATATAATTCTGCAACTTTTTTAAATTGAACATTGTTTTGAAAACTGTCTGTGCTGTGAAATATAGACTTAGCTGTCATACATACATATATTGCTCCAATCCATTAATTTTTTTAAGAGAGTGAGAGAGAGAGAGAGAATTTTATTTATTTTTTCATCTGGTTTTTGTTTTCTGACACTTAGTCATGTATGTGGTGTTGGGATTCGACCCGGGTCCTCATGCATGCCAGGCAAGCACTCTCCTGCTGAGCCACCTCTCCAATTCCCCAATCCATTAATTATTAACATCTGAATAATATTCTATCATATGGTTATATAATTTCTCATGTATTGGTACATCATATACATTAATGTTGGGTTGTAGGGCATGTACATTTTCAACTTTACAGGCCCTGCCAAATTGCTCTCCAAAGTAGTTGTGTTGATTCCAAATATTTTCTATGTATAAATTGTTTTTCTTTTAAATACTGAATCATTACCATTTTGTGCTTTTTATTCTTCTTGGAATTTAACTATGGCATTAAATATTTTTCTGAAATATAAATATTAATTTCTGGAGGAAATATTTTGGATACATGTATATAATTTATTTATGTCCCTTTTGTGGATATAGCTTTTCTCCCAAACTTTTACAATTACCAATAAATCTGAGAGAAATAACATTCCTGTAGGTAAATATATGCTCATCTTAGTAATTCACTCAAAATTATTTGCTGAAATAGAATCGTGTAATTTTAGGGCTCTTGGTACATTTCTTAAAGTACCAGGAGGGTAGTTTTAGGGAAGAATTTTTGAATACCATTATGCTTCTTTTGCTAAATAGGAAAGCATGTTATACTTCAGCATCATAAAAGCGGAAACTTCTCCTGTTTTCCAGATTGAACATTTTAATATTACTATGCTTCAAAGCATGCTGCATATTCCATAACCCCTCCATTTCCCTCTCCCTCCCTACAGGTTAAAATAGAAAAGACACTGTGATCTAAAAGCTCCCCTGTCTCACTAATCTTGGGATCCAAGAGAGGACATATAGTTACGACTTTATTTCACAAACAGTTTTGTAGCCATTATAATAAAATCTAAAAAATGTGTACGTGTTTGTGTGTGCTCTGAGGGAGAACACATGATTCCACTAATGTTTTCATTTTTCCTATTTCCTTTCAATATACAAATTAGTCTCTGAAAATTGACTTTTGGAGAATTGAATTTGAGTGACTTGATTTTCTTTTTTGCATTATATTCTTCTGAATTCAGATTAGATGTCATCTACTCAAGAAAAGTATAAACCCAGATACACTCTTACACTTTAATTATTTATTTATTAATGATCTTTCCCTATAGGAATATAAACACTTTCAAAGCAGTAGGGACTTTCTCTCTTCAGGTTCTTATATTCCCAGTTTTTGATATAATCCCTGGCAGAGAGTACATGTTGACTATTTCTTGATAACTGTATATATTCTAATTAGTCAAAATAAATCTACATTTTGATCTTTGCCATATGGGCTTACAAAATTTTAGGAACACATTGAACATGAGAAAGGTGTTTTAAAAGAAGCGAATTAGTACACATGTTGATAAAATATGAAAAATAATTTTCTCTAAATTGGTCCCTAATAATCTCATAATTTGATAATTTCTGTATATGAAAAATATGATACATATTCTAGAAAATTAATATGCTGGGCTGAGGTTGTAGCTTAGTAGTAGAGTACTTGCCTAGCATGCACAAGACCCAGGGTTTTATACCTAGTACTCCAAACAGAAAAAAATTAAATAAAATGAATATCTCAACTCTGAAATTTATTTGTAAGCTATCAGTTTTCTTTATTGAGTGGTTTAGATATATATTTAAAGTGAATAAAACTGATAAAAAGTAAATGAATGCAACATTAAAGTAAAAGCATATTTCAACAAGATGCTGATTAATGCAATGAACTTATTTCTGTTACTGACATTCTTGTCAACTTAAGAATAAACTCATTACTTTATGCAGCATTAAATGAGTACTTTAAAAGTTATACCCAAAACACCATGAAGACTATGTATCAGAGAATATGACATCATAAAAATAAGTATTCTTCATAAGTCTTTCTGAATAATATCAAATGCCATATATTTTTCTGAATAATGTCAAGCTTGATTAATGTTAAAAATACTAAATTTGCTTTAGAGTGGTGATATTATGAGTGAATTCTATTCAAATTTTCATAATATCATCACACATTGATCTTTTGCTCATTGATCATGTGTACTTGAATGCACAGTGGGACAGACTTAACACCTAATGAATTATTTATCATGAAACTGTAAATTAAGTAAAACATGAATATTATTTGACACTAGTTTATACCATGATTATAAACTTAATTCATGAGATATTTAAAGATAAGTCCATTTAGAATTCTACACTGTGAAGAGTGAATGTCTCAGGTTCTCTAGTTGAATATGAGTCTCACATAAAACCTCCCTCTGAGCTGGGTGTGGTGGTATGTGCTTGCTACCCTAACTATTTAGGAGGCTGAGGAAGAAGGACTGCAATTTTGAGGGCAGTCCGGTCAATGCAGCAAGACACTGTCTCAAAATACAAATTTTAAAAATAGGCTGGGGATGTAGTTTAAGTGGTAGAGCACTTGCTTAACATGTTCAAGGACCTGGGTTCAATCCTAAGTATAGCAACAGAACTAACCCCCGCCCCCAATCCAGCCTTTGCCTCTGTACTTAAATTCCAAAGCAATATAGACATACAACAACAGATGTGACTGGATTAACCAGCTGGTCCCCCAATCTTCTCCCATCTATTTCATCCTTCATCCAGTTATCCAAGCAATGCGTTTTTATTTCTGAGCATATTTTATCTTTACAGTATATTTTCTTTTATTTTTTAAACCTTGCAATAGATTAACCCCATTTTTACTCTGGTTATTATCTCCATTTAGCTCTTATCACTGGGCAGCCACCTCTTCCAACACATACCTTTCAGATGATACATCTTCTCTAAGAGATCCAATACCAGTCTCAGTTACTCATCGAAACTAACTCCACATAAATTCTTTTAACCCAGATGCATCAGGATACCCTCAATAAACATGTCTTTCCTGCCTTGACAACTAAAGTTTTCCAATTTCAGATGTTCTTGTCCTTTCAGTAAGAAGGGTATAAAAGTTCATAATCTATGAAGGAGGGGTCATATTCATTTAGGGAGGCTACAGTTTTTACAAACTCTGAAGTATAGGGACAGGCTTTCAAGAGTCAGGCCAACTCTGAGTCAAGGTAAGAAGCACCTTGGCCTATGTCCCTCCACAGTGAGGCAGTTTACTTATAAACAGATCTTTTTTTTTTCTTTTCTTTCTTTTTTTTTTTTTTTTTTTTTGCTATGAAAGTTCAGCAACTTACACATTCTACTCACATAGAAGTTTCCAGAGAAAATGCTGTGTGTTAAGAATGTAAGTGCCAAAATATTTTGCAGCTTCTTTTATTAAGAGGTAGGATTTATTATCCCATTTTGAATTTCATCTGGCCTGTGATTTACACTGACTATTGAAATTCAATGGATATGATACTGTTCAAATTTTGACTCCAACCTCACAAGGACTTGCATCTTCCACTCTTGTTTCTTGGAATGTGATTGCCATCCCTAATGTAAACAACTTGAACTAGTATGAGAGGTTTAATGGATAGCGAGAAGTCCAGCTGCCCAGCAAGGCCAGCTAGGTCCCCAGACATGAAAATGAACCTAGGCAACACCATGTGGAATAGGGATGAGTTGGCTCAATGATTCCAGACTAAACTGCCAACCCAGAGAATTTTTAAGCACTATTTCAAATAGCCAAAAACTATATTGGAAATAATATGAAACTCTAAAATATAGTTTAATTATAGTATCAAGAGGTTATGTACCATTACTGGATAAAGAGTAGTAAGCTCCAAAGTCAGACTGTCTGGAGTTGAACAGTGGTACTTCCCTTTATGAGCTTGTGATCTTGAGCAAGTTTTAAAATTTCTTTCCTTATAAAGGAGCTTATAAACTTATAGGATTATTCTGTGAAAAATCAAGGGATTATATGTGCCTAAGACATAGTAAATATACAAATTATTATGAATAGATAGCTTTTAAAATTATTGTAATGTTATAGAAAATTTGACAGCACTGGGAAAGGACCAAGAAATTGATAGGTGGAAAAAACATTCTACAAAGCTGAACATACAATGATAACGCTAAATTACAAAGATGCTACTACATATGTAAATATAGGAATAGGATGGCATTATTCTCCCAGTAACTACTAGATATTCTTTGGTAGTAGGAAAATACTTTCTTTGTTGCTTTTTGGACTTTCAAATTTTTCTATATGCATTAGTTCTGTAACCAGGAAAATGTTATTTTCATAAACTTAAGTGTTACATCTACACAATAGCGAATTCCTGATTCTTAAGATGCTAAGGAAGCATTTTACTGGAAATAAGAATAAAGTCTCTGTGTAGTATTATGCTATTATTTCTCCTGATTTAGTCAAGTAGAGAAAAATATATGGAGAATCTGGATGACTTACTGCAAAGAAAGATTAAGGCTCTCTCTTTGGTTCTAAAATGCCTCCAGACTCACTCCTACTTTTCCTTTGTAATACCACCTCCCATTCCTACCTTCTTATTTTTCATTAAACTAGTTCCTATTTATTTCAGTTTAAATGTCACTCTCAGGTCTTCATTTTTCCAATCTCTATTTGACTTTCGAACTCTCACTAAGGTTCTCCTTGTAATCCTCCTACAAAACCCAGTTCTTTCCTTCTCATGAATTACTACACATAACTAGACATTCCCTTTGCCCTTGGCATCCTATGTGACTACAAAGAAAAGGTGAAGACAGAGAGCTTCAAGTTAAACATTCCTTTTTTTACCTTTAAAAATATAGAAATATTTGAAAAGGGAGGATAAGCATACATATGTAGAAAACCTTCTTTCTTAGAAGTAAAAAGGTAAGTAGTCACCAGCTCTCAAATACATATCTGTAAAAAAATTTAGAGTAATTTTAAAGAATAATAGGTTGCCTCAGAATATTTATAATTGATAAACAGTATAAGTCTGAAGGAAAAATTATTTATGATATATTTCTGCATATCAGTCCTTAGTATAGTATATTATTTGCTTTTTGATAGTATTAAGTTTCTCATGGAGAAAATCAATAAAAACAGTTGTCTGCATTTACACAATCTACTTAAGAGTTAACTAAGCAAGTATATGGGAAAAATTTCATAATTTATTCTTGCATTAGATTTAAGCTACTTTAAATGCAACTTAAAATATACAGTTCAAATCACTGCTGAAAATGATGTATATTAACAGTTTTTTCCTAAAACAGTGCTATGAGAATAACTGCAAATTATGCCTATATTTGCAATATTCCAGAACAACCAATATGTACATTTTATTATTTTACTACAAATATGTTTAGCATTCTTCGTTTCATTTGACAGTGCATGTAAGTTCCTACCTATTTGGAGCAATCATTACAATATAGAGTTAATGAATCCCCCAGTAACTTTGAAAATCAGCTTATTCTTTTCTGTGTGTAGTGGGGCTGGAGATAGAACCCAGGGCTTTTCACACATACTAGGCAAGTGTTGTACGAAGCCTAAGCCTTAGCTCTAGGAAACTCTTTTTAAAATTTTGTTTTTAAATTGATAGATAACATTGTATGTTTTTATCTTGTGCTACATGATGTTCTGAAGTATATATATCTATATTGCAAAATCATTAGATTTAGTTAATTAACAATGTATAACCTCATATAGTTATAATTTTTATGGTGACAGCATATAAAATTTACTCTTTATGTTACTAAAATACAATATATTATCAATAACTATAGTCACCTTTCTGTATAACACATCTCTTGAAATTTATTCATCCTATCTAACTGTAATTATGTACCCTCAGACCAAAAACTGTCTGCTCCCCATTACATCTGCCACCCCAGCATTTGGTAAAAATCATTGTACTTTTTACTTTTATGAGATCAATCAACTATTTTAGATTCCATATGAGTGAGATCATGCATTATTTCTCTCTCAGTGCCTAACTAATTTCACTTAACACAATGTCCTTCAGATTCATTCATATTGTTGTAAATGGCAGGATTTCATTCTTTTTAATGGCCAAATGGTATCCTTCCTTTCTATCTATCTGTCTATCTATATATACGATGCTTATGTTGATTCCATATTGTGAATAGTGTTTTAATAAATATGGATGCACAGCTTTGTCTTCAATATACTGATTTTATTTCCTTTAACCATATAACCAGTATTGTGACTGCTGGGTCATATGGCAGTTCTATTTCTTTCTTTCACAATGAGAGAGAGAGAGAGAATCATTTTTTATTGAGTTTTTTTTCACATGGCTTTCGATGCTCTTACACTTAGTTATGTACGTGGTTGATGGGGTCTGAACCTGTGTACTTGAGCATGCCAGGCAAGCGCCAAATCCGCAGAGCCACTGCTCCAGCCCCCTCTTTCTGAGGAACCTCCATACTGTTTTCCCAAAAGGGCTGTAGCAACTTACATTCCTAATAACAGTGTGTAAGGTTCTTTTTCTCCATATCTGCACTAACACTTTTTATTTTTTATTTATTTATTTTGGTACCAGGGATTAAACCCATGGGTGCTTAACCCCTGAGCTATATTACCAGCACTTTTTATATTTTACTTTGAGATAGGGTCTCACTAAGTTTCTTAGGGATGCTGGTTTTAAACTTGTGATCCTCCTGCTTCAGGCTCCCAAGTTGCTGGGATTACAAGCATGTGCCACTGAGCCCGGTTATTATTATTATTATTTTTTTGATAGCAGCCACTCTTAACTGGAATGAGATGATATCACTGCTATTTTAATTTGTATATCTCTGATGATTAGTGATGTTTAATAACTTTTCACATATTTGATGGCCATTTGTATGACTTAGAAGTGTCTTTCCAGGTCTTTTGGGTTTTTTTTTTTTTTCCTACTGAGTTGAGTCTTTATATGTTTTGGATTTTAACTCCTTGTCAATGGATAGTTTACAAATATTTTCTTCCATTCTACAGGTATCTCTCCATTCTGTTATTTCCTTTGTTATACAGAAGCTTTTTAGTTTAATGCAATACATTGGTCTATTTTTGCTTTTGCTGACTGATTTTGAGATTTCATTAAAAAAAAATTCTTGCCTCGGTCAATGTTAAAACATTTCCTTTATGTTTTATTCCATTGTTTCATAGTCTTGAGTCTTAAATCCATTTTGAGTGAAAATCAGGTTACATTCCTCCTCTTCTCTCTTTGTATTGGAGGTTGAGCTCAGGGACACTTTATCCACCTTTCTTATTTTAAGACAGAATCTTGCTAGGTTGCTGAGGCTGGCCTTGAATTGAGGATTCTCCTGCCTCAGCCTCCCAGTAGCTAAGATTATAGGCATACACCATCACGCCCAGTTAGGTTATTCTAAAACTGAAAATGCGACAACTCAGCCATTGAAGAAACTCATCCAAAAATATTGTCTGTGGATATATATAAATGTCTAGGAACACTCAAGTCCAATCAATGTTCAGCAAACAATTAAATGTAAAAGATAACTGTAGACTAATAAAGTATCAGATCAGTTCTCTGAAGAAAAAAGATGAGGAAGACTGTTTCTGTGTGACTTTTAGAAAGGGATCCCAAAGAGCTACTAAGCTCCATGAAAGAAATGATCTTTTATTGTGTTTACGTACCTCAAACATCAGGAACAAAAGAGTAGGTAGTAATGCCCACAGATATTTAATGGCATCAATATGTAGGATCTCAAAGAGTCTTTATTTAGTTTGTAACTGACAGCTAACTGGAACGCTGAAAGTGGCAGGAAAAATACAACAGCCAAAAAATGATACAGATTCAAGAGCTAGGGAATTTCAATGTGACAAAATAAGGCATAGAGTATTTTAGAGGATGTATTAAAAAAGCCAAATCTATAAAAATAAAATTTCTCATTCAATAAGTAATTAAGAAAAATATAAGATCAGTTATAAAAAGAATGTTGGGCCAAAATCCACATACAGAAGTGCTTTTCTTTTACGTTGTTTGAAAAATAATATAATTGACAATATTTATATCAAAAGATTCACATGAAAATTTGCATTTCCTGCTTTACCTGAGAAATTGGACAATGTGGTGACACTAGGTCAGGTCAACATTCCTGCCTTGCAACAATTATCTGGAATGGGGGAGCAGTGGCTGCTCCTCCAGAAAGGACTTGGCTCTCCAGTTCACTGCAGTGGCTTCCTGCTTCATTCCCACCAGTCTGGCCTCTGTAGGCATTTGGGTTTCCAATTTCTGGAATAGAAAGGACCTTGAGATAAAGGTTGAAGGATTCACTGTAGCCCTTGACAAGATGTAGAACTTATTTTTTACTGATCATCTCATAGTTAACTTTAAAAAGGTGGAGAATGAACACTACGTAGATTATCACCTATTAGTAGTACGTACAGGAATACCAGTAAGCCAGCAAAATCCACAGGCATCCAGAAAACTTTCTTAGTAAAACTGAATTTGCCCTAAGATTGTGGTGATTCTTGAATTAGAGAATGTAAATAGTATGAGAACCATTCCACTTCAGCACTCTACCTTTCTTTCTTAGCATCATTGTTGACAATATCATATTACTGTTATCTCAAGAACTCATCTTGGGATCAAAGAGTTATGGAACCAAATTTAACAGTTTTTTACAATCTATTCATTAATAAGATGTATAAAATGCCACTGAATCCCTCTCCTACCTCTGCCCTGGATATACAGTTTTTTTTTTTCTTTTAGCAAGGAAGAAAAATTTTTTGTAAGTTCATTCAAAGATGTACTTGAGACACCATAGCCTCTTGCTTTATTTTCTCCTAGGCTTCAGAGAGACATTGATAAACTCTGCTGTGCGACAGTTCTGCAGCTTGAGTGAGATAGTCTTTTTGGTCATTTAACTTACTTTTCTCTGTTTCCATAGCCACTGGGGACAACCTTCTAATTATGTGATGGATTTCATAGGCACTGTGATATGATTAAGTTAATGACCTGGATAGCAGGTACAAGTATTATAGTCACTGAAAACAAACAAACATATACATAAACAAATAGGTCACCTGGTATAGAAATTATTTTTTTTTTGTAAATATAGATGGTCTGTGTCAGATCCCAGAGGCCAACTACTCTTGAGAGTAAATGGCAAAATCAAGTTGTTTTTAAATTTTTTAAATTAAGGAATTGAGTTATTGTACAATCATAAATCATACAAAGTAAAAATATGATATGCATGTGTTCTTAAACCACATTGCTGTCACCCCAGTCTCTTGATTCTTCTATCAAAATCAAGTTTTGAGCTCAAGATCATAACCTGATCTGTAGCTACTCCTACCTTTGAGATTCTCCCTGAGAGCCAGACTACTGTTTTTTTGTCTTGTTTTGTCTGTTTCTTTTAAGGAAGACCTTCCTCTGGTAATATCATTATACAGGTCAGGGGAATGTGTAGGGTGGGATGTGGCAGGATACTTGGACAGTCTTGTTGCTCAGAAAGCAGCCAGGAGAGACAAAGAAACAAGGGATGTGGAGTCAAGGTTAATTTACTGTTTATATAATCCTAATAAAGGTACTCCAGGTATTATATTTAATATCATAGTATTTATGGGGCACAAACAATGTGTGAAGCACTGAGGTGGACACTGGGAACTCAAACATGAAGAGAATACAGACCCATCTCAAGGAGCTAAATTCCTAGATGGTGAAGGGTAGGGAGCTGGGCAGTCAGGTAACATCAAGTGATACTGGTTTTGGTCAAAATTAAGCATAGAATGCTAAAGGAGCCCAAAGAGTTAATCTGTTTTCAAGGAGTGGGGTAGTAGTAGGGGCAAGAATATGCATAGAGGTTAAACAGACAAAGAAAGATTAGTAGGAGACCTGAAACTTTACCCAACCCATGCAAATGATCTCTGTTCTAAAAGACTAAATATTTTACATTTCTGTCTGATAGCAATATTTCCAATATTGTACTCATTTTTAGCAGGTAAGTAAACATAACGGTCTCATCTTTTTGGACCTTTTAACCTGGAGATGTGACAAGTGATGAAGCATTAGTGAATATTTTCCACAAATTTTTACTGCAACCCTACATGATAGATAATTTCATTTTTTGTGTTTTAAGTTGAGGAAACTAAGGAAAGAGAAATAAAGTAACTTTATTTTCTTTTTTCAGGTCTGATTATTTATACCCCCCTTACTTAGTTTTTTTTTGCTCCTTAGTATTCATTACTACCTAACATACTACATATTTTATTGTTCATCCTATCACTGTCTGTCTCCTCTGACAAGAATGCAAGCTCTACGAGCACATGGTTACAGTAGTCATCATAACAAACAAAAATCCCTGCTATTTTTTGTTCTGAGTTCAATAGCTCTTTGAAAAGTTGGCTTTGAATGACATCTTTTTTTTTTTTTTACTTCCCATGGCGCAAAGTACAGAATCTTACATATGCTGGAGTCAAAAATATTTGTAAAAATATTTGTTGAGAGGATGATGAGCACATCTTGTCAGTAAGCACATACTCAGTCCCCAAAACATAAGAAAATATAAAACACTGTGCTTGTTCCAAAAGAACTTGATAGTTTGGAATAGAAATAGGTTAGAAGCATAAGGAATACCTAAGGCATAACATAAAAAATCCTCACTTTCATTACTCTCATTCTTCAATTAACTAATGATGCCTAAAAATGCCCCCAAGAAGACCATAGTGTCCTGCTGCAGTAAACATAAACTTCCAAGTCTGCCTATTCAAATGTTGTTCCCTGGGCATAGGAAGATTTTCTTCACTCTCTTGAAGCAACCTTCTGTTCTGCTGAGTTACTCCTTCATTCTTCTCTCATCCTACAGCACTGCTTGCATGTGAGTAAGGGCGCTTGCCACACTCTTTTTTTTTTTTTTTTAAAAGAGAGAGGGACAGTGAGAGAGACAGAGAAAGAGAGAAACAACGAAACAACTTTATTTAGTTTTTCACATGGCCTTCGTTGCTCCAACACTTAGTTGTGTACGTGGTGTTGGGGTTTGAACCCGGGTCCTCGTGCTTGCCAGGCAAGCACCGAAACTGCTGAGCCACTGCTCCAGCCCAGCCACACTATATTTTAATGTGCACATTTTCCTTGTTTCATTTACCTTTGTGTTTTTGGGTGCTAAACACATTATTAGGTACACAGTATGCAGATATCATGCTATATGTTGAATCTGTTTTATTTTTCAAAATACTAAAGAACATTTTATTTTTGACTCCCCTAAACATAAGCAGAGAAACAAAAGTTCTTACTAATAATATGTTAAAAACACCAAGTAGTATACAAACACCCACAAGGTGGCTGATTTCAAGTATAGATCCACCCGAAACTGAATGGAGACTTGAAGAGAATCTGTTTTTTCTTATTTTATTTCAGCACAATTTCCAGATTCAGAGGATGTCTTCTGTGTGTAGAAGAGTACCTGTCACCTAGAAAATGACTACTTGAATAAATAAATGAATGCCTATATTCAAATCCTGTCATTAAATGCTAAATGTCATGGCAAAGACAAGACATAACCTAGGAACTCAGATGAGGTGACAAACAGAACAGTGAACTCAGAATTATTATTATTATTACTTTTAACTGTGATTTTCTAGTTAAATAACTTTAAGCAAGACAAACTAAGTTTTTGAGCAAGACACTTAAAATGAGTTTTAAATTCTTTTTTTTTAAAGAGAGATGGACAGTGAGAAAGAGAGAGTCAATTTTATTATTAGCTTTTCATATGGCTTTTGTTGCTTTGACACTTTGTTGTGTACATGATTCAAACTCGTATCCTTGCGCATGCTAGGCAAGCGCCTTAACCCACCACACTACTCTAGCCCCTGAGTTTTAAATTCTTAATTTGTAAAATTAATGGATTGGATCAGATCAGTAATTTACAATTATTTTATCAGAAGCCTCTACTGTTAAATGAAATCTAAATGGATCTTTCATTATATAAAAGAGATAGATATTTGTTCATAAAACATTTATTATATAAGATCAAATTATAATATTACTCATAAAATCAATCTTTTAGTGGGGTGTGGTAGCACATTCTTGTAATCACAGTGACTTGGGAGACTGAGACAAAAAGAATGCAAGTTCAAAGCCAGCCTCAGTAATTTGGTAAGGATCTAGGTAACTTAGTGAGACCCTGTGTCAAAGTAGGAAAAAATAAAATACAAAAAAGTATTAAATTAAGGGATATTGGTGACAACTATAATTTTAAATTGTCTTTATCAATAAATTATTTTCTATATTCTGTCTAGGTTTTATAGCATTGACATTCTAATTACCACAGATAAGCTATTACAAAATGGCAACAATTTTAAAAAATAGCTAATTTGACAATATTAAAGATTTCTGCCATTAAAATGGGCCAGAAGCTTGAAGGAGGAGTTAAGAAAATCTTGTTTCCAAAACTAAATGGCTACAATCATTATTTGTTTCTGCTCATGAATATTAAAAAATGGCCAAGAACTACTCAAAATTAAATTAAGCAAGAAAACCTTCATATGTGATATTCTCATATTAACTTGCCACAGGAAAAAAAATAGTTTTTTTTTGAAATAATATTGAACTCAGGGATGCTTTATGACTGAACTACATCCCCAGACCTTTTTATGTTTTATTTTGTGACGGGGTCTAGCTAAGTTGTCCAAGCTGGCACAGAATTTATCAAAACTGCGTTTCCTTTTGAAAACGGAATGTTTCCCCTTGCTCTTAACAGTTACGTGATTCCCCAAATCACGTTATTTCCAAAGTTGTCTGAGCTGATAATATTTGTTGGTATAATTTAGAAATCTAATGATATACTTTGTAACTTGATGAAATACAATTACAAAAAAGTGAATTACTGTGTCCACAAAAACCAAGTTGAAAACAAAAGTTTTCACCTAAGGTTGAATAAGAGGAAAGGAGAATCCTATGGGTAGGATATTTTCCTTTAAAATTTTTGAAAAATTTCTGCATTTAGTTCACTGTACAAGTGTCTTTGAATTCTTATTAGTCCCTAAAGTGGAGAGAGAGAGAGGGTGGGGGGGATAAATTATATGATGTTATGGTATTGGTATAAACACTGTTCACATAAATAATTTTGGACTTTACTATAATCTGTAAAGTAATGAAGAGAGAAAAGTCTTGATTAAAAAGACTGCTAGTGGAACACACATTTATCAATTATAAATAAAAATAAGTAAAAATAAGTAAAAATAAATAGAAATTGGATGTATAAGAGGCAAGAGAAATAATCTGACCCAATATACTTCAAATGTTGGAAAGAAACAGATTCGTGAAAATAAAATGTAAATGCAATTAAATGCTCATGTAAGTAAAAGGGAAAGAAACATGATTCTATATCAGGTCACAAAAGGTTAATGTTACAATGAGCTATTCTATTTTTGGGTATTTTCCCTAGCCCCACATGAGAATTGAGATAAATCGAATTTAAGATAGAGGATTATACATGTGTGTGCATATATATATGTTTATGCTTACATTTATATTTAAAAGGTAGAAATGCTTGATAGAAATTGGGAAAAATAACTCTAACCTACCTGAGATGAATGGAGAAGGGCCAATTTGGCTGGGAGATTGGTAGGAAAAGACAAAATCTTCTGGAAAAGTTGACAGAAATGGGTACCTCCACAGATGTTTATGTGGAATAGGATTAGTCTTGAATATTTTGTAAGACAAACAATTCTTAAATGAGGTACGATTAATAGGAACAAAGAGACAAAAGTGTTAATCTTAAAGTCAATATTATCATTTACCAAGAATACCTAAACTAAAAATTAGAACCAATGAGAAAGGTAGTTAGAGACCTTATAAATTAGCAAATTTTGCTTATAAAATAGCAAAATTCAAAAATAAGAAGAAAATTGTCCTTATCTAATAGCAAAATATGGTAAAAGTTGTAGTATTGATACAGAAATGGGGAAATAGAGCATGGCCAAAATTAACCCACAGACATGCAAATTCACTCACAAGAGTACAAGAGTGGTAGCATTTTAAATAAGTGAAAAAAACTCAGTAAATGTGTTGGAGTGACTGTAAACACATTTGGAGAAAAAAAAAAGACTTCAAAAAAGTCAAGTAATTCCCCAAATGCATCCCAGATGATTCATGACTTAAATAAAAATAAAAGTAAACCAAGCTAAGATATTAATATAAAAGAATATACTTAATAGTGCTGTAGTTATAAAGGTGTACTAAAAAAAAAAACATAAAAAGGAAATGCCATAACGTAAAAGACTGGTAAATTTTACTGCATAAAAGCTTAAAATTTCTGTTCAGCAAAAGAATCATAACAAACAAACAAATAAACTTCTAAAAGTCAACTGGTAGTCTGGGGAAAAATATCTGCAACATACATAAAAGCCAAAATGTTAATATCTGAAATGTACCAAAACACCTATAAGCCAATAAGAAAACATAAATATCCCCAACTCCTACATGGACAGGCTAAGAAGACAAAATGTCAGTAAACATAAGAAATGATGCTCAATCTTAGTTGTAATCAGAAAATGCAAAATAAAGCAATAAAGAAGTGTTGCCCTTTACTCTTAAGATCAGTATTCATATGAATTTAATTATACATTCTTTGACAGAATTCTTCTTCAAATATGTGCATAAAGAAGAGCTATGTAAAATGACATTCCCTGTAGCACTGCTCATGAGAATGAAAAATATGAAACAACCTGAATTCCCATTAGAGAATGAGTAAATAAATTATAATACATTCAAACTATGATAGAGAATGCACATTCCAAAGCAACAGTTTTGTAGATATACAGAAAGATTTCTAAGATTTTCTCATTGGCAAGTGAAGAAAAGTGAGTTGAAGAACATTTTCTGAGGTTAACACCATTTAAGTGACAATTAAATATCCCACACAAGGTTATAGTACTTATGTATCTCTTAATGGTGAAACTGGGTTCTTTTTTCTATATGCAACACCTTCAATTTTCAATCTTTACTTTATTGGGTGACCTAGTAAAAATATAACTTGTATTTTAATCTTTAGACACTAAACTTCTGTGTTAGTTCACAAAATGTACTGAATAAATATCTAGGTGCTCAAAAAAAAATAATTACATGGTATATTTTCTTAAAACCTGTGCAGTAACTTTGGAGAACACTTGAGATACTCACTTAAGTGACATGAAGCAATCATAGTACTTAGGACAAAATTATGTTTATTTTAGGCAATCCATACAAGTTGAATATTTACTTAGAAACACAAATTTTAACATATAACAAAAAAGTATATAAGGTCCAACTACTCAAATTAAATACCATTTGTCTATGCTCATTAACATGGATTCTGGTGTTATGGCAAAAAACAAAAATCCTATCCCATTATACAGAAGGCTTTATGAAGGCATTTTACTTTATTTTATTATATAAGTGACCTTGGAGTTCTTCAGCTTATAACTCAAAGTTTTTCCTTGATGACTTAAAATGCTTAAAATTTTTTTGTACCAATACAGAATGAAAACCTGAAAATGACCTCGATACTAACATTGAGCACACCAATGTCTTATATCTGAGTTTCAATAATACTCAGCATTGGGGCTGGAGTGGTGACTCAGTGGTTGCAGTGCTTGCCTGGCATGCATGAGTGCTTGCCTGGCATGCATGAACCCAGGTTGGAACCCCAGCACCAAATACACAACTAAATATCAGAGAAACGAAGACCAGATGAAAAACTTAATGAAGTTGATTCTCTCTCTCTCACTATCTCACTCCTCTCTCTCTTAAAAAAGTAATACTGAGCATAAGAAACTATTGGGAGTCTGGAATGAGTTGGAGGTTAAACTGCTAAGCTGGCTTAGGAGGCTTAAGGAACATTAGGAGATGAAATGATGCACGTAATTTTATCTCTGGGTAAATCAATCTAATGTTAATGAAAAAATTTCCATGACAACGTGAAACAGAAAGATACAGAATAAGAAAATAAAGATTTCTTTATTTCTAACTATAGGTTCCATTTGAAAATTATACTCTCTATGGTAGCTTTTAGTTTCAGACATCAATGGGTCATGTTTTAATATTTTTTAATAGTTCTCAAAATGGATACTGAGGAGTCAGATTAACCAATCAGCTGATAAACCAGTCTCTAATGATCTATACATTCAAAGTCTCTGAAATAGCTTCTATAATGTTTGGAAGAATCTATTCATTCTAAATCATGGCTAAGCAATATTGCTAGCTTTTTATTTGTTATTTTTATTAGAAAGATACAAAATGGAATCAGAACAAATGTTGACATATAAATCATCTATTAAACACAGAAGGCAACTATAAAACATAACCAAAATTTTGTACCAAAGAACAAGAGGGCCAAATAAAAGAAATTTATCAAACATAAGAAACTAAATATGAAAGTCTCAAACTTCAAATTTAGATATTAAGATATTATTATTAGTAATAACCAATTAATTTAAAGATGTGAGCAGTAATTCTGAAATTTTAAGCATGAACACTTGAATACACAAATATATTGGTAATTTGTGTATTTTAAGCATGAATAGTTTAATAGACAATATCATTTTTTTAAAAAAGCTAGGATATTATAATACTAGTCTGTTATTTAACATTACATGACTAATGCTGAATTATAAAGAGATAAAATCCCATACTATTTCATGTTTTCAATAATAGTCTTATACCAGGCATTACTAAATATTTCAAGACTATATATAAACTCCATTTTTAAGAAAATTCCTGGCAGCCTCAATTTATTCATATCTATCTTTCTATATGTCTATCATCTATTTATATATCTGAGAGCCAGTGGAAAATTTTACACTAAGAAGTCTGCATCAATTTTAAAAATATAAGAGGAAGACTTGCTGTAAATGATTAAAAATAAATTATTTTTAATAAAATGTATTCTATGAGATTGAATGCTGTTTATCTTTTTTATATTGCTTAGCAACAGATTTACAAGAGTAACAGGGTAACCTTGAATCAGGAATTCAGATGTTATTTTCCCCCCTCCCTGGATTTTATTCAGTATTAAAGAAAAACTTAATTGAAAATTCAATTTAATTATAAACTTATGATTTTTTTCTGTTTATTCACTCATCCATTCAACAACATATAAGCTAGGTATAAACTTGAAATTATTTTAAATCTTTTATTAGAGCCTACTATGGGGATACTATAAGGAGCACCAATAAAAGAGCACATAAATAAACAAAATAACTACAGATCATATTAAATGTTATGAAATAATTAAACAAGGGCCTAGAAGAGAATAAAAATGAGGGGTAGGGAAGAAATCTGTTAGATGGGAAGTCCTCTCTGAGGAGGACCAAATGGTGAAAAAGAAGCTGATCACGAGAGGAGAACTGAGGAAAAGTCTTTCAGGCCAAGAAAACTGCATGTGAAATTCTCAAGAGTTAGACAAAATCTATAAAATCTAGAAACTATGTTCTAGAAATGGAGGGAAGGGATGCAGTATAACTGGAGTGTAATGAGAGCAGGGGGAGTGGCATGAGATGAGGAGAAAAAGGTGGGGAAGGAATCCTGTAGGACCTTATTTAGTTACCATGATGTTCTGATTTTTTATTTTTTTTAATTCTTTTTTTATTATTAAGAGTATATAGAGATACAAATGAGAGGGAAACATTATCAAACTATCAATAACCAATGTATATAAACATAGTTATCCAGGGGTAATGCCCTGATTTTTATTTTAACTGAAATGAGAAGCTATCAAAGAAGTATAATCAGAGAAGGGACAAAGCCTTATTTGCACTTTAGAAAGGAATCTCTTAATGCTGTGTCGAGAATAGATTGGGCGAAGCAATCTATTAGAACTTTGTGACTTCTAAAAGCTGACAATCTGATTTCAGATAGTTTGCCCACAACTATTTCTTAAAACTGCATCTTTGTATTTAATTTGGACCATTAACAGCAGACATAATTGGAATAATGAAGATGTTTTCTTGGAGATCATAAGAGCCTAGAAAGTGAACACTGGGAACAGACACATAGTTATTCAAGGATTTGGATAAAAAGCATAGTTCAAAATTTTTATAGCCAGTTCAAAGTACAAGGCCATCATCTGTTGACAGATGACAAAGAAGGATTTTTTGAAGTTTTTAAATAGTGGTGGGTACTGGCAGGAAGGACACTCTGAACATACAATCAGCCTAAGCACAAAGAAGAGAGAGAGAAATTATCTGTACATGCTCAAGTGATTATACAGGGAGTTTTCCAAGTGGCTCAGGTATAAAAAAGCCATGTTTCAAAAATAAAAGGAAGGCATATGGTCTAAGATTCAGCCCTTCAGGCCTACGTGACTTGACATCTGAATATTTCTCTGACATTATTTTGTACTCTCATCTTCACAGATGACTCTCCATTCATGCTGTCCTTCAACACGTCAAACATACTATTTTGGGCTTCTGAAGTTGCTGCTCTGTTTTCTGGAATACTCCAGCTCTTCTCTTGGCTGCTCTTGCACATTACTTCTTAACTCATAGGGTTAGGGGAAAACATTCAGAAGAATCTTGCTTAGTAGGAGGGAATAAGTAGACAAGATTAAATGCTATTCTGATACTCAATGCTAACTTTTTAGCTCAAATACTGTCTGAAAATACATGCTATTTCCTTCATTGCAGATATTCCTAGCTAAAATAATTTCATGTATTTATTGCCATCCTCCATCATTAGAATTTAACAAAAGATGAATAATTTTGTCTACACTTTTCATGACATTATGTCCGGTGCCTAGCCTAGAATCTGGCATATTATATGACTGTAAAGAATATCTTTTGAGTGAGGGGAAGATGGCAGATTAGAGAAAGCAAGCAAATCTCAGCAATTCCTTAGCACCAGATTTACAAAGCAGGAAGACTGCTGTTCCTCAGCGAGGTGAATAACTAAGGAACCTTATTCAAACTTAATACTGAACTGTAAAAAAAATTAAAAAAAAAAATCAGAGCACCTCACAGAGTTGGTAACTTGAACAGAAGAAATAATACCTTAGAGAAACACCGAATGCCAGCTATGATGCCAACAACAGCAGCAGAATAGACTAGGGAACTCAGGCAAAAGAGATGTATGTAACTGGTGAAAATTAGAGAAAAAATAATTTGGGGGAGAACTGTAGTTTACAGAGGACAGCTGATTTTCTGGACACAGAGTTGGTAGGGGACACATGTCAGTGAAAACAAATAAACAAATCCAAAGCATTCTGCAGTGAAGGTGATGGAAGGTTTGACCCAGTGCCCTAAAAGTGGATTTTACTGGAAGCCCCAGAGATTCAAAGGTACAGTAGAAATCAGTAATTCCATACCAGTAGACATATGGATCAAATTTTAAATACCCAGAGTTCTAAAAGTCACTGAAGTCCAAACTCCAGTAACTGCAAACGCCAGTCTAGTACTCTGCATCCGTCCTGCTACAGGATTATACATATTAGTTAGCACTGCCCATCTATCCCATCCAATACTGGGAGATTGGGAGCTGAGAGCTACTATACCTTGAAGCTGGATGAGGAACCAAAGACTGTGGCCAAAAATACAGAGCTGAAAATAAAAAGAATGAAAATCCATCCCTGCCAACAGATTTGACCACTGCAAACAAGCCTTCCATTTCTAAATTTTTTTTTTTTGTTACTTTCTTTTTTTCCCCTCCAAATTCCCATTTTTTTACTCTTTTTAAATGTCAACTATTTTCAAATATCAATTCATTATATTGTATTATTCTTCACTTTTTTCATTATGAATGATTTGTGTGTATGTATGTGTGGTTGTGTAGACTCTCTGTATGGATAGATCTGAATATATATGTATGTACATATATATATATATATATATTCATATAAATTTACTTACACATCAATAGCTCTTCCCTGCATGTGTTCATTATTTAGCCTACATTAGAGTTAATAGGCATGATTGTATGAGGGTTTAGTTGTTTTGATCTTACATTTGCTGACTGTTCATACCTAGGTTCTGGGCCCTCCTATCTCCCCTTCTTCAATCTCTTCTTCCAGTAATAGCCAAAATTTCCTGTTCTCTATTCCTCCGTTTTTTTCATTACTTTTAATTCATACTTTTAATTCTTCTTCTTTATAGTTGACATCTGCTGCCTATCTCCTGTTTCTCCTATGATCACTTTTTCATTTTTTAGTTTATTTTTATATATACATGACATTAGAATATACTGTGACATAATTATAAAAGCATGGAGCATAGCTTTTCCAATTCAGTCCTCAGTATTACGCCTTCCTCTCTCTCCTCCTCTTCCTATTCTTGTTATACATGAAAATAGAATGTACAATGGCATAATTATAAAAGCATGTAGTATAATTACTTCCAGTTCAGTCCCCAGTATTGCCCCTACCTCATCCCTTCCTTGCATCCCTGTTCTTTCTAGATATACGTAATAGAATACACTAAACAATGATATAATTATAACAGTATGGAGTATGACTTATTTCAATTCCATCCTCAGTATTTACCTTCTCCCCATTCTCCACCCTCTACTCTACTGATATATTATTTAATGGTAGGTTTTTTAAAAAATTTAGTTGTTGTTTAATTGTTTTATTTATTTATTTATTTATTTAAAGAGAGAGGGACAGTGAGAGAGACAGAAAGAGAGAAAACTTTATTTAGTTTTTCACATGGCCTTCGTTGCTCTAACATTTAGTTGTGTATGTGGTGCTGGAGTTTGAACCCGGGTCCTCGTACTTGCCAGGCAAGCGCTGAAACCTCTGAGCCACTGCTCCAGCCCCTGTTTAGTTATTTTAATTAACTTGATGAACATGTTGATGCAATTCACTATGGTATGAACACATCTCATCCCTCCTTCCTGTTTCTTGCCCCTTTGTCTATTCCTCTGACTTTTTCCTCATTTTGGGTTAGCTTCCACATATCAGAGAGAACATTATACCTTTGGCTTTTTGAGACTGGCTTATTTCACTAACTTAAGCTCCATCCATTTGTCAGGATGCAATAAAGTTATTCTTCCTTATGGCTGAGTGATACTCCATTGTGTGTGTATGCCACATTCTCTTTATCTAGTCAACTGTTGAAGGGCACCTTGGTTGGTTCCATAGCTTAGCTATTGTGAATTGTGCTGCCATAAGCATTGATGTGGCTGCATCACTGTAGTATGCTGTTTTTAGGTCCTTAGGAGTGGGATAGCTGGGTCAAATGGTGGATCCATCCCTAATTTTGTGAGGAATCTCCACACTGTTTTCCAGAGTGGTTGTACCAATTTACAGTCCTACCTACAGTGTAAAAATGCACCCTTTTCCCCACATCCTTACCAACATTTATTGTTGTTCATTCTTGATAATTGTCATTCTGACTGGAGATGAAATGTCAGAGTAGTTTTTTTTTTTTTTTGAAAGAGAGAGGGACAGTGAGAGAGAAAGAGAAAATCAATTTTATTTTCAGTTTTTCATCTGGGTTTCATTGCTCTGACACTTTGTTGTGTACGTGGTGCTGGGGTTCAAACCTGTGTCCTTGTGCATGGCAGGCAAGTACTGTAACAGCTGAGTCACTGCTCTAGTCCCTCAGAGTAGTTTTAATTTGCATTTCTCTAGTTGCTAGAGATGTTGAACATTTTTTCATATATTTGTTGACCATTAGCATTTTTACTTTTGAAAAGTGTCTGTTTAGCCCTTTTGCCCATTTATTGATTAGGTTATTTGTGGTTTTGGCTTTAAGTTTTTTTTGTATATATGATCACTTTTTCAAACACCTATTTTCTCTTATTTAAGAAACTATTATTCCACTATTCAGCCATTAGAGAAGATGATATTATGGCTTTTGATATCAAATGGATGGAGATGGAAAGAATTATGCTAAGTGAATTATCCCAATCTCAGAGACTCAAGGGCCGAATGGTATCTCTCTTCTGTGGAAGCTAGAATACATTGGGAGGCAGTATGTTAGACAGTTAAGCTAATAATAACTTCAAATTGTATGATTCTCAACACAACAGGGAGATGACTCCCTAGGATACTTGGAGGCGTAGGGAAAGGGATGTGGCAGGGGGGAGGGTGTAGGAAGAACTCCTAGGAGACTGGAGGGTGGGAATATGGGGGAATCATCTCAGAAGGAGATCTCTGACCTCCACGAGATATCTATTTAACTCAGGAGTTCTTCTGGGGGAAAGAGCAACAGGGGGAACCCAAG
>PVKS010000427.1:0-199458 GCA_004027875.1 Aplodontia rufa
GGGGAAAATTCATAGCACTGAGTGTCCAAATTAAAAATGAAGAGAGATCCCAAATAAATAACCTTAAGCTTCATCTCAAAGCCCTTCAAAAGGAAGAACAATCTAACCCTAAAGCCAGCAGAAGACAGGAAATTATCAAGATCAGAGCTGAAAATAATGAAATTGAGAACAAAACAACAATAAAAAGAATCAATGAAAGAAAGAGCTGGTACTTTGAAAAAATAAACAAGATAGACAGACCACTAGCGAATCTAACCAAGAGAAGGAGAGAAATGAAGCAAATCAATAAAATCTCCAATGAAAAGGGAGTGATTACCATTGACCCCATAGAAATCCAACAAATTATAAGATCATATTTTGAAAAGCTATACTCCTCCAAAATTGATAATTTGGAGGAAATGGATAAATTTATTGACACATACAAAATCCCTAAATTGACTCAGGATGATATTGAATTCCTAAATAGCCCACAGGCACTGAAATCCATATTGAAATTAGAAGTCTACCAAAGAAGAAAAACCCAGGACCTGATGGCTTCCCCACTGATTTCTACCACACTTTTGAGGAGGAACTAATACCTGTCCTCATTAAGTTAATTCAAGAAATTTAAAAGGAGGGAATGCTCCCATCCACTTTTTATGAGGCAACCATAATTCTGATACCAAAACCCTACAAGATACATCCAAAAAAGAAAATTAAAGACGATATCCCTGATGAACTTGGATGCAGAAATCCTTAATAAAGTACTAGTAAACCCTATTCAAAAACTTCTCAAGAAGATAATCCATCATGATCAGGTGGGCTTCATCCAAGGTATGCAGGGCTGGTTCAACATACACAAAACAATTAACGTAATTCACCACGTAAATAGAATCAAGGACAAAAACTATATGATCATCTCAATGGATGCAGAAAAGGCCTTTGATAAAATACAGCACCCTTTTATGTTCAAAACTCTGGAGAAGATAGGGTTCAAAGGATCATTTCTGAACTATGTAAAGGCTATATATGCTAAACCCTCAGCTAATATAATACTAAACAGAGAAAAGCTGAAAGCATTTCCACTAAAATCAGGAACAAGACAAGGCTATCCACTCTCACCACTTTAATTCAATATTGTTCTTGAGACCCTAGTTGGAGTAATTAGGCAAGAGAAAGAAATCAAAGCGACAAAAATAGGAAGAGAGGAAGTCAAACTCTTTCTTTTTGCTGATGACATGATCCTGTATCTGGAAGATCCAAAAACCTCCATCAGTAAACTGCTTCAACTCATAAACAGATTTAGCAAAGTGGCAGGATACAAGATCAACACACATAAATCAATAGCTTTCCTATATACTACTAATAATAGGACTGATGAAGAAATCATGAAATCAGTCCCATTCAAAATATCTTCATATCTTCGATAAAATAAAATACTTGGGAATTAACCTTACAAGGGAAATCAAAGAACTCTTCAACAAAAATTATCGGTCCTTGAAGAATGAAATCCAAGATGACCTAAGGAGATGGAAAGATGTCCCATGCTGTTGGTTAGGCAGACTTAATATAATTAAAATGTCCATTCTACCGAGAGCTTTATACAGATTTAATGCTATCCCCATAAAGATATCTATGTCATTCTTTACTGACATAGAAAAAGAAAATCTCAAATTCATTTGGAACAATAAGAAACCTAGAAATGCCAAAACACTACTAAGCAAGAAAGTTTAAACAGGTGGTTTGGCCATACCAGATTTAAAACTATGCTACAGAGCTGTAGTAACAAAGACATTATGGCACTGGTATCAAGATAGGAAAGAAGACCAATGGAACAGAATAGAAGACCCTGAAACAAACCCTCAAATCTTTAAACATCTGATTTTTGACAAAGGGGGACAAAATAGTATATGGAGGGGAGACAGCCTCTTCAACAAATGGTGCTGGACAAACTGGACAGCCACCTGAAGAAAGTTGAAATTAGACCCATATCTTTCTCCTTGCATGAGAATCAAATCAAAAAGGATCAAGCAGCTAGGAATTAAATCAGCTATACTGCAACTGATGGAAGACAAATTAGTTCCAACACTTCAGCATTTGGGAATAGGCAAAGACTTTCTCAACATGTCTCCTAAAGTGAAGGAAATAAAGTAAAAAATTAGTGAATGGGGTGCCATAAAGGTAAAAAGCTTTTGTACTGCCAAGGAAACAATCAAAAGAGTCAAGAGGTTTTCTATGAAAGTGGAGAGAATCATGGGCTATGATTCCTTTGACAGGGGGTCTCATATCCAGAATCTACAAAATCCTCAAAAATCTCAACTACAATAACACAAATAACCCAATCAATAAATGACTCAAAGAGCTAAATAGAAACTTCTCAACAGAGGACATTGATCAAGCCAATGAATACATGAGAAAGTGCTCCAAATCCCTAGTAATCAGAGAAATGCAAATGAAAACTACATTAAGATATCACCTTACGCCTGTCAGAATGGCAAAAATGAAGAAAATAAACACTAATAGATGCTGGAGGGGCTGTGGAGAGATAGGCACACTAACACACTGTTGGTGGAGCTGCAGACTGGTACAGCCCCTCTGGAAAGCAGTGTGGAGAATCCTCAAAAACCTAGGGATGAGCCCACCATATGACTCTGCTATTCCACTCCTGGGAATCTTTCCAGGGGATTTAGAATCAGCACATTATAGTGACACAGCAAAATCTATGTTCATAGCAGCTCAATTTACTATTGTTAGATTATGGAAACAACCCATATGTCCCTCACTGGATGAATGGATCCAAAAACTATGGTACATATATACCGTGGAATTTTACACAGCAATTAGAAACAATGATATTGCAGCCTTTGAAGGTAAATGGATGGCTATGGAAGAAATTATCCTGAGTAAAATCAGCTTAACCCGGAGAACCAAGGGTCAAATGTCTCCACTCATCTGTGGAGGCTGGATCCTGACCCTGGCCAGTGAGAAAGGTGGTCTATTATCATGCGTTAAATCCAGATAAGGTGTAACGTTATACAACCTAATACTTTTTTAGAGATATTGTGGGAAAGAGAAGGGAGGGATAAGGGTGGGTAATTGGGGGGAGGCACTCCTGGGGGTAAATCTAATATCCAGAATCTATACACATTTTATATTATTTTGTTAAAACTTGTATGGTTGTTCAATAATAAATTTCTCAATAAAAAATAAATTAAAAAAACACATGACTAACACTTTGCACTATTCTAAATGTTCAATTAGAAATCTTAGAAAGATATAGTAGCTGAATTAAAATTCTAGGAAAATAGTCAATGAAGGTATCTGACATGTATTTATTAGGCCATACCCAGAGATGATAACTTCTGTGCAACATCCTTAGATTTGGGGAAGGAAGGAAGGTACATTTGGAATTATAACTTAATAAAACTTTCTCACATAAACTTGTATCTCTAGTAAATATTTAACAGATGTGCTAATGTGTCCTAAGGAGTGTGCATAATGGACAAAGATAATATTTTCTCCACAATAACATTTTATTTCTTTCACCTGTTCATCTTTTATGCACCTGTGTCTTGTTGGCAGTTTGCTCAGCTTGAATTTGGAAGACATAAGAATCAACACAATATAAGTAATACTTTCCCTTGTGTGTTTTAAATTGTTCATAAAATGTTCACATAGGTTTTGTGTGCTCTTATATTAAGAGTCAAGCTTCTAAGTGTTTATAGTTTTGGGTTTCTCAAAAAAATTTTTTTGACAAAAATGAGGGAAAAGAGCAAAAGTATGCTTACTTTGAAGTAGTGGGTTTTTATACGTTTTCAAATTCTTTGTTTTGAGGGTTTTGCTTTGTTCTTAGGTATTCCTTTTTTTTTTTTAATCTTGCTTTTCCTCAGCATTTGTGACTTTTTGACATTTTTGTTTCTTTAAGGGAAGGGGCAAGAGAGATAATATTTTATTTAAGTTTTGTTATTCATCATCATAGTTATACATGCTTTAAAATAAATAATAATTTCTACCCAGCTGAATTGGTCCAGGCTACATTCTCACAAAGAAATGAAAGAGTTTGGAAAAAATAATATGATTTTCTTCTAGTCACTATGTAAATTATATTTACATAGGGACGCTAAATGTTTCCAGAGGGTCTTATATCTTCTTCATTCATATATTGTTCAAATCTGGACAAATATGATCTTAAAATGTCCAAAGCAACTATTTTAATTATTTATTTTCAAATATATAATATGTGTAATTTTAATTCTAGAAACTCAATAAGCTATAACTACCAAATAAAAGTACCAATAATGCCAAAAATTAAGACACCAAGTAAAATTCTGAATAGGATAAATTAATTTATTTGAGTAGTGATGGAGAAAAGATGGCAGAGGGTAACTTTATTACTTTCCATTATCTATCAGGATACTATATAGCACATATACATGGAAAAATACCACAGAAAATAGGGATGGGATGAATTATATGTTATACATGACATGACTCATTTTGCTAGTATCAGCATGTTAAGTTGGAGATAGAACTTTTCTCTTCCTTTCTTTTATTTAAAAATATTTTTGGACAACCTAATGCAGCATGCACAAATAGGAAGGATAATACCTATAGAACTGTCACATTTCCTTCATCCCTATAAAAATCAGTATGCTTCAAGTCCATATCCTTCATCAAAAATTATTTATATGAACATATACATAAATTCTAACTGATATGGTTGGTATGAAGAAGTCTGATTTTAGGAACATTTTTCCAATTTCATAAGTCTTCATTATGAAATTCAGGTTTAAAATTCTAATTTGGAGGCTATTTTAAAAATTCATTTTATGTGCTCTAGGCCATTTATGTGGAAGTCTTTAGGATTTTAAAAATTTGAGCATGTGGGCTGGAGCAGTGGGTCAGTGAATACGGCACTTGCCTAGCACATGTGATTACGTGAGTTCGAACCCCAGCACTACATACACAATGAAGTCTCAGAGCAACGAAAGCCACATCAAAAAATAAATAAGAATTGTTTCTTGCTCTCTCTCTTTATCTCTCACTGTCCCACTCTTTTAAAAAAGTTTTGAGCATGTTTAGCAGGAGAAATATGCAAAAATGAGAATATTTATCTGGTTAATGGAAATTTAATACTTCTTTATTCAATAATATCCTATGTTCTTGAAAGATCGATGAAATAATTTGACACAATAATTATTGTCATTCTTTTACTCAATTTTGTATTTTTACAGTTGCAGTCAACTGAATATTTTCACTCCTCCAATGATGCTTTTACTTATTAAAACATGGGTATGGCCCAAATGTTTACTGTTTTAACATTTGTGCTGAATAGTTCATAGCTATAAACATTCAAATTAATCATGATTTAATAAAATTTAAAAATTATATTTCTCATTCTTATTTGAAATATTTCAAAGTTTTAATACCCATACATATCTAGAGATCACCCTATCAGGTGGTACCCAAATTTGCCATATTTTACATAAAGTTCTATGAAGAAGCATTGCTATAGAACATTTAAGTCCATCTTTTCAATGTATATCTTTTAGGACAATTTCTATGTCCATTGTTTAATGCTTTGTTTTGAAACAAGCAGATATAAAATTATATAGTGTATGAGTATAATCTAATATAGATTACTGCAGTATACAGAAATTTGGTCTACCTTTTATAAGGTATAACCCTGGTAATTTGCTATATATAATTAACTTTCAATTTCCTTGGTGAAAAATTGAAATTAATAAAAATAATATGTAATCTTTGGATAATTAAGATTATATATTATAATAAATATAAAATGTATAGTACAAGTCCAGGCACTTTGTAACATTAAGCTGATATCAGCCATTTAAAAGTGGCCATTGTATTAAACTGTAGTTCTATCAGATAATGGGATCTGAAAAATCTTAAGTGACTATATGGTTATTACAATATATCATGTCCCACTATTTTTTATGAATGAACGGTGTCCCCCAAAAACTCAATATGTGGGGCAATACAAAATTGTTAGGAGGTAAAATGATTGGATTTTGAGAGCGTTAACGAAATCGGGATTGACTGGCAACTACAGACTGGTACAGTGTGGCTGGAGAAGGTGGGTCATTGCAGGCATGCCTTTGGGTTATATATTTTGTAATCTGGCATGGAGTTCCTCTCTCTGCTTCCTACCACCATATCCCTAAGCCACACTCTTCCACCACGATGTTCAGACTCACCTCAAGCCCTGAGGAATGGAGCTGGCCATCTCTGGACTAAGACCTCTGATACCCTGAGCTCCCAAATAAACTTTCCTCCTAAAATTTTTCTTGTCAGGTGTTTTAGTAACAGCAACAAAAAATGCTGAATAAAGCACTCCTTTGTCTTTATTTTAATTTTGTTTACTACTTTGGGACCACATCAGCAAACCGAAGAAGGAGAGAATCTTTCCATTTAAACTCTCTGCAATCTGAAAGATCTCATTCATAATGTTAACCCACAGAAAACATTTAAATTATCCAGAATACTGAAATTAGTTTTACAGCATCATCAAATTACTAGTTGGTCTCTAGATTATTTAACAGGAATTGTAGAAAGAGTTAAGGATTTTTAAAGTAAACTACATCAGAGTGAAAATGAAGTCATCTTATCCTGCTTGATCTCCAATACCACAGGTCTTGATATACTGTACTTTTCATGAGTCTACAGTATCTTTCCTTTGTATGATAATTTTGTTCATACTTACTTAGGCATTAGAGCTTTGCACCAGATGTGTTTCTCTTTTTTTTAATCTTTCACTCCTTTTTCCAAATCAACAGTAAATTGGTTGTGCATAAATGGACTGAGTGTAATTTTCCATTTGGTTCAAAAACAAATCACTCTAATCAGAGAAACTAGAATGAAGCATTTGCTTTTACTGCATTAAAGCTGTTAGATCCTACTGAATTATTTAGCAATTTAGGACATATTTAATCTACATAGAAAAGGTATGTCTAGCAAGATAATCTTATCCAGTTAGAGTAAGTATTAAGTACGAGTTTGTATCATTCTACCACATTTAGCTTAATGCCTAGAAGAGGCAGATCTGAACCACAATACTATATATATATATATGAAAAGGTAGTTTGGGAGTCTCTGCTACAAATTCTTCACAATGCAGTTCCTGAAAGCAATTCAATTTAGCAAGTTAAAACTGAAATGCATTTTCCAAAAAGCATGGTTAATCTTTTGTGTGATATGATATTATGCCTATGTATAGCCATACATGTATATTCCATTTGCATTTGCCGTTGACATGTCACTGGTCAATCTATTATAAATACATATGTGTATGCACACACGTTTACCTTAATTATATATTTCTAAATTTAAATATCTCAATTCACAAAAAATAGAAGTTATCTACTTCTACTTCATATTTTTCCTTCATTACTGGATATTATTGGAGGATTACTTCTGAATTTTTTTTTAAGTTTAGCTGAAGACGTTGTTTGTTTTTGCTCTATTCAGGATCCCATGATAAGATCCATGTCCTGGGAGTAACAAGAGTTGGGTTTGAGTTCCAGACCTAATAGTACAGGTTATCTGTGTTCTCCAAAACTTGACTACATGATGCCAGATTTATTGCTAGTTTAAAGTTCTCAAATTTATATAATGAATTTCCCCTGTCTTCTACAATCAGCACTTACCAACTTTATTGGCAGTTCTTTTTAGTCTGGGGAGCATGTTTTCACAAGAACATTGATCTACCTTTTCTTGGGTGTACCCTTTAGTATGCTTCTGTGTGGTTGTAAGTACATAAGTGTGGACATAGATTTCTGTTTCTTCGGGTGTGTGGAAAACTTCTGCCCTCTCTCACTGGAGCACATGAGGCACATATTGTTCCTCACCGATGCATTCAAATAATAAAACATATTCATACATTGGGACAATCAGCTCAGATATCTTCTGAATGAGAGAAAGAAAGGAAGAGGCAGAGAAAGAGGGAAAGAATGAAAGGATGGAAGGGAGAAAAGAGATGATAGGGAGAGGGAAGAGAACAAATGATTAATCCAGGTAAAAAAAATTTAGGATTTCAAACTTACTTTCCTGTGTCATAAGAATTCCTCCTAGAATTCTTTTTTTTTAAATTTTTTTATTTTTGAGCAACCTTACAAGATTTTAACAAGACAATATAAAATGTATATAAGATGTGTATATATTCTGGACATTGCAACTGTCCCCAGGAATGCCCCCCCCAGTTACCCTCCCTTATCCCTCCCTTCCCCTTCCCATTATAACTCTAAAAATAGTATTAAATTGTAAAGCATTACATCTTATCTGAATTTAACTCAGCTCTCCCTCTGCTGAGCTACTACTCTAGCCCCAAAGATTTTTTTTGTTTGTTTGTTTTTGTTTTTGTTCTGGTAGTCTCTGATTCCAGTTTCCTTGGCCGATTTAAATATTCTTTATTCTTATATGTATTATAGCTATCAGAACTACCTGTTAGTATTTTGTATTCAGAAATCGGACTTATTGACCCAACATTTTTCAAAGATCTTCCCAGTACAGGTTGTCACAGACGTGTTTCTGTCCATTCTCCTCAACCTACTTTCTCATTGGTTGTTTCTTTTCTTTTTCTTTGTTTTTTTTTTTTAAAGAGAGAGGGACAATAAGAGAGAGAGAGAGAAAAAAAAGAATTTTCATTTAGTTTTTCATGTGGCTTTTGTTGCTCCGAGACTTCCTTGTATGTGTGATGCTGGGATTTGAACTCATGTACTTGTGCATGCAGGGAAAGTGCCTTATCCACAAAGCCACTGTTCAGCCCTGTATCCTTTTATCTGTACTTTCAAATCAAGTATTTTGTCTTGAGTATAAATTTAATTCTCTGAAATTATCTCTCCATGAAATACTTTATTAATTTCATAGTTCCACATTTCACGATAGTGCTTAACAATGCTAAATTTTCAACAGTCCTTTCTCTATAATTATAGATAAGTCCAACACCTTCTAGTAATAATTTATGTGATGCTTTCTAATAGGGATACAAGGAATAATTACTGATGTGCTTCCAAGTAATTGATTAATTATTCCGTGATGAAATTTAAAGCAGGGTTATAAGATTGCTATTCACATAAGTGGGATATAAGGTGTATTTTCATTCACCTATCTCTTCATATAATTCTTATTGTGTTGCAAAGGACATACTAGGCTTTGTAACAGATTTTAAATCTCTAATAAGTTTAAGTAAGTGGGAAAAAAGAAATTTTGGCCAATTTTCCTTTGCAATTATCTGTTACTCATTTCCCTAGGCACTTTAGTTTTCCTGAAATATTATATCCACTGTTAAAAGGAAAAATTAATCAATTCTATTCAACTCATAAGTGGCAGGGTCAGAATTCAAATATAACACCAATGAAAGGCATTTCCACTATTTACCTACTTCAGCCTGGAAGAAAAAATTAGATATGCTTCAAATATCTAAAGTGTAGATAAGACTGCCCACATCATTTATATAATTATGCACTTTTCCATCATAAACATGCTATCAATAACTTTCAATATACTTAATGGCTTGAACTGTGAGGTCCAGTAGACCTGAGTGGGTTCAAGTCCTACGTCTTCCTCCTCTCAAGTTTAGCTACTTAAGCATAATCACTTAACTTCTTTATTCCCTGGTTTCCTTACTATTAAATTGGTGTTAAATTAGAAAATCAGTATAAAACACACAGTATTTGATGCATACTAAATGTTTAAGAACTTCATCTTATTTATCATTATGATTTTGATTTGAGACTTAGACTTTTCTTGAACATAAAAAAGAGACAAACTGACCCTTCTATTGCATGTTTCTACCAAATGGAATAAAAATACTAATTTAATATAACCACTGACTTGCATGTTCTTATAAAGTTAATTTATTCTTTTTATAACATTTGCAATTATTTCTATACCTGAGGTATAGCAATAGAAAATTAATTGCTGCATCTATGCCATTCAGCTTTTTTCCCCAAACCAGAAAATTTGGAAACCTATATGTCCCAAATATACATATTTTTAGGAAGGGTTGAATGATAAAGAAGAAAAGCAAGCAGAAATCTCCTTTTGTGCATGGTCCTTTTATTCTTCTGGAAACACTCTCACTTCAATAGAGCTAATACTAGCAGAAATCTAATTGCTCCCATAAGTGTAGTGTTTAATTCCATCACAACATACTGTCTATAACATTTCATAATCTACTCCGATAGAGTAAATTTGGCAAACGATTTTCTTAGAAGTGGTTTTGTGTTTATCATGTTCCTTTTTTTGTGAGATTTTCAAGACAAGAGGGTTACAAGCTTGACTGACTCACAACCAGCTGAAATTTTATTGCCATTCTTTTTTAGTAGTTTTAACTGATACTTATCCCAGAAGGATATTCACTAAAAGACAGATGTTAGTGGATTCTTTTTTTTTCTTTTATTTTCTTTTTCCTTAGGCTAAAAATGTTTCTATTTATTAATTGCGAGTAACACATATGTTGAGTGATTACTACTCAGATGCTACACTTTACATATACTTATTTATTCTCCGTTTCTTTGAATTGTGTTATATTTGGAAACAAGAAAAGGCATGACTCATAACTTAGTTTAGCATAAAATAGCTCATGTCAGTGGAAATAGCTAGCAGAATACCCAGACTATCTGTCAAAGGATTACTTTTGTTTTTAAAATAAATGTCCTCTGAATTACTTAGTTGAAAATTTCCACTTTCTATTTTGATTTCACTTTTCTATACAAGAGAAGGGATTTTTAATGTAATCTAATTCAAAATATATAGAAATGCATGTATGTATTTATTTATGTATGTTGGACACTGGGTATTGAAGCCAACATAACCAACCTTTGTTACATTGAAGCAGGGCCTTGCTAAATTGTTGAGGCTGACTTTGAATTTAATATCCTCCTGCCTCAGCCTCCAGAAACACTGGGATTACAGGCATGCGCCCTAACACCTCACTTAGAAATTTAAAAAGTGATTATGTAATGTCAACAAAAGTAGAAGTTCCTTTGTAGTATTTTCACATCAAACAGAGAATTTATCCCTTGGCCACAAACAGATTGTTTCCCATTTCTCAACCAAATAATATTTATTTAATAAAGTATAAGCATAGGAACTTACTTTTCCTTTGGAGGATGAAAAATTCACTGTACATTAAAAGAAAAGGGGGTATTGTAAATGTTTAGATAATTTAAATATTTTGAAATGATGTTAAAACAGTAACATTTTAATATATCTGACACTGCTCGATTCTTCTATAGAATAAAGTTGTCCTGTCTTAAGTAAACATGAAAAACCCTGTGCATTACATAAGAAGAATCAATCTCTCTTTAGTGATTCTGGGTTTCAGTCTAGTGCTTTAAACAAGTTATGAAAGTACTGCACTATTGAACTACATCCCAGCCCTAAGAAATTCACATTTAAAACACTTATAATCCAGTACTAATAGCTAGGATAATAGAAAAGTTCTTTTTGTTTGGACAAACAATTTTATTAAAACACTTTTATATTAGAATCATTTTTTTCTGATTCTACACTAAATTAATGAAATAAAGCAAATGAAAACTTTTCAGAACTGGAATCTACATAACTGTATCTATATACATATATGTGTCTATACACACATGTGTGTATATATGAAATATAATATATCTTATTATATAATAATACATTATGTGTTTTAAACTTAATATTGCTAAATTAATCATATTAACATTTAGCCCACATTATATTAATTCCTGAGAGGAATGCTCAATCACAAATTATTTAGTAAAATTTTTGGAATATAAATCCTAATATATTTTCAATGTTTGAACCGAAGGCATTGTACAATAGCTACATACATATAAAGGGACATTCATTTATAGAAATGCAAAGTGGTTGATAACAGTAGAATTTATGTAATAACATTCAAAATTAAAATTTTTAAAGTAATCAGAAGTTACACATGTATAAGAAAATAAAGTGTGACAGTATATGAAATGTCTTCACCATGACTTAATGTCTTGGCTTGAAGGAAGGAAGCATTTAATTATGTCATAATATGTTATAATACATTATAAAATAAGGAGTAGAATTTTATAATTTTAAATGAGAAGTTCATTTAAAGCTGAAAGGCTTCTTTTGAGAATTCTTTTACTTTAAATTAGCTTGCTGCTCTCTCGTGTTGGGATGTATATAGTCCTTTCAATTCAGATTATTTTAAAAACATTGTATAATCCTTCACTGACTACATGACATGGATTTTTTTTTCTCTTTTCATTTTTGGTTTTGATTTGTTCTTAAAAACTGTACCATCTCCTTCAAATCATCAAACATATTGTATTCCACTTGTTTTTAAGATTAAGCTTCTTGGGGCTAGAACGGTGGCTCAGCAGTTACAGTGCTTTCCCTGGCATATGTGATAATGCAGGTTCAAGCCTCAGCACCACATGCACAATGAAGAGTTTGAGCAGCAAAAGCCACATGTAAAACTAAATAAAATGTGATTCTCTCTTTTTCCCCTTATTTTGTCCCCCTCTTTCTTTAAAGAAAAATAAAAAGATTAAGCTTCTTTCATAAAATTTCAAATAGGATTAATGATATGTGATTAAATGTAAGAATACTTTTTAAAAAGCTGAAAGTTGACTGGAGTGGTGGCTCAGCGGTTATGGCTCTTGCCAGGCAGGCTGAAGTACACGGGTTCAAACTCCAGCACCCACATACATAAATAAGTGTCAGAGCAATGAAAGCCACGTGAAAAACTCAATAAAAATTAATTCTTTCTGTCTCTGTCTCTCTCACTGTCCTTCTCTCTTTAAAAATCCTTAAAGTTGTATTTTCTTTTGGTATTCCAAAAAAGGCACATAAAGAATTAATTAAATGGCACATACAAAAAAACCAATTCTTGTTTTGCTAACAAATCTAACTTCTACTGCATCATTTTTATACAAGTTAAAATTAAACCTATCCTAAAAACAGAAGTAAGACGAGATAAAACAAAAATGAGTGCTCCAGAAGTTTCTCTATGGGAAGCAGTATCTTGCTGAATAGCCAAAAAATCAAACATACACACAATGGGGCTAGTCTAAAATCAGTCACCAAGGTAGTCATGCAGATCCTTACAGTCAGGAGGAAAAACATACAAATGAGGAATACGCACAATTTCAATGTGAAATTTCCTATGATCATTGGGGAAGCTAATGTTTCCCAACCATTTAAGGAAAAGACAGCGGTCTCCAGAGGTAAGCAGCTACTGGGAAAAGCCCCACCAAAATATGTACTAGGAGACAGAATCCCAGCAAAGGCTTCCTCCTGTCCCCAAACAGCACCCAGGTTAATATCTCAAGCAGCTGTCCTGATCTCTGTGGTCTAAGCTTTTAACTAACTTTAATTAAATGGAACCTTTGGTGTGCAAGGGTACATATGCCTGGGATATGAATAAAAGAAACAAACAGCAGAGCACGGCATATGGTTGCACACACATGCATCATTTGATTTTTGATTTTTTGCAAGTATATTTTAACATTCATGAGAAGTAGAAAAGACAAGAGCTGAAATAGAATTGTCTCTCTGGACTTCAACTTTTCGTCTACTATTCCTATAGTCACAGCTAGGATTAAAAAACACTATAAGTCTTAATTGTCAGATGCACAATCTGCAATGTTTAAATGGACCCTGTGGATTTGGGTCCAAAACCAAACCAATCAGTTGCAAGCTATATTTCTCTTTCGTTAGATGCTCTGCTGCAATATTTGCATAAATGTAACCATGCTGTCCGTCTTTTAACTTTCACTCAATTAATTATGCTTCCAGCCCCCTGCTGATGGACAAAAATGAGACTTCATCTGCAAATAGCTTCAGCAGTTTACAGCTTATTAAATGCCAAAATCTAGTTAAGACAGTTTGAGAATTCTCATGTCAAGCATTTCAACATGCCATTTTTAACACAAAATTCTTATGAAAAAAATGAACCCACAACTCCAAGGCAGGGCGAAAAAATCACTAGCATAAAGGTAATGAACAGAATAGGATTTTATACAAATTGTGTACTTAGCATATGTGGCTTACTCTGAGCACACTTAATTGGTTAGTCTAATAATGAAACAGCTAGGAGAAAGACTACCAAGTTGACAAGAAAATGGTCTCTACAAATTACAAACAGCTTTCATCTCTGGAACCAGCTTTTATAATTTTTATGAAGTCTGTGTATAGTCTGAAAAAAGTAGATGAATAGGAGTTATACACTCAAATATTCCCTTAAAATAACTTTTCTCTTACTTCATATGGCAGGTTTTACATATTGCATCAAACATCTGGTGCAATCATGATCTAGGATTTTTTTTATACCATGTGGGGTTAGTTTCTCTTTTAAGACAGAAAGAAAAAGAAAGCATAATACATCTGTCAAAGCTGTAAGGGTTGATAAAACATACAGCATTTTGTGTTCTAGTAATGAAAGAATTAAAATGATTTCATAATTCTAGGCAGAAATGTGACTTCCCAACATTTACATGATCTGTAAAATTAGATAAAAATAAAAACTTTCTTGAAACACATATGTGTATTTCATCAGGTATTTGATATAAAACACTTCGCTTTTGTATATACTTTGTTCTTTATACTTTATAACGATTTTTTTTGATAGAATACATGTGATTAGATTTTATTAGCTTGGGAGGAGGAGAAAGCATTGCATTTCTTTCATTGAAGGAATTTAAATAATTAATAAAGAATATCTGCGTTTAATTCACTATTGTACTTGTTGTCAAAGAATTCAGGTTAGATTCTTCTGGCAATTGACAATTAGTCTCAAGTCTGAAGTGGTAGACTATTTTCCACCAATTTTACCCGCATCCTATGATACTGTACTATTTTGGATTTTATTGACAAATTATGTCATGTTTATGTTCTCTTCTAAACTACCATGATAGAACTGAATGTGACATGACGATTTATGACAGAAATGTCAGAGATTATTTTAAAAGCAATTTCTGTCTGATCATATACCAATTAACAGCTTTCATAACAAATCTTCAAATTGCAGTTGGCATTTGATCAAAAAGATGGTATTTCATTGCTGATATTTGAACATTTGGAACATGTTAAAGAAATTCATGCTATCCACTCTGAATGGCTACTATTGTACAAACACACAATAGCAACAAACATTGCACTGACACAAAATGAATATTGTATGTTATACCAAAGACACAATTAACTCTTTTTTCTTGAGCTTCTAATGAAGGGGGATGATGTATTTTCTCTATGTTTTAATAAATAATGCATGATTTCTTCTATGTGTTTTTTACTAGGTGTCAGAAGGGTCAAATTCTGGAACTGGACAAAACAGAGATGCTGTGGTCTAAGTGTTTGCTAAAACCAAATTCATATGAGGTCTTTGGGAGGTGATAAAATCAGATGGTTCTTTCTGACCTCATGAATGAAATTAAAGTGTTTTTTTTTTGAAAGAGAGTGAGAGAGGCAGAGAGAGAGAATCAATTTTGTGTTTAGTTTTACATGTGGCTTTCATTGCTCCCAAACTTCAATGTGTACATGATACGTGGTGCTGGGGTTTGAATCTGCATCCTTGTGCACACCAGGCAAGCACCAGTACTACTGAGCCACCTCTCCAGCCCCTAAACTGCTTTTTAAAAAAGCCTGACGACTTGTTTCCTTCTTCTGCTATAGGACGACACAGCCAAAAGGGCATTGTCTATGAGGAACAGGGCCCTCCTGGATATCATACTGTCCCCTAGGTCTTGGATTCCCAGTCTCTCAGAATTATAAACAATAAATTCCGGCTGTTTATAAATTACCCGATCCAAAGCATTTGGTTATAGCATGCAAAATAAGCAGAGACATGTGATTTTACTAACCTAGAATGAAGGAGAAATTTAAGTGGCTGGAGCTTTATGTTATATCCAAACTTGACGAAGATAGATATGAACTGTGTCATGAACATGGTTAAGCAGCTCTAGTTTAACTGGGATTTTTCTATGGATAATTTATATGTGGGAAGTGGGAGAGGAGAAAGACTTATTTTTTTCTTAGTATAAATATAAGATATCTTTTTATTTTCCCAGACTTCTGTAACAACTAAAATATTCTTAATACTGAATTAAATGCAAATATTCTTGACTAAATATTTGAATTTCTTCAATAAAAGCTATAAAATGACATTTCTAAAATGTAGTTATTTGTGTGTGGTCATAATAAGCTAGAGAGGTGCTCTTGAGATATTTTATGGAGTCTGTCTATTGGAGTGTAATAGGATGTAGAGCAACTTCAACTGATAGGTAAACTGAGGGAGGACCACTTTATTTGCTGTAATTAAATTTTGTTATAGTGAAATGAAAGAGGGTCACAGAGACACAGCTCCAGTGTCTCAAAAACAACAGAATTTATTAGGGGGAGAAAAAAATCCTTGTGAGCAGAGAAAGAGTAGAACACATGAATTCATTTCCATAGCATAGTCTGGGCATAGATGTCCCAAGTGTACCAAGGCCAAGATTCTAGCAGAAGAGACCTGCTCAGTCAGCAGGCTGCCCAGGAGATGTGTTATGGATGAAGGGCTTCTCCAAGAAGGAACTGGCCTCTTCGCTAGCCCTACTACATTGCTTTACATGTATAGATCTGAATCTAAGAAGTGAGAAAATACTAGAGTAGTAAAAAATGGATCATTGAGGGATCTCCAATCCCAGAAACAATACTAAGGAGTATGAATACTCAGGACCCTTCAGTGTCTGCCAGGAATGATAGTATCAGTCCAAAGTCCTATCAGTGTGTGTAGAAGACCTTTGTTCACCTGATCCTGTTCTCTGTGAGAAGCCAAAAGGAACATTCCTGTAGGGCCATCCAGACTTGTCTAAATCAAATAGAAACTTAGTCTTGGTCTTTCAATTGCTTCTAACCACGTTTAGCTTCTACTGCCTATTTAAGAACTTTGCATTATTGTTTCTTTTCCTCTTATATCCTTCGAGCCTATAAACTGTTTTCAGTTCCCTACTATGCCAGAGAGTTAACTGTACTCACTATCACCATATTATCATTTTTCCATACCTGGCCTCTGAATCAAATCTGGCTTTTGCTATATCACTCCACTGAATCACATTTCCTTAAGGCTACTCTGATCACTTCCATAATTCCAACTCCATTACTCAGGCATCAACATATCTTTCATACAATGCACTCATCTCTTGTGAACAAAATTATTAAAAATTCTGAGGTGCTATAAGAAATCAAGCATGTGCCCAGAAATGGCTGAGGAAGACAGTCTTTACTTTTGCAGAAGGGTGTACTCACAAAGGGGAATGGATGAGCAAGCACACTTAAGAGGAAAGTGCCCTTGCTTATATCTCCAACCTGTTGCTATCCTAAACTTCACTCTGATTGGAGGCGCTCAGGGCTGTAATCTCCATGACTGGCTAGTATAAAACTGGGGTGGGTACAGAAAAGAGCTACAGGTGAAATGGGATATCTGATCAGGAGTTTAAAAAACTATTATCTCTGACCCACATGGTTTCTGACCTAAGATGGTTTCCTTTTATACGTGAACCTTGAGACAACATTCTGAAAATTGACTGTCGGACTTCTTATTTATCAACATTACCTCCATTCCACATTTTCCAAGTTTGCTTCATTCTTCATTGGCAATTATATTACTATTTTGTTTGTTTGTTTTCCAAATCATTTTCTCTTGCATAGTAGAATACACTGGAGATCTGCAAAATTTTAGTTCTATTCGATACACTTTTCTTTCCTATGCTTCTCTATGTAATTTCACCCATACTCATGGCTTCAGTTACTATCGGTAGGTTCAGGGCTTCCAAAGTTATAGCCTCCTTCTATGGATATCTACAAATTCTTGAATTCTATATCCTATTGCTCATGGATATATCTACTTGGATTTTTCAAACAACTTGAGCTGAATAAATCCAACACAGCAATTCTGATCCTCATTCTAACACTTGTCTTCTTTTGCTCTCTAAAATAGTGAGGGTTATTACAAATGTTCAGTTGAAATTTCCTCCTACCACATTCCTCTACCATTGCAATGTCTAATCTCTTAGCATGTTCTGTTAATTTTACCATTTAAATACCTCCTAAATTTATATGAGCATCTTCATTATGTCCTGTAGACTTAATTAATAATAGTATTTCTTAAATAGGTCACAGCCTGGCATTTCTCCCTTCACATAAGCAACCATGCTGCATCTGGAATTATTTTTTCAAAATCAAATCTTACCATTAAACTTGACACACAGAAGCATTGATGACCCCCCATGTTGCAGAGAATCAACTCCTTACCATAGAAGACCTTTGTAACCCTAATAATGTTTACCTCTTCAATTTCTTCTTTACTGCTTATTTATTGTCCTTGATATTTTCTTGGTAATTTATCAAATCAAGAGTAACTTGTAATAATGAGATGTAGCTATATTGGCAAATGGACTCTACTCACATATCAGAGAGAGGTGACCTCTCCTGTTTGACTCTCTGACTCCAGGTGGTTTACACCCACCTATTCTTTGGCACCAAGCTTCCCAAGTGTGAAGTTCCTGAAGGTTAGGAGGCCAAGACTATACACTTTGTCATAAACTGTACTAACTAATCATGACAATAGCTAGTAAAAAATGAATGGTAATTTAGCATTCATGAATCCCAAAATACATGTTGCACAGTACAATTGAAATAGATTTCTCACTCAACAGTTCAAATTGGTGAAACCGATGATGTGTGGAGAAAAGTGCAGCCACATAATTTTTTAGTAAACTAAAATTTTTCTTTCTGTTTCAAAGCTTTGGCCAAAAAGGAGTACACATTTCTTGAATTCATTTTTGTTGGCTATGTCATGATCATATGGCACAGCAAGATGAGGAAATATCTAGGTGTGGGCACAGGAAGAAGAGAAAAACCCTGATCTTGGTAGAGATTTAGCAATTCCTGTACATTTTCTGCCTGTGAAAATTGGCTTTCTACAAACAGAAAACACTCATCCTTTCTCCAAAGGACGCCATTGAACAGGCCACTGAGTTTAGGGATACTGTTTAACATCAAACACTTTAGTTTTTTCCATCAGGTCTGAATATGGATTCTCTTGATTTGGACTGAAAGTGCTATAATTTACTCCCATTCTGATACTCCCAACTCCCACTCACCTCCCTCTCAAATACAGTTCAGTTAGGATGCAGGGACAATAAAATACAAATAAAACTTATATTCAGGTAAGGAAAAAACTGTGAGATCTAAAGAAGTTACTGTGAGCAATAATAAAATGTTTCCAGTAAAGCTTTGTAAAACTCCTTTACCACCGAGGGGACATTCTTTGATTAACTCACTGTGTATCTAATAATTTTCAAAGGGTCACAGACGCGTGAATCATGCATATAGAAAACCTGCTTGCTTGTCCTAAATGCTGCATTCTAATCACTACATGAAATTAAATAATTTTCAATTATTTTTGAGACAAACATTTTAGGGGTCACTTTGTTATAGGAGCTAGCATTTCTCAAAATAATCATATGCATCCCCAAAACAATGCCAGATTGTGACTAAACCCAAATCATAAGAAGTAACATATCCTATGTGGGTGCATAGCAACATGTCAGGAGGAAATTGTAACAGAAGATGTGTGACTAATTTCTGTTGACCAGTTTACAACAGATAATGTGGTAATTGATAAAGTTTATAATTAAATTTATTCAAGGGTTACTGTGTGGTTTTTAAGAGAAAACCAATTACTTCTTACAGCTAAAAGCTTTCTCTCTTAAAGAGAATGTGAAGTGAGTTAATAAAAGTGATAAGCATGCCTTGATTAATCACTGGTCCACTGGGGGAAAATGATGAATTTAGGCCCTGAAACTCATAACAGTCTCAAGTTGAAATTCAAATTCACTAATTTGTGCATTTCTTGAATTGAGAAATAGGTCATTAAAATATTTATGAGAACATTTGAAAAAGTAAAATGTTCTTATCAAATGAAATTTAAAACTGCAGAGTATTACAATGTCACGTAAGATGCAGTATTTGTTCTGTCAAATTTGTACAAATGTTCTTATTGCTTGTGTATATCACTATGGAAGACTTTTGTCATAATTGCTGTGGGAGAATAAACTCCTGAAAGGAAACTGTTTTGGAGACTAGTATAATCAGGCTCAAATTGAATAATAAAGAAATGGTGATTTCTTTTGTATTTTCTCACCCTTTTCTCCAGACAAATAGATCCCAGTACTGCATATTTATGCAATATCCCATTGTCACTGACTTTCTTTGGAAAGTAGCTCATTCAATAGGACACCCCCACTGTCTTCTTTTCTCTCCTTCAACCTGACTACCTGCTATCTGTGTCCTTTATTCAGATCCCTGTGTTTCTTATAGGAGAGTTAATTTTATAAATATGCGATGTTGACTCTGAGTCATTCTTTGTACAATAATATGTCTTCTATGTTGATATATATATATACACACACATATATATATATATATATATATAATCTGTGTATTAAACAAAATTTTCCTGAAGGTATAATGTTAATTCATAAGCATAACATTATGGCAGAAAGACTAACTTACGGGATTTTATGTTTTTTCTCTAGTCCACTTATTCATTTTTTTGAGCACCATGTCCCATATATAGAGGTATGTATGAACGAATTGTATATTATCTGTTTATACTCCCCTCTGTTCACTGTATGCTTTCAATCTACAGATTATGCTCTTTTCTCCATATTTATGCCTTTGGATATGTTTTCCCTAAGCAGAGGTTATTTGAAATGATTGTTGTATGTGATATTCAATAGAGTTTTCAGCACTAATCAAGTTCATTTCTTTATGATGGTGTCTTCCATTCCCACCTACACATCAGACATGTCCTTTAGCCTCATTCTTTAGTATACCGCTTCCCACATTTTATGGTAACTTCTAACTTATCCATCTCACTATTAAACTTTGTAAGCTTATTGAGGGCAGGAATTTACCTTTGCACCTTTATAGAAATCAACACTTCCCTTAGCTTGGTAATAGGTACAAAACTATTTGTGAAATGAATGAATAAATGAAGAGCAAATCAAAAGTGGTAACATTGCAGTGAATAAGTTATTTATAGGAATATAGTAGCCAATATAAAAATGAATGTGACATGATGACTTAGTGAGAGGTGATGTGCAAATTATATTTGATCAACTAAAGAGGTAAATTTTTTTCATAATTATAAAGAGAAATATTACCAAAAAATCTTAGTTAATAACCATAATCCTGAAATTTACAGCACAGCATTAACATTCCTTTTTGATACACAAATTATTTTCCAGCTATCATGAAAGTCACATATTTTTTGTAATTGCAAAAGGAGTGCAAATTAAACTTAGAACCATTTCAGGAAACTCCTAGTTCATGGAAACACTTCTGGATTCACCAAATTCTTCTTCCCTTGGGCACCGAAATGATTCTCAAAGGTTATCAATAGATGTGATCCTGAGAGGCATCACCTGCACTTTCAAGCCTGTTTTCTGTATTTGGGACAGATAACATATACTCTATCTCTAAGCATATATTATATGCCCAATAAAGTAATTTAGCCTTACAACGTAATTGTCTGCCTGTTGTAGTAACAGCTAATTTTTCAAGACCATCTGATTCTGCATTAGAAAACCAGTTAAGTCCAGGGTTAGGCTGTTAGTTCACACTGGGAAATAAGTTTGGGAGCTGTGTTTTAAAGGACATGATTCAACGAGTATTTCTAGCCAAGACAGGGGAAGGAATCCATATTAAGAATAATTATTTACTTACTGGTCACTCTGAGCTCCTCCTCCTGGAAGGGTCCAATAAAAATCAGTCTCCTAATGACTGGCTGTGGATCCGTAGCAGGAACTTCAGGCTGCTTAGTGCTTGGGAGCTCAGCAGTGAGTTTAGTCAGCTCACCTTTGGTAAAGGGATGTCTGTGAATTTATAATACGAATATTCTTAATTCAGTGGAATAAAATTTCCTTAAGAAAAAACTTTGTTTTTTCTTTTTTGCAGTACTTTCATTGCTACCCCATTAGGCCCTAGAGTAGGGTGTGGCACATGATAGGAACTCAGTAAATATTTTCAGAATTAACATATTAAACCCTGTATCCATTGATGCTTTTCTGTGAACCAACTGTTTGCTACCATTAGGCAGGCAAAAGATGCAAAGAAACAAACATCATTAGGATAGTTTATTATGACCATTTGACATTGAAAAATATATATCATCTCTGGTGTAGGTCATTCTGTGAGAAGTTACAGAAGAAATGAATATTCTTAGCTATGACAGCTTCTCTAAAGTACTCATCTAGGGTCCCTTGCCCATTGTTATTATTACCAAATGTTGCAAAATATTTGATACTGCCCAAGAAACTATATATGTATCTCTACCCCATCCATCTTTTTTTTTTTTTTGTCTTCTGGGGATTGAACCAGGGGTGCTTAACCACTGACCCATATCCCCAGCCTCTCTTTAAATTTTTTTAATTTTGAGACAGTGTCTCACTAAGTTGTTGACTTTGAACTTGTGATTGTCTTGCTTCAGTCACCTGAGCTGTGCCAGCTCCATCTTTTTTTTTTTTTTTTTAAACAGAGGAACAGTGAGAGAGAGAAAAAAAGAGGGAATCAATTTTATTTAGTTTTTCATGTGACTTTAACTGCTCTGATACTTTGTTGTACATGTGGTACTGGGGTTCAAACCCATGTCCTCACCCAAGCCAGGCAAGCGTCATATCCACTCAGCTCCAGCCTCCAGCTCCATCTTTTAAAATAACTTAAAAATGGCACATTCTACATTGCGGTTTTCCTCAATTAAAAGTTTTCTCTCTCCAGTGGTCTATAGAGGTTCCCCAACCGTGGCTCTGAAGTCCAGGGTTATGCTGAATTTCTAGCAAATGTTACCTCATTGTTCAGAATCATCTATAAACCAGGCTTGAACACCCTCCCCCTATTCATCGTCTGTTTATTAAATAGGGTAAATCCCCATGAGCAATACATTGTAGCTGAAACTAATAGAATTGTCTCTCCCTGCTCTCACATACCAGAGGAAAACCCCTGAAAAACTGGTATTGAAATTATTTCCCTAAACTTCATACAAGAATGTGCTTGTTGGAGACCAAGTAGTATGGTGGGAGATTTAAAAAACTCATCTCTGGGAATTGAAGGACACTGAGATTCCTGGCTATGGTTAGTGAGTATGGAATTTGAAGGAATAATTGTGATAGTGCAGGACAAGAACATCATTTGATTTACATAACAACTTAAATGGGAAAAATAAAAGCTTTCAGTTTTAAAAAACATAAAGCTTCAGGTACCATATTAGATATTCTTGATTGTTTTCCCAGTTTTAGGCTTATGTCCAGGTACAACCTAAGCATGCAAGGGCAGGTGTCCTGGAGGAAGAAGTCTGTGTTCATCTTCTAGCCAAACCAGGAGAGGTGACATTTTAATTTTTGCCTCTTGTGCGGTATATACCCTTTCTAGTAGCTCAAAAGGAATTTCAACTCGTCATCTCTGTGGAATAAATGGTTTCATTTCACTCTTATTATATTGAAATGTTTCTTCTTCCATTTTAGAATTTATATTATGCCCATACACACAATTGTGAAACCTGTCACCCTTTTAATTCATTCTTTCCAATTTTAGTACCTTTCCATATGTTTTCTGTATTGAAATGAATTGAAAACATAATTCCTTTTGAAGGTTTTTCCTGCCTAGAAACAATAAATGGTGATAAAATCTATTTTGGAAATGTGCTTTGTCTCTTTTACACCAAGTTTTTAGGCTTTAAAAGTTTCTAAATAATGAAAAAAAAAGGGAGACTAGGTGGAAATGTCCCCAACCTTTGCGTATGATGATACGGTTTACTATTTTTAAAACAGAAACAAATACTTTTACAAAATTTAGGTAAACGCTCCATATTCTCTTCCTATGTTCGCACTGTTAAACCACAGATGGTTGCACTGGTGAAGTAACCACTCAGGTAGACTAGGTCACAGTGACAGCAGAAAAGGACAAACAGAAAGCAAGAAGGAAGGAATATGTGATTAGTGGAAATAAGAAAGTGTAGCATAGCTGGAAAAGGAATTTGAAAGCACTTTCTCAGTTTTCATTCTCCCAAATGCATTACTACATTTTTCATAAATATGAAACAAAAATCTAATATGTATCTTTCCTTATTAAAGTTATCCATTGCCTTTCTGAAGTCCAAATTCTTTAATATGAAGCATGAAGCATCTCTTGATTCAGTTTACATCTAAATTTGCTACCTTCATCTATCACCGTGACCAACCTCTTCGCTAGTTATATTGAATAACTTAGATGTTCTCGATATGAGCCCTCATTTTCTCATTTCCACATTTTTTTCACAAGAAAAATATATCTCTCTTTAAATTTATTCAACTTTTTAAAAGAGAGGACAGTGAGAGAAAAAGAGAGAAAGAGAGAGAGAGAGAGAATCAATTTTTATTGAGTTTTTCACTTGGCTTTCGCAGCTCTAACACTCAGTTTTATAAGTGGGTGCTGGGATTTGAACCTGTGTACTTGAGCATGCTGGGAAAGTGCTGTAATCACTGAGCCACCGCTCCAGCCCCAACTTTATTCAAATTTTAAAGTTATATTCTTCTCACCTTTTTCCTTAATTTAGGTTTTCTAGAAGGAGATTCTGAGATGAGGTTTAGGAAGTACTCGTAGGTGAAGAGAGAAGTAGGAGTGAAGATATGATATGAGAATAAATGAAGGGTGTGTTGTCAAGCAATTGAATTTAATCTATGGGAACACTGGAGACATGAAAAAAAAACATCAAAGCTATTTCACACACCATGGGCAAACAATGGGACTAAAGTACTTATTCACCAACTCCCAACAGTCACTTAGATGCACTCATTCATTCAGATTCTTTTAAAGAGAGAGAGGGACAGTGAGAGAGAAGGAGAGAGAAAGAGAAAATCATTTTTATTTAGTTTTTCATGTTGTTTTTGTTGCTCTGACACTTCGTTTTGTATGTAGTGCTGGGGTTTGAACTCGCGTCCTCATGCATGCCAGGCAAGTGCCGTAACCACTGAGCCACCACTTCAGCCCCCATTCATTTAGTTTTAAAAATTCATTTTTAAAACTTAATTATCTTTATGATATCAGCAATATTTACCATCAGATTCTTATTCTTATTTGACTTTTTTATTCATTTCACTTTGGGACAAAAGCTTAGAATTCTGAAATTTAATAATTATGGTAGAAAAAATAGAACTCTACAATGTGAGCCTGAAAATAGGATTATAAAACTTCCAACTCTCTATGTTTTAACCAAAAAATGCATTAAAGGGATATTCATAAGGAACATTATTGAAGTCTGTATACTCAGTCTTGTCTTTTTAGTCATTTTCAAAGCAACTCTGGAAAATTAATTGGGGAAGAAAGTAAGCAATTTGAGCAAAATCACTATTCAAGTTTCTGTTTTATTCCACTTTGTGTTCTGAATGAGAATTGAGAAAAACTTTACTATTTTAGTTTTCATTTGCTTTTTACTGTTATAATGTCAATTCCTATACAGTATATCACAGTAAAAGCAAACATGTTAACCTTATAGTTCTTCTCTGAGTGTTAATGATGATGTTTCTCATTATTTGTTTTTGTTACAAAGCATTATGGTAACATTGGAAAAAATAAACTTTGTAAAATATTTTATCACCTATTCATCTTAAACAAAAGTTTCATCATATTTCAATATGGTATGCTATTGCAGTACAAAATTATGCAAACTAGAGGCATTTCCACCTTCAGAAAAACTGACTGTTATTACAGAAACTGAGAAATGAAAGCAGATGAAGGAAGTTGCCTGTGTTGTATTGTAGCAATAAGTTTTGAAAACATTCACAATTTGGTGCTGTCAATAGTTCAGTGATGATCGAATATATATTATCATTATGTGCAGATTTTTTGCCATGCTGACAACACACAAGATACCATTTATCATAAAGAAAGAAAATAAAACAAATTTAAACACAAGTGAAACACAAATGCACACAATGCAATGCTATTATTATATACACGGATGTCAGTGAATCATTTTTTTAAGAGAGGAATAGAGAAAGAGAATCTTTTTTTATTATAGTTTTTCATGTGGCTTTCATTGCTCTGACACTTTGTTGTATACCTGGTGCTGGGGTTCAAACCAGTGTCCTTGTGCATGCCAGGCAAGCTCCTTAACCACTGAGCAACCTCTCCAGCCCCCAGCAAATCATTTTGAAAGACATGAACAAGGATTTGATCCCAGAAAAATCTATATAAAACCATAAGATCCTTTGGATTCCAATAAGATAGTATTTGTCCTTACCTCTCTAAACCCATCTCCTGATCCACAGTATATGTAAAATAAATGCCCTCTTAAAGGTCGTTGAGGCTCTGTTTAGAGAAATATAGCACACCTGATAAATTAAGGTCTGAACTGCAGGCTACCTGCCTCAGAATCACTCAGGTGTAGTCCCTGGCAGTGCCCATAGGAGACCTCCTACGTATGGGAATCAGAAGGAAGCAGTGGCAGAGGGAAAGATATATATACATATTTAAATTCTTTGCTATTGATTCTTGGTATCTCATGTGATAATACTATGGAGTATTTAAGTGAGAATTTTAATAATTTAAATTTGTTTTATTCCAGCTTTCTAATGTTTGAGCATTTAAATTACAACATGCTTACAAACCTTGCTTTAATTTAAATAAAAAAAGCTTTATAAAAGAATATAAGCATGAATGAACAAATTTTCCATGGCATCCTAGTAAAAGATATTATTTTATTTTATTATTATTATATTTCAAGGATATTGTGAATGAAGTAGGAATGAAAGCATTTTATATTGTATGTAAAGAATGCAATAAGGCAGGCCTTAAATCAACTTCAGACCATAGTTTTAAAAAAGTGAATGAAAAAAAAGGAACAGGATGAAAAGGGGAAACAGTAATCAATGAATGACACACAGGGTTAAAATATGATTTAAGTCCAGCTCTTTGCTCCAAGCACAGTCATAAGACCCAGCCCAGTCCCCTTAACTGACAGAAGTAAATTGTACACAGGTACAAACCTAAGCTAACCCCTGTGATCTCTGAATCCTTATGAACTTGGAACTCTGTCATCTTCAGGTAGGGTGAATGCCGTGACTACTGGCTTCCATGATCACCTGTGAACGATTAAAATAATGCTCACTTTCTGGCCAACATATGAATTTTCTATTCACCACTGGAGCATAAACTCCCAGGAAGATGGAGCTGCTGCTCCTCATCTTCACATTTCTGGGGACCACACCAGGTACTTCACAGGTGCTTGTTGAACACAATGAAGAAAAAAACACACTCTCTATGCAAAACTGGGGACTACTTTCATTTCACCTGTTGTTTGAGAGGGATAATTCTAGCATCCCAAGTCTACTTAGCCTCCACACCTCCTTTTTCATTAAGAAGATCATTTTATCTGTAAATAAAGATTTACAGATTAAATCTGGTGGAAAACCTGGAATCTTCCAGCAAGCAAGGCAGAGAAGTCTCACACTCACTGCACAATTCTCCACGAGAAGCAAAGATATTGACTGTACTTAAGAACCACAGGTGCAGGGGCTGGAGCGGTGGCTCTGCAGTTCCTGCACTTGTCTGGCATGCCTGAGTATGGGGGTTCAATCCCAGAACCACGTACATAACGAAGTGTCTGAGCAATGAAAGCCACATGAGAAAACTAAACAAAATTGATATTGATTCTCTTTCTCTCACTGTTCCTCTCTCTTAAAAAAAAAAAAAAAGGAAAGAAAAAGAAAAAAAGGAACCAGAGGTAGTGGCGGTACACATTTTAAAAGTAAAGACTCCTACTAATTGCACCAACTAGTACCTATTACTAAGTAAACATGCATCTGTATGCTTGATGTAATATTCATTTTGACTCTAATGTCTCTGACAGGTAACATTATTATTATTAGCGAAGTGTTATAGATCACAGAAATGGGGATGGACTTATATTGACCTATTCATGTATGAACTTTCATGGAACAAAAAATGTATCTAAATCATTAAGATAAGAATAAAGGATATGAAATATAAAAAAAGAGAAAGCTGAAAGCTGCATTGAATCAGAGGGGAATGGTGGATAATCAGGAGCAGAGGAAGGAGGAAACAAGGAGTACTAACTAGTAACTATGAAGTTGCATTCAGGGAGATAAGTTCTAGAAATCTGCTATCCAACATTGTATTACAGGTAACAATAATGTATACTTTTTTTTTTTTTTTTTTGGTGGTGTTGGGGAATGAACCCTGGTCCTTAACACATAAAACCTTCTGTAAGGGAGCTCTACAAACCATATTGAGATGGGGCCAATCCAAAGCCAGGGTGTACAGTCCCAAGTATTTATTAGGGAAAATTAATTGTTCTGTAGGTAATCCTCTCAACAGATGCAAGGAGGGAGTGTCCTTCATAATTTTGTCTGCAGCAAGGGAGTCAGGGTACTGAGTTCATCCCAATGTTTAAAGACATCTCAGGGCCAGGACCAGTTTCTTTTACTGTTTGGGGTACAACCTAAATATCTTTATCAGTGTCTAAGAATACTTAAGGCCCTGGCTTGGTCTCAAGCCTGCTGACAAAAACCTGGTGGGCCACAAAGTGGTCAAGGCATGCTGTGATTTTTTTGGTCAGAACCAAGAAACTGGGAGGGAAACCTAAACACGTTGTTACAATAAATTTTAAAAATAAATCTTACCAAGAACTTGTTTGTAAAGAACTTGTTACTACGTGGATGGAAGATATAGTAAATGGCAATTTGTAGGAAAGATCTCAAATTGTCAACTTTTCAGAGACCTAAATATGTGGGATTGGGAGGCATAAAGTGGATAACATGCAGGAAATAAAAAAAATAGCACTATCAAAGTAAAAATTAAGTCCGTTGTTGGGTGTGGTGGCACATGTCTGTAATCCCAGTGACTCAGGAGGCTAAGGCAATAGGATTAAAAATTCAAAGCCAGCCTCCAACTTCATGAGACCTTGTTCAAAATAAAATACTAACAAGGCTGGGGAAGCCTGGTGCAGTGGCTCAGCAGTTCAGCTTGGCATGCACGAGGACCCAGCTTCCACTCCCAGCACCACATATACAACTAGGTGGAAAAAAACCAAAACCAGATGCAAAAAATAAAAATAAATTCTCTTTCTCACTCTCTTTAAAAAACAAACCAATTTACAAAAAGGGGGTTGGGGATATGGTTCTGAGTTTGAGCACCCCTTGGTTCAACTTTCAATATCAAAAATAAGAATTAAGTCCATGTAATTGTTAACTTTTTTGAAAGTAACAATGGAAATTTGAGAGAAATGTTGTGGCAGGCTTACCAAAGGCCCCTAATCCCTGTAATCTCCAGAAGATAGCAAGGAGATGATGGAAGTAGGGACTAGGACAATTCAGCCACATCCCTAAGAATGCTAGTAGCCACTAACAGCTGGAAGAAACAAGGAAAGGAATCTCCCCTGGACTCTCTAGAACCAGGAATGTGATTGTAGCCTGGTAAAACTGATTTTGAGCTTGTGATCTCAAGAAATGGGAATAACTTTATAGTTTTAAGACACTAAAAAATGGACATGAAACAAACAAGCATAGGGCCAAATTTAGTAGCTTTATGGTTTTCTGTATCTGTTTCAAAATATTCACATAAGACATACTGGAATTAAAATCTGGTATGATAAAAACTAAACATCACTATTTCCAGATTTGGTTTTATGTTTGTAAAACAATCTCAATTAGTATGTTTACATTAATTTTACAAAAATCAATCATCAAGAATTGATTAGCTGGTGCAGTTTATTTCTCTAAATTGTTGGAGGTATTTGCATAGTATGATTACTTTTCTTTTAAATGTAGAAAAGGGAAGGTAATTAAATTTTTGCCATATTTTCCCAGGAAACTTTAAATTTCAGCTTTACAAATATAAAAATATTTTAATATCCTGTTTTTTTTGGCAACTAAAGGGAAATGCATCATACATTTCAGTTTAACAATGCTTGATATTTCTATTAAACTTCTTTATAATATGTTAAGGATAGTTAAATGGATCAGCATTTTGTTGTAATTATTCAAATGGAATATCTCTTTGTCTGAATCACAGCATTTCTTTCCTCAACTTACTTTCATCAAAGCAAGTCATTATTCAAGAACATATAATTAGCTTGTTTTAATCTTATCATTTTCAGTTACCTACTAAAATAATTAGCTTTCTCTTTTCTTTTTAGTTAGAAGATTGCTAAAGGATCAATGCACAATATACCATTTCCTACTCTACAGCACCAATTACTTTGACTGTCAGTATAAATTTATTGATTTTTCTTAATAGTACATTATCACCAGATACTCACAGCATGGTATTTATTAATTAGTAAGAGAAAAATAGATTCATTTGTGAATAGATCTCCTTTTAAGTTTCTTGTCTGGAACATGTGCTGTTAGTGAGGTGCCTAAAATGGCAAGTAGAAAGAATTTAAAGATAACATTTATTTCCCATTTCCAAGGTTTCTATGTTTTCATATTGAGATATCACAAACAGCATAAAAATAAATAATTATGTAAAAATTCGAACTGCGGACATAAATTGCAAATTTAGGAAAATTCAATGTTCCTGGAATATGGTCTCAATTATAATGAATTTTATTATTTTTCTTATTATCAAATAATATAAAGAAGTATATGGCACTCTTTACAAAATTGGATATTGTGATTATATTAATTAAAACAAAGATAATATAATGTTGGAATATATTTTTTGTTGATTAATGCAGTGTCTTACTCATTTACCTAGATAAAAACTTTTCAGAGAGCAATGAACGGAAATGAAAGTAAAGAAATAATTACTAAGCACAAAATTTTGGGGTATCCTTATATTTCAGTTTAATTCTTTGTCTATTATTCATTCATTCAGAAAATATCCAAAGTGTCTACTGAATGCCAGGAATTCTTAGATTCTAGGATACAGTGAAGAATAACATAAGATTCATAGTCTAATGCACCTAAGAGTCTAGTATGGAAAGCAATAAAAATGAATAATTATAAAGTAATACAAGTAAAGTTTTGGTCAAAAAAGAAATTTGGGTAAGGAATAAAAAACAAACAGGATGATATTTTAGATAATAATGGAAGAGTTACTTATGGATTTGAACTTAGACAAGACATTGAAAAAGGAAAGGTATCCATGTGAATACCTGAGGGAAAACAATTCTAGAATTGGGATCCAGAAAGCAGAGATGTCTTGGCTAGAGCATGCTTGGTGGAAGGAATAACACCAGGGTCAATAAGAAAGCCTTGTCTCTACTGCTTTATTTTTCCTTCTATTGGTTCATTTATTCCTGCTTATCTACTTACGAGAGCTTTACTGTTTATATTCTCAACTTCATCAATATTTTTCTTTATGCATTTTGCTTTTTAAGGGACATCTTTCAATCAAGATTGTTCATATATCCTAGCACGTACTTGCGACAACATTTATGGTTTTTATATTAAATTTTAAAACATTAAGAATTTGTTAATAAAGGGATATGAGGTAGAATTTGCGATTACATTTTTCCTAAACAAATATCCAAATGATACCAACTCATACATTGTCCATTCTTTTACATCTAGTTTGAAAAAACATCTTTATCATGTAATAAACTACAAATTTTCTGTATACCAATATTTTGCTCATCCTTTTACTAATGTCTGTTCTTACATAATCATAATATTTTACAAGCTATGTAATTAAAATTTGTTTGAAACATGGTAGATGTGGTTTATTTGATATTTAGTGGATTATTACACAGCAACTAGAAACAATGATATTGCAGCCTTTGAAGGTAAATGGATGGCTATGGAAGAGATCATGCTGAGTAAAATCAGCTTAACCCAGAGAACTAAGGGTCGATTGTCTCCACTCATCTGTGGAGGTGGGGACTAGACCCTGGACAATGAGAAAGTTGGTCTATTAGCATGTGTTAAACCCAGATAAGATGTAATGTTTTACAACCCAATACTTTTTTTAGAGATATAGTGGGAAGGGGAAGGGCGGGATAAGGGAGGGTAATGGGGGGGCACTCCTGGGGGTAATTGCAATATCCAGAATATATACACACTTTATATTATTTTGTTAAAAACTTGTATGGTTGTTCAAAAATAAAAAAATTAAAAAATTTTTTTTCGAATATAATTTTGAGATTTATATTGTTGATTTACATGAAATACTTCTACATTTGATTAGGACTTACCTTGATTTAGTAGATGAATTACAGTTCCTTTGTCTATAGTATTAATATTTTTATTAATATTGATAGGGTTTTAGTCTTCTTTGTTGGAAAAGATGCATTTTTTTTTCTCAAAGAAGTTTAAGACATCTCATATTTAGTTTATTCATGGATTTTAGTTACCTTGTTGATATCATAGGTGAAATACATTTGTTGTTATATTTGTTATTCATAACTTATACAGTAATTTTTGCTATTTTTAGCAAATTTCAAGGAAGGAAAAGAAAACACATGCCTTTATTCTACTATTTGAATCTAACATTTTCATTTAAATGTGAGATTTATTTAATTGACATAACTGTACATATTTATAAGGTATAGTGTGATATTTCAACTCATATGTGCAATATGTAATGATGAGATCAGGGTAATGGACACATCCATCTCTTGAATCATCTATCATTTCTTTGTGGTGAGAACATTCAAGTCTTCTCTACTACTTGTTTTGAAATGTGGAATTCATCATTGACAATCATAATTATCCTGTGTGATACAGAACACTAGCAGTTATTCTTGCTATCCATCTGTACCCCTATAATTTTTAATTATCCCTCCCACACAAATACCTTTCCTAGCCTATGTGAACCACTAATCTATTCTTAACTTATATAAGGTCAAATTTTTGAGCTTCCACATAAATACAAATCTTGAAAAGCAGAATCAAGATTGTATTGAACAACATAATTGCTTTTATATATAATAAATTTAGGGACTGGAATGGTGGTTCAGTGGTTATGGTGCTTGCCTGGCATGTGCAAGTACACGGGTTCAAACCCCAGCACCACGTACACAACTAAGTGTCAGAACAATGAAAGCCATGTGAAAAACTCAAAAATTGATTCTCTCTGTCTTTCTCTCTCTCTCTTTCTCCCACTCACTATCGTTCTCTTTTTTAAAAATAAATATATTAATTAATTAATTAATTAATTTAAAAGCATATTGCTTCAATAAGGGGCAGAGACTATAATTCAATTTCCTTGAAAGAAACTTGTGGCTTTACTATTCTTCAGTGAAATTAAATTCAGATATTAAAAAGTTAACATTAGAGTTACTAGTGTCTATATATTTTATACCCTATTTTTTCCTGACTTTCCTGATAAAATAAGTTCTTTGTATGTAGCTTTGAAGATCAGGAGGCTTTGTATTCTCTTACATAACGTAATAACTTATTCTATTGATCATAAATGGAGTTTTTATTTTCTTCTAGTATTTAAATCCACTGTTATTGGTGATTATGCAAACCATATTTGAAAAATCCATAGAATAAGTAAATACATATGTAGGCATTGCTTTGGAGAGTATATTTTTCTTTTTAAAATATATTTTGATAACTACAAAAGTATAATTTGTATCTGTGTCTCAACAACATAAGTAAAAATTTATAGGCTAAGTACCCTAAATATTTTTGTGGTGCTGGTATTAACTGATAAAAATTTAGGGTTAGCTAAGAATGTTAACTCTTAGTTATTAGGCTTGTCTGAAATAATTATGAAATAAAAATCACTTACATTCTATCATACACATAATAAGATGCCACCTGATATTATTATTTCACAGAAGGTCAACTGTTTCATTCTGTTATATAATCACTGATGCCTTCGAGAAAATTCTTACTTCAAAGGGACACTCTTCTGTACTACTCTCTCATCTCATTTCTTTCCAATTGTGACTGTCTGAGTGTTTCAAATAAATAACATAATTATTTTTCTATTACGTCTCTTGATTACGTTTCAGAGTTGGGCACGGGAGCCAAAAATGTGTGCTTTTCAATTGAATCCCAACACGTCTTGGCTGTATCAGCTTCAGGAATTGGCTTTGCTATTCTGCATCTCTCCTTCTTAATCATTAAAAGGCAATATGATGTCATGGTCATGAGGCTATTTTAAATATACTATTTCACATTTATTGATGAGCATAATGTTTGGAATCATTAGCAACTATTATTTCTGAGTGTATTCCCTCCTCTTTGGAACTTCTCTGTAGGTCAACTTTTATTACTACAGGTAACTCCATCCCATGACTAGATGACTTCATTAGCCTCATAACCATGGGATTTTTGAGTCAGCAAAATTAAACATTTGGTTTTAAACTGAATGCCAAAACCATGTTTTAGATATTTTTATAGGCAGTGCATTTCCATTTAGTTGCATAAATATAACTTTATAATTTCATATTCTAAAATCTGTGACCTTCATATTTTTTCTACTTTAGATGGATGTTTCGTAGTTTTCTAGAATTTAAATCTTTGATCACTGTTGATTACTTTATTTCCATACTAACAGAAATATTTACTTTCATTGTATTTCTCACATTACATCACCTTAACAACCTAAAGTTTCCACTTACCTTACGTGAATAGCATTTAATTGGATTCCCTGTTTTTAGCATTTCCTCATTCTAACCTATCCAAGCTACAACCTAAAAGACATTTCAGGATGGGTTGGTCCCTTTTTTTAAAATTTTTGAATGGCTTCATACTCACAAATCTTTAGCCTGGCTTTCTCATTCCTCTATGACTTGGCCTAATCTACATTTTTTTTTCAGTTTCTTTGAGTAGTAGTTAAGTCATTTTCCCACTGGCCTTATATGTGGTCAGTTCTCCATTGATCATGGTCTACTTACCACTTATTATTTTCCTCTAAAATTTTCACACTTTTTTTTAAAATCATGTGTTTCTTAATACATTTATTTATTTATTTATTTATTTACTTAAATGAGTGAAATGTCTCTCTACTACATTCCACTATTTCTGAATCTCATCGGAGACATATATTATTTACCTGCTGGAAATGGAATGTCCTGATTCCATTATAGCGCACAGAGGTGCCATGGGAAAACTAATTCCCCTGTCCCTGGTCATGAAACTTGCAAGGAGCTGATTCTAAGCTTGGTACAGAACTTACCCATGTCTAATTCATCAATTGTATAATTTATTTTGCTGGAGTGGTTGGCTCAGGTGTCTATGGCCCAGTCAGAGCCAATTCTCTGTATTTTTTGAAGAAAGGAGGAAAACAGTTCTTAATTTTCTGGTAGGATTGCAATGGATGACCGCATTGATAAGCTTCTCTCAGGTTTAGCCACCATGGAGAAAACAGAAGCCAGCTCTGGTGAGTGAGGAAGAAAGATGACTTAGAGGCAGAGGCAAAAACAAAAGCAGAAGTAGAGGAACTTGAAGCAGAGGGAGGGAGAGAGAAGAGAATCTACTAAATCTGGTGACTGGATAAGTCCTTAAATCTTCCAATTATTAAAGAAAATAACCTTCTCTTTGATTGAGATGATCTGAGTTGGTTGAAATTTGTTGAAGTTAAAACTCAAAGTAGGGGACTGGAGCGCTAGCTCTGTGTTTACACTGCTTGCCTGGCATGCGGGAGGATGCAGGTTCAAGCCCCAGCACTACGTATGCAACTAAGTGTTGGAGCAAGGAAACCACATGATAAACTAAATTTAAAAAATTGATTCTCTCTCTCTCTCACATTGTCCCCCTCTCTCTTAAAAAGAAATCAAAGTAAAAATGAAATAAAGAGGAAAATTCTACCACTAACAATTCACAACTTAAATATTAAAATACTTATAACTGATTTGTGGTTTATGAGTTTTTGAGCTGAAAGACATTTGTAAACATACTAAAAAGGTAAAAATTCATATGAAGGCAAGAACTTCAGGACTGATTTTCCTTCTTAATATCATCTATGGATCTTTTGTGAAATAAAGGTTTTTATAGTCCCTCATTTTATTATACCTTTGAAATATTTGTATGTATTATGGGTGGTAAACGTTTTATTAAGTATGCATTCAATATAATTTGTGTTCCTATAATTTGAGAATGGAGTAATTTAAACGTAATAGAGATGATTTATTTTAAAATAAATATATAAATTATATATAAACAGACTAAAAGTTTAATTTATTGTTTGACAGGAGAGGAGGCTCTATATGAAAAGTTCAAGTGCTTAGTCTCTGATGACCACCTACTTCAAATAATGTTTCTGTAATTCTGTCTTATGTGGCACAAATGGTTTAAAAGACTGTTTAACCATTTTTGATGGTACTTTATCTTTCTGCATTGGAACTTTCATTCCACTTTGTCCCTTGAACAATCTTTTTTTGTGCTGGACAATAAAGCCCATTTTCTAATAAAGCTGATAGGTGCCAAGTCTGAGCTTGGTTCTTTGTCTTTGACTGTGTCAATCTGGACAATTAAGATGAAAAGCACATTTACATGAGAGTAGAAAATTGTGATTAAAGAAAGCAATGTTAGCTTTTGTTATCTTAGTAATATTCTAAATTTTATTTGCTCTAGTTGTCAAGAACAGACTGAGTTCAAGGGATTTTTTTTACGAAAGTCAATTTACCTGAAAGTGAGGTCAATTTATTTAAGAGGCAGGAAGATCATAATTGACGGGGCCTGTGGCTCTGCTATCTATTTGGTATGCTTGCATGATTTTGTAGGATTTCCTACTATATGAGTGGCTGTTTTAAATGGTTGGGGTCAGGAAAAAACAGCAGGAAAGGTGGGAGAGAAGTAGAAAATTATGGGAAAAAACACATAATCCCAGTGGAATTATAACTTCTGGATTGTTGCCAAGCTCATTTTCATCAATCTTATTTGTTGTGCAAGGCCTGTGCTTTCATTATGAAGCAATTCTGGAGTGGGGTATTCCATACATCGATGGTATTTAAAGTACATGTACTGATACACACACAAGTATGTGTATATTTTATACACACAAACACATAAAATTTCCCTGCATGCATTATTATATTACCTTGAAAATATTATTACTTCTTGTTGGAATAAAATTTCTATAAAAAAGAATAGGAAAATCAAATTGGCTTCAAATATAATTTTATTCTAAATGGTTGTATAGTTTCCCAAAAACTTGAATTAATAGACTCTGAAACTTTGGGTGAAGTTGGACAAACCTATGACAGATGCTTAGTATTTGTGAGACATACCACAGTTGATTATAGCCATTCATCTAATCCTTGGTGTTCAGTTCTGGGACTCTTTGTGGACACTGTATAGGCTGTTTTATACTATAGTAAAATGTGTTAAGCTAGGTAACTTTATCCAGAAAAGAGGTTTCCATAGTTCACTATTCTGGAGGTTCAAGGGCCACATGTAATGATGGCCTGCTTGCAGGCAGAGTCCCAAGAGGTCCATGGCATCACATGGCAAGAGACAGAGAACGCATATGTAGGTCTCTTCTGGTCTGTCTTCCTATTCTTATGAAGTCACTGGTCCTGGGTGCTCTATTCTGATGACTTTTTAATCCTAATCAGCTCCCAAAGTTCTCAACTCTAAACAACCTGTTCAGATTTGTTTCCATCCCTTTAGTACTTCATAATGAGAAATATGTTTCAGTACATGAACCCTTGGAGGATATCCTCAAAGCATACCCTAGCCACAGCATGTACCAAGATCCACAGATGTTCAAATCTATTTTTTATGATGGCACTGGATTTGCATTTTACCAACATACATCTATCTATATAGCTTAAATCATCTCTAGATTACTTATAATACCTAATAAATGTAAACCTATTTGAACAGTTGCTATACTGTGGGTTTTTTTTGTTTTTTTGAGAATAGTGACAAGAAAAATGTCTGAACATGTTCAGAAGAGACAAAATGTTTTTAGAATATTTTCAATCTGCAGTTGTTTGAATCTGAAGAGGCAGAATCAAGGAATATGGAGGGTTGTCTCCCCTTTAGTGAAATAGGAATTGTTAATTACAATTGTCATTAAGTAATTGCACAGTTCTTCATTTTGAAAAAACAATAATTTTATTTAGTTTAACATTTATCCTAATACACATATTTGCTTCATTCTAGACTATTATGCTTTTAAAAGTATTTCTTACAGATATTTAATGTCTATGACTTTCAGATCTGTGAGTATTGGTATCTTTATTGGAGAGGTAGCCTTTCATTCCACATGTTTTAATTCAAATGATAGGACCACTGTGCATCCAGAACTTCAAGTTGCAGACTTAGGTCATAATGTTTGACTACTCTCACTCTATGCCTCTGTCATCCTATTAATTACTAAGGAACATTGATGAAACCTATAAATCAATGTCCACAAATGTACAGCTACTACCTCACTGAAGACTCATGTTACTGGCCAACATGGCGGTTCCATAAATGTCATTTTTTTCAATCAAAATTTGTTATGGGACTCCAAATGTTTATCAATTATATCCACTCATTCCTCACTCAAGACTCACTATCCTCAATCAGACCATTTGTAACAAGATTTTGGTAGCAATTTCCTGACTAATATTATTTGTTTTTAAACATTTTTATAAAAATGTGCAGTGTAAATTATACTAATTCAGTCCCCAGTCCTCAGTATCCCCCCACTCCTTCTCCTTTCTCTTCCTCTACTGGTCTCTAATGTATTAAACAGCTTTTTTTTAGTCATATACATACATATGATTCACTATGATACCTTCATATATAACACAGCAGCCCCACATGGGAACATAAACAATCTCCTCACCTTCTCCACAGCCAGCTTGCAAGACTTGATGGACAAGGGGATGAAAATGCAATGTGTCCTGGCGTTAAAGAGATATTCACTGTGGACAACAGTTCATGTTCCAGAGCTTCTAGGAAGTCAGACTGGAGCCCGTGCTTGCTCAGCTCCTTCATCTGCTGTACATTTCCTCCTTCACTTCTTGTTTCCTCTCACAACTGTGATAAATTACCTGCTCCTGAGTCCTTTGCACAGTTCTACTTCTGAGAACTCAAAATAAGACAGTACTTTATGCAAACTAGAATTTCTTTACCCTTTATTTTCTCCTAAGCCTCTTAACCTCTTGTTCAAGTATAGTAACAATTTTAGAAAGGAGAATACTTTGGAAAATATAAAAGATCATTTAGGGAAAAATATCAATTACTTCAGCTAGGATTGCCAACAATTCAGAATAATTAAAAAATGATTAAAAACTAAAACTACCTCTTGATCAAGGGAGCTATACAAAGAACTAGCATGTTTGTTTTGGGGGGAAACTCATCTTTAATGAATTTTAAAAATATTGCTGTTCTCATGAAGAGGACAGTCTTTTAGATTGTTTTTATTTGTATCACTTTCTCCAACTTTTGGTTATTCTTAGTTAAAAATGGCAACATGTAATTCTGCCTTTCTAAATGATTTTTTTATTTTAAATGCTTCAAAGTATCTAAAGAGCTCTAGACACACTCAGAGGAAAAATGGCAAAAAATATGGAAAGGAAAATATAAATATATGAGAAAATTCTCTATAAGTAAATTCGAAAATATTTAAATGTGCCTTTCAACATTACCAGAAGACTATTCCCATTATCATAATTTATTAACTAGATCTTTCGTTCTATGTGGTAGTACACTATGTTTCTGTGCTGTGTGTTTTTTATTCAGTGACCTAATTTGCTTAAAAGGAAACTCTTAAAACTCCCCTGTTGTACTGAATAAAATGTTAATGAAGAACTCCAGAGAAATCCCTTTTGCATTAGTTCCATATTCCCAGGAACATCATCATAAATTTGTTTGCCTGGTTCTGACAATGGTAGTGATGTTCAAACTGCACAAAAGCTTAGTAATGCTAAATGGTTCTGATAGAAACGTTAGAGATGTTCAAGGCACTGTCATCTGGAATGGACTATGGGAAGTTATCTTTTGGAGGGAGTAGTTGATGGATTTGGCTTTCATCCAGTTCTTTAACATTTATTATTTGCATTGTTAACTGCATTACTGGAAGCTTTCTCAGAAAATTGTGGATGAACTCTATTCAAATGAACTTGTTCTCATTTAAATATGCAGTATTTTAAATTAGTGTTTTTTATTTTACCATATTACTAAATCCTTTACTAATTCATAAAGCATGCTGACATAAATATAAAATTTGATGTCATAAGATGTTTTAAACTTATTATTGATTGTACAAACTTATGTCCAGTGTTCATCACTTAGTGTGTAAATATCTGCAGTGCATGATGAACATACAATTAATTTAAATAATAATCTGTGAATAGTGATTGCTAAAACAAACTGCTATGCATATTTTTCAATTTACTTGTTGACAAGTTTAAATGAATATTGCAGTGATAAAATTTCCAAGTGCAGATTGGAAAACTGATAATCAATTTGACACCTGAGTGACTTTATCAATAATCTAAACAATATTTTATTTCCTACTATATTACAGAAATACTTGACTTTGGAAACATTAAGGTCATAATATGCTAAATTTTAACCGATCCTAATTTTAACTCCTTCATAAAGATATAACAGTGACAAACAAGTGGCTACATTTTTATTTGCACAAAAATAATTAGAACAGTGTCTATGTATTTGAGAATAAAAAAAGGGGGAGCTCAAAATCACATTGAAAGAGCAAATAAGGATGAAAAAGAAACTGCAAATCAAAATGAAGGCTATATACTTTATTTACTTTATCCCTGTGATGTGATTTAAAAGAGAGAGAGAAAGTGAGAAAGAGAGAGGTAGTGATTTCTTTTTTAATATTTCCATCTCCTTTTTGTTTTTCCTTCACTTATTTGTGTACGTGGTGTTGGGGTTCAAACCTAGATTCTTGCCTTCCAGGCAAGCACTTTACTGATGAACCACCTCTCCAGCCCTAGCAGGACATATTTTTAATACTTTAGCTTTGGGGTATAATCTCTATTTTCCTCTCAGTTTTGGTTGTTTAAATTTCTATCAACTTTTCCCTTCTAACAATACAAACCTTTTTCTCTCCTTGTTCTATACTAAGAGGATCTGTATGTTCACAGAGTTTGCACTAACTTCAAAGATAATGTTTTGTTTGTATTCCTTTGAAACAGATGCAAAATAAGTAACAGACATGCCTATGGTGTAAGCAACATTTTTTTTTTTTACCTCTGTCAAGTATTTGTGATCACAAAGGAAGAACCCTAAAATACATGAGAAAAATCATGTTAGTCATTCACCAGTGATTTACCTTTGACATGAACTATGAGCACCAGGAAATAAGAAATAATATTGAACTATAATGTTCCGTAGTATGAATATCCTCACATGTCTGTAGATATTTTTAAAATATAATTTTATTTATATTAATTTTTTCTGGAGCTAAAAGAAATGAAGGGGAAACACAATATAAATTTGATAGACTCTGTGAGTTAGTACATTTGATATATTGTTTTAATTAACTCTCAAAAAGATCCTATTAAGTAGGTGTTAACTGCATGAACTTTATAGCAGACGGCAATAGGATTTGAGAGTCCAACGTCACACAATGTACAAACTTGATGGTTATAATTCGTACTCAAGTATTTCTGACTCCTAATATTTTCCATTAGCTCATAATGTGAAAATGTTTCTAAAAGTAGTGAGTTATAACATATTTTCTGTCCTATTAGTTGGAAAATCATAAAGCCTAATTATAGGTAACTCTAATTTCCTGAGACCCTGACAAAGTTATATGTCTTATGTGTTCACAATATCATATATATTTTAAATTTGTAAGGGTAGGATTTGTCAATATAATTCATGTTGATTTCAATACTGTGAAAGGAAATCACCCTAAATAGAGTGCCTTACAATTTCTGTTTATAAGACAAAACAAAAACAAAAACAAAAACAAAAAACCAGTGCTTTAAAGAGTGAGTATGTTAGTGTGAAGTTGCTTGATTTTTTATAAAATAAGAAAACTAGGAAATATCATCAATTATTAAAAATTTTTGTCCATAGATCTTTAAATGACTGAAATTTTGAGAGCAATTGAAGATTTTGTCATTTCCACAACTTATTCATGTTAAAGATTACAACTTCAGAAATTATATAGGAAAACCCAGAAGGTATTAAAAGAGCATTGTTTTATGATACCCTTTTGTATATGGATATAGATACGTGTGTGTGTGTTCCTACCTGTGCACATACACATATGACATAGAGAGTGTGTGTGTGTGTGTGTGTGTGTGTGTGTTCCTACCTGTGCACATACACATATGACACAGAGAGAAGCAGAAGGAAGAGAACATGGAGTCTTGCTGATACCATCATGGGATCTTCATGAAGAGATTAAATTCAAACAGAGATACAAAATCCAGTTAAGTTGACCATGTTATGACTTTTTATCATGCTCTTGAATTTGAAAAAGAAATAGCTTGAGTTATTTATAGATTGAAAATATTACTCGTTTTAAAATAACAATTGAATTAATAAAAGTCAATATCACCTTTTTACTGAAAAAAATTTAGCTAAGTGAAATGGAAGACAATATATACCATTAAAGGACAATATAAGAAATGAGAAAAGAAAGATGTATGAAAATTCTGATAGTTTATCATTTCAGAATCTAAGACAAGAATATGGACAGAAAAGCAAGTAAATTAGACATATTTTTTTCCATTATGCTATTCCCAAGGCTTCAAAAGTGCTGCTGGAAGTTGACAGAATGGAAATCATCACTAAAATACACTTATTCAAGTTTTGTTTAATATTTATTCCAGATACATAGCATCAAATAAGAATGGAATATGTGGATCCATGGAGATTAGTTAGAAAATATTATATAATTACTACCCCTGTGGTCATACATAAGGATGATGACAGGGTTTCACCACGTAGATATCATTTACAAGGAATCATAATTTGTTAAAAGCATACAATTTGTAAATGTTGAAATGAATGTTACATTCCCCTGGTCCATCTAGTCTCCTTTGCCTCTTGTGAAACAAATTCCAATATGTATTGTTTCCTGACTTTCCAAAGGAGCAGGATATTGGAATATCTGATTGTAGAATCAGAGATTCTTGTTATCAATTCCAGCTCAACCATTTTTTGACTATGTAAATTTCCTGAACCAAATTTTTCTCATTGGAAAAGTACAGTTTTACTACATAACTTCCTCAGTTTCATTTTTTTTAAGAGAGAGGGACAGTGAGAGACAGAGAGAGAGAGAGATAAAGAATCAATTTTTATTTAGATTTTTCATTTGTCTTTTGTTGCTCTGACACTTCCTTGTGTACTTAGTGCTAGGGTTTGAACTAAAGTCCCTGAGCATGCCAGGCAAGTAATGAAACTACTGAGCCCCTGTTCTAGCCCCTAGTTTCCATTTTTAACATGGTTTAAACAGTATGTGAAAACAGTCTAGCAAGTAAAGGCCATTAATAAATGGAAACCATTAGTATTTCACTCAGGTGTTCATTTAATTTTCTAATCTGTAGGTCACTCCTCCCTCTAATTTATTCAGTTTCCCCAGATTCTTTTATTTCTTCATTCATGATTTGTGTGTGTGTGTGCATGTGCAAGTTCAGGATCATTCACAAAGATGAGTGAGCCAGAATTCTGCTGCACAAGAAGCCCACCTAATAGCTGCAGTTCCTTCACTAATATAAATTCACCCATATGACTTAGATTTTTCCCTTCTGATTTTAACATATTTACAAAATTGGTGACAGTGATATAATTGTGTTTCCTTACAGGTTCCTTTATCCCAAGTGTAAAAATAAGGACAGGCCCAAAATCAGCTAAGCAAAGCTTTTATTGGATCCAGAGCTCTGGGGCAAATTCACAGGCCAGCAGATTAAGGGCAGGTAAGGGAAGTGGAATCACCCCTCTCCTCAGGGCCCTGGCTGAGCCTTGACTTTATCTTGGTGGGCAGAGGAGGACTTTCAGAGATTGGCTGGTGACTCCCATCAATCACCTGGCGATTTTGAGTGTCACTGGGGCTTGTTTTGCCAGCATCCGATTAGATGTCCCTTTCATGTGTGCATGGGCTGCCTGATGCCTCACCCAGCTGCCTGGAATCAACCTAGCAGGAAGGAGTTACACTAAATCTATTTAGCAAATTTAACAAAATCACATAAATAAACCAAAAGAAAATACTCAAGAAAAAAAGCAATTTTCCCAAGCAAATAGCTAAGATGGGTTCTTTCCCTTCTCCTCTTAGGGAGTCTCACATTGTATATGACTATTTGCTGAAGGTGATTAAGAGTCTGTATTATTGTATTTATATGTTTAACTTTGGATTTTTAGTTTCTTTGTTGGTTTGCATGGATATAATATGACTTTTAACCAATTACCTCATATAGGGATTCAAGTAGTTAATATTCTTAGAAAGTTCTTACCAAGAAATCAGAGATTTTTCAATACAAAGGAGTTGACACAAAATAGAGGGTTATTGAACATTAGAGTGTTTTCCCGTTTAATAAATTAAAAATTTGAAATAAAATATTTTAAAGATGAAAGGAAGATAATAAAATTGCCATGAATTCCCATTACTACTACCTTATAAAATAATCTCAGGCTAATAGCAGGAATATTATGATTTCAAGCTTAATAGTAACTAAAGCTTCATGTACATCAAGATAGACAACAGCAAATAAATAGGATATATGGTGTAATGATGCTTAAAATGTCCAAAAATGTGTGCGTGAATTAATTGAAAAAGTTAATCATTTAAAAATATACCTTGACAATGCTCACTGCAATAAATACAGGGAGTGAAGTCATATGAATCAATTATTATTCTTAAGTTGCATGAGATGGAAGAGGAGGCCCTTATGGATAAAAATGATTGCAACATACTTAAATTCTGAATAAATTACTTTCTTAAGGATTACAAATTAAAAATACACAGTTTTGCAAGAATGAGTATTTTTTGCTAGAAGTATTCCAGTAGAAAATGGGCATCCTGTTGCAGCAATTTTCATAGAGTAAAAATCCGTAGCACAGTTTGGAGACTGGACTAGCAAACTTTATTTTGCTTGGCTTTAAAACTCCATGTCATTCTGAAAATATCCATTTCTGACATTAAATATATTTTAGGTTGTACTTTCATGTGTTATTATTTACATAAGCTCTGAGTTGTTCCAATGTTCAACCTGTGAAGTTGGGAGACAAGTAGAAAAGGCAGTATCTCTGGCTATCATTTTCATGGTCAAGTCTTAATGGAGCACAGTGCTAGCCCTGCAGCTGGCCTGGCAAGGGAGCCAACGTGTCCATTAATAGCTACACTCTGATGAAGCAAAAAAAAATGCTTAATTTCAATATGATATAAAAAGGTGAAGATACTGGACAAAAGGATAAATACCAAAACAATGTGTTTAAAGAGCTTTCTATAAGATTAATAAAGAGTTCTATAAAAGTAACTATAATATATGGTGAAAACTATAAGGTAATAAATATCACAAATTGTCATGGAAGTTCAGGAGGATATAAATCATTTGGCTAGCATGATTTTGAAACTTATGTATTTGAATGGAGCTGACAGGAAGACTTTTTAGTGAGTAATTGTATTTGTAGCTTCCTATGCAAGCATTAAAATTGATGCTTGGGAGAAGTTTCCAAAAATTGCCAATTCTTTGTTATTCCTAATTTAAACTATAGCTTAACACATAATGGTCTAAACTAAAGGGAATTACTGTCTACGTTCTTACCTTGATTTGCTAAGTGTAAATATTGATTATTCATTTTCCTCCAAACATGTATACAATTGGGTATTTATTTATTTATTTTTAGTACTAGGGATTAAATCATGGGTACTTTACCACTGAGTCACATCTACAGTACTTTTTATTTTTTTATTTTGAGACAGGGTCCCACTAAGTTGCTTACTGCCTCACTAAGTTGCAGAGGCTGGCTTTGAACTGTGATCCTCCTGTCTCAGCCTCCTGAGTCTTTGGGATTACGGTACGCTCCACTATGACCTAAAGCAAGAAAAAGAACACATAGCATGTCAGCTCTTGTTCTAGGATCATGTCATCATAATCCTTGATTTCAGAGAACTCAACAGTATTCAGTGAGATATTGAAAGTGCACTGTCACTGACGACAGAATGTTATGGTGATTCATAAATGTGGCATCTAACTCCAACTTTGATACTGAGAGGATATTGGCAAATTTCTAAGAAGAAACTGAGTTTTCTTCAGGAAATATCAGCAACCCAATGAAAAGAGGTTGATCCTGCTAAAATGGATCCAAATCTCCTATATATGTAGACAATTGATCAGATTTTACTTACTCCTTCCTGCAAATAATGCACTTTTGTATTACGTCAGGTGTTTTTTGAAAGATAGAACTTCTGTTTTTAACAGTTTAAGGTCTTGTTTGATATATAGATCTGAACACGTAGAATATTTGAGATGATGATGGTGAAGGCAGAAAGAAGTATGAGAATATAAAGTTGATTCAGTAGAAAAGATGATATTATTGACACAGAAGTGATTACAAAATACTTCAATATTTATTTGATATTTATATTAAATACAAATATGAACTTTTAGCTTTAATTTAGGAATACTTAATATTAAAATTTGCACTTTATATTTATTCTATTTTAGTCTTTCAAAATCATGCTGTAAAATACTTTTACAAATTTTATTACTGATAGATAATTTACATAATTTTTTCACAAGAGTGGGCAACTGGTAGGTTTATATTTTTACATGCAAACTCCAGTCTCCCCAGATCTGGGGAGGTTTACAATGAATAAGTAAATATTGACACTGGTTTTTGAAAAAAGAGGAATGATATCTGATTCATGTGGGAAATGTTTGTATCTATTTAATATCCATTTTCAAAGAAACTCATAATTATATCATTTCATGTAAAAGACCTGCTATTTCAAAGAATTAGGAAAAGTCTTAGACAACTTCAAGTACAAGTGTACCCAATTCAGTATTTATTTATAACAGTTTCCTTGTTCTAAGTTGTAAAGTCATCTAAAAATTAACTTGTTTACTTCAAGTAGAATGTGTAATTCCAAATAGAAAAGATTATAAATTTATTTCATTTTCAAAAATATTATTGGTTTGATCAATTTTGTTTTAACTAAAATTTCTTTTCCTTTTATTATTAAAAATTGACTTTTAATATAAAGGTAAATAAAAAGAGTTTCTTCACCAAGAAGCACTAACATAAAACAGTTTTGCGAAATTATGGGTGTCCAATATAAGAAAAAAATGAAATAAATTTAAACTGTTAGTATAACCTTGATTTGAAGGCATAGCTGAAGGCTAAGAAAAGAGAAGCCCGGTGAATGACTCTTATTAATCTAGCTTGAAAATGGATGAATAACATGTTACAACCTCCCTGACATATGGTGAGGTTTGCAGCAAGTTTGGCATAATGGTTTCACTTAATAAACACCTGATTAGCATTGTTGAACAGGTTTGGAGTGCATGAAAACAGTCAAATAGCAACATTCTGTCTAGTTAATTCCTCATTAGCAGACTTACAGTCCCTGCATTTGAGAGATTGTATACCAGTCTTGACACAAGGTGACCTCTTGCTTGGACCTGTTCATCACCTTCAGTCTGTCATGAATGAAGTCAGTATAAATGTCAGCTTGAAAGTGACATCACCAGAGACTTCATCTGATGCCTTGAAGGTTATTATTCTCCCAATATAGTTATTATAGACAAAGTGAAAATATATGAAGCAACAAAACGAGAATAACCTGAATAAATTTTATATGAAGTATATGGAAGCTTCTGATTAACACTGTATAATTAAAGAAAGTGACCATAAAATAAAATTCAGAAATGCTTATTTTAGTATTTTCACCTCAAGTATTTTATTTTTTTGAAGCTTCACCCAGAATGGAAAATGTGGAAAGCTTTTAGAAGATTAGTTGTGAAATTTAAAACTTTAACAGTATTCTCCATAGTCAACATATTTACCCCAAGGCCCTTTATAGTGTTTTATTTTATTAAAAAGAAAGAAAGAAAGAAAGAAAGTCAAACATTGATATATATATGAAGAATTAAATTGAAGCAAAAACTGTAAATCGGAGAAAGATTTCTAGGAACATTTTGTGAAATGAGTTATTGATGGTTAGAGGTTTTACATTTCAGTGAGAATATTCTACATATTCAAAGGAGATATTCATTTACCATTTTCATCAAACTTGATAAATCATTTCTACCAAAGAACTCCTTGTTGGAATCACAAAATCAATTATACAATTGCCCAGCATTTATATTCTTCTACTTGACAAGTGGAAATTGAACCAATTTCAATTTATCTGAATGAAGCTTTGATTAATGCAATGTTATCACAAACATAACAAAATAAATGTTTCCTTGTTTTTTCATTCCTCTATTAATTTTCCACAAAAATGCTTAAAATATTATTCCTAAGGCTTTTAGCCTAAGAGATACAAAATTTGAAATCAGAAGGTATTTATTGCAAGGGGAGAGAAATAATCACTTGATAAAAGTCAACTTTAGTTCATGGAAAAGATGAAAAGAAAACCGTCTTACCTATTAGGTTGGAAATATTTTCTTTCAATATCAAAAAAAGATAATTGAAAATAAAAATAACTTAATTAGAAAATGATTTTTAAGTTCAGTACATAAATAACATAAAATTAAACATATATTTTGAAGGGGTTATTTTTACATTTTACCTTCTATTCGGATTTTAATAGTTTTCTCCTTTACTCTTCATAATTTTATATGACACTTAAATGATTGCAATGATTATAATTAATTAAGTATAATAATTAGCATAGTTTACATCTTCTTTTAAATGTGTTTAGTGTTACTTCATCTAAGCTGGTATGTTTCAGTACCTCCGATTTTGAGGAACTCAGGAAAAAAATCATAGTAAAGAGAACAGATCCCCAGAATGTGTGAATACGTTACAAGTTAGTGTAACTTGCTCTGCTCTGGTTTCCCAATGGTTTCAGACATCAGATTTTCCTTGATAATACGTTCTTTAGATTAGACTTCTTAACATTATATAATACAAACATAACAAATTTTGGCATCTTTCTAGGGCAGGAAGTTGAAGATCAAAGAACTGAAGCATCTTGCTCAATATCCTGCAGCTAGTGAAGAAACACATTGGGCTTCCAAACTCAGCTCCACTTGATTCCAAATTCATATCTACAGTATACCTAGAATCCTTTCATAACTCCACAAAGTGCTGCTTTCATATCCTCTTTATAGCTTATTTCATTATAGAATTTACCTCTTCATTGTTCAGTAACAGTCTGTTTTTCTTTCAAGAGTAGTCCTTTTGTAATTACTGTCTTGCTAGGTTTATATGTACATCATATATGTAGAGTGATTTTCTTAATCTTTTTATGTTTTGCCTCATTTATAATTTATAAACATCTTCCACTGAATCAACATCTTTCATTGTCATCATTAATTCAGCACAGTCCCCTTTCTTTTTGCCCCCAAACTAATTGTAAGTGATTCAGTATACTGGTGCACAATTTTCTTAATAATCCATGATATATCACAACAGGGGCAGCTGATCTATACACAATCATTTTTTCAAGCAATATTCCCTTATCTACCTTTGTCAAATGCCATTCTGGAATGCTTTCATTATTTTTCTAATTGTCCAAATGTATTTTATTCATTTTTATTGTCAAAGACAGGTTCACACAGGTTCACCTGAGGCAAGGAATGAAAGATATAAAGCAATTCAGCTCCATTAATAATTTTTTGCATCAGGTTAGTTATGTTATTGTAATTGTAGTGGTTATTTTCTAAAAGTAAAGAGAAATTTATAAATAAAATTCTTTAAAAATAACATTTTAGGTGTTTCTATAAATCCTCATTGAATTAATTATAATAACCTAATTGACCTTATTTATTCTAAGAAATTAACATTTTAAAAGTAGAACTTGTATGGGGGATTTGTTGGACAGAATATGAAATTATAGTTTAGTCAGTAAGATAAAGTTTGCCATCTATTATATAGCATTATGACTATAACTGATGACAAAATACTGTGTTCTTAAAAGATATAAAAAAATTAGACATTAAAGTGTTCTCACCCCAAAAATTATGGGAGGTACTGCATAGCTAGACTTTACTCTTCTAAAATGTATATGTACTTTACAACATTAAGTTTTACATGATAAAGCAAATAATTTTATCTATCAATTTAAAAAGATGAAATAAAAGTAATTAGAAGTAGGCCTTCAAGAAGTCTCCTTCATTGCATTGATGGTAGCCAGAAGTGCAGAAGACAAGGTCAGAAGCAAATTGCTTGAATTATAATAACTAAAATTTCTTAGCAATAATCTGCTCTATTTGTTTTATATGTTTAAACATCATAGCATTTAGTCTCTTTTACTTTGGAACTTTGGATGAGAATATTTGAGCAATAGGTAGATTTATGATAAGATTATTGTTTGCTATGCCTTATTTTGTAGGGGAAACGAGAGAAAATGCAGCCTGATTTGAGAAGACAGACAACCATTAAAGAAGCACAAAGACAATTATTTTTCCTTCACATGGTTAATGTTATTCCCTCGCTACTCCAGAATAATAAAAATTTGAGCTTGCTTCGTCTATTGGTTTCTGCCATTTGTATTCCAGGCATCATTGAGCTCTCTGGTATGCTTTGTGCTTCTGATCAATCTTTCTCATGCTGATCAAATCTGGGTAGAATTAATCAAACATCTCAATACATTCTTAATGTCTTCTCCCTCCCTCTCTTATCCTGTTTTTTGTATTTTGTTTGTCTTTCTTGTAAGGTTAGAGACTACATTGTATAATTATTTTCATTCTACATTTGGTTCAATATTACGGTCAAAAATAGATATTGCTTTATTCACTGAACCATTTTATTTACAATACATATTTTACCATACCAATTTATTTTTAGTGGTATTATTTTGTTAAAATAGAGCCATAAAGCATTTGTGTGTGGTGAGTGCCTCCTCAATTAATTGATTAAATACTTATTATTTTATTTATATTTGCTAAGACCTTTATAAGACTTGAATAGTTGCTTAAGGAAAATTTTATAACACATTAGTGAAATTTGGATGACTCCAGTGTTTTAAAAATGCCAAGTTATTCAAAAAAATTTTGGCAAAGAAGTAAAGATCTCTGTAAAGAGTTCAGCCATTTCTGAATCATATTATAGTCAGTACAGACTAAGCCATTTATAGCAGGATGTGTATGATACATTGTATTGTGAAATATTACTCATTTCTAATTCATTACAAAAATATTCTCCTTAACTTGCATATGTGATGGATGGCAAGAAACCAGGTATTCACATCTAATTATAAGGGTTTTTCTTTGTGCTAAAATGGACTCTATTTATCTATCAGTGCAATCAATCCATGCATTTTTCTTTGTGTCTGTCACTGTACTACCTAAGCACTTAGCAAAGATATTAAATTAGCCAAAAAGTGTGGAGTGGGATGTTTTTCTTGTCTTTACTACATTTATCTAAGCCAACCTAAAGCTAAGCAGACTGTGACTAATATTGGAAGCTTTATTCTTATCGCAGACAGAGTTGTTTTCATTCTTGTGATTATTAATTGGTTGAACGCCAACAATATATTCAGCACAGGACATAATTGCACAATATGTTCTTTCTCCTGCAACCTAGAAAGGATCAACTGCTTTCATCTACTAACATTGATGCCAAAGTGATGAATGCCCCTTCATAACCCCTAGATTCCGCTCCTGCCTCCCTTCCTTTATCTGCATCCCTCACCAGTTTTCTTTTAAAGAGAACCATTTAATATATTATTTTTAAATTTTGTAACAAGATTGTAAAAATACGTATTCTCTTTTAAATTTATTCTTGCTAATGTTGATGTATAAGAGAGCAAATGTTTATATTTGATTTCTTTGTGGATTGCAATGAATATATGCTATAGTTTCTACTGACACGTCTGAAAGGCATTGCTGTGGGATGTATATTTAACTCATATAAATCATATGCATAATATATGAACACTAATATATTATATGTATTAGATTACATTACGGACATGCATTATGGTTGTGGTACTCCATATATACCATAAAATATACAAAGATAGAATTTTTTTAAACAATAATCTCATTTCTCCCAAAGAAGTTAATTTCCTTTTCACTATTCCATTCTATCTGATTTTAAATGACTCCTCTAATAAAGTACACAGGTTGCTTATATTTCTTTTATTTAGTTCCAGAACTTTTTTTTCTGGAAAACTTTTTTTATTTGATTTTATCTTTGCCTTTTTTAAAAAGCTTTGTAATTCCTTGAGAACTGTGCTTATTCTATCTAAAATAAAACTAACATCAGATTTGTTGAAAGTAGGGAAGATAAATGTATTAAATTATTTTTATTGAAAGTAGGGAAGATAAATGTATTAAATTATTCTTGTTCATCACAAACACAACCATAGATTGTACTCAATATTTCAGGTTAATTATAAATGGTCATGACTATTAGTAAATTAAAGTAAACTTCCATTTTACATATTACACTTGGTAAAGTGGAAATTCAGACTAAATGGATCTACAGGGAGAGGGTAGCTACCAAACAAGTCATTTGAAACAGGAACACTCACAGAAATAAAAAAAAACTTAAATTTTTAAAAAGAGAATATATTTATTTATTCATCTGTTTTTTTTTTTCCTGATACTTTGTTGTATATGTGGTGCTGGGGTTCAAACCTGGGTCCTTGCATTTGTCAGGAAAGCACTCTATTGCTCAGCTACTACTCCAGCCCCCAGAAATGCAAATCTTAATTAAAAAAAAGTCAGGAACAGGTCAGGCATTCTGTTTTTTAAAGAAGTTATAATTTTTGATTTGTATTGCTATGATCTTCAAAATATTTTTAACTCAGATCTCATTCTGGCACACTTCAGGACCTAAAATGGGTCTGGTAATAGAATTAATGTATTCATTAATATGTATTGTTTGATTTTCCAAAGCAAACTTCTAATTCCAATATGTAGTGAAGACTTGAAGATATAAGACAAAAGAATAAGCAAAGAATGTAAATGTTCAAAAAGCATCCTTTAAAACTAACTAATAAAAGATCTATAAAGTAGCTATAATATATGGTTAAAAGCATAGTGTCATAAAAATTACAAATTGCTATGGCGTTCAAGAGAACATGAATCACTCGGCTAGCATGATAATGAAACCCTCTTATTTCAACAGGGCTCATAAGAAGAAATGTAGTTTGCAATTCACAATATTTGTAATTTTCTATGAAAGCAATAAAACTGATTCCTAGGTAACATTTCCATAAAAATGCAATGGTTTTATATTATTAAGTTAAGAAAAATAAAATAATTTGAAAGTATATTTTAATTTTAAAAACTGTGAAGACGATCTGTTTAATGTATCATGTAGGTAAGCCTGGAGATCAGAATCTAAAGGAAGTAAAAATGTGAAACTTTCTGAATATCATATTTCCCCCATTTGTCAATATATCAGACAAATTCTGGATGATCGGACCATCTCAGTGCAAAAACGTTGGCATTCTTCAGCTATTTCAAAACATTTGTCAGTTTTTTTCTTATAATTTCTGAAGGATTGACTTTATATTTAGAGTCCTCTTTTATCTCTTTGAAAATATTTTTTTCTTATTTTTATATTATTTTTCAATAAAGAGGCACCCAAGGTACATGGGTCTTACATTAATGTTAAGTTCTTAAAAATTCTGGCCCATAAATATTTAATGTTTAAATACATTAGACATTCCTCTTGCATGTGTAACATTCTGGGCAGATGTAGAGGACATAAGAAAGACTTTTTTTTTTCCATAAAATCATAACGAAATATATGATCAGAGATGTTCTGCCATTTCTAATTATGACTTCTAGATCAGAGTATATTAATCTGAACCCAAGCTTCCAGACAGAAAATAAACTATGAAGAATGTGGGACTGGGGGGTTGTGTACCAGGCCCTGAAGCATCACCTAAGTAACTTCCATTCATGTTACTTAAGGTGTAAGTCAGTCACATGTTTGTACTTAACTACAAAAGTAGCTTAGAAGTATTGTGTAGCTGGTACCCAGCTGAAGAGGAAAATGCCAATTATGGTGAAAATGAACATTCTCTGTGCAGATCACTTTCGTGGTTATCAACTAACCATTTGTGACCAAGTCCTTAGTCTCTTGGAAAATGAATTCAGGTATTTTGCCTAGTGTCTTATTCTGTTATGTGCTGCTCTAACTAATACCACAGACTAGGTAACACATATTTATAAATAATATATGGGAGTGCCATTTGTATTTTTATAAACTAAAGGAAAATTTATTTCTTAAGGTCCTGGAGACCTCAAAGTCCAATATCAAAACACAAACATCCGGTAAGGGCCATCTGCTCCATCATACCACCACAGGGAAAGAAAGGGCAAGAGAACTCCTGAGAGAGAGGAGCTGAAAGTACCCTTCTATAAGGAACAAGATCATGCTAGCAATTACCTTTAAAACACATACTTTTGAGTGGACACATTCAAACCATAGTGTCCAATGACGGTATCCAGATATCTATAATTTCTCATGGTTTACAGACCTACAAATTAGAACACAAGTTACCCTCCTCCATTTACTTCCCAATAAACATAGAGAAACAGGTTCATCAAAACATTCACATACTGGGCTGGAGTGGTGGCTTGGCATTTTAGGTGCCTGCCTGGGATGCGCGGGGATGCGAGTTCAAACCCCAGGACCACGTACACAATAAAGTGAACAAAGTGTTACAACAAAGTTTCGGAGCAACAGAGGCCACATGAAACACTAAATAAAATTGATTCTCTCTTTCCCTCTCTCTCACTGTCCCTCCTTCTTTAAAAAAAAAATTCACACACTAAATTATGCATTTAAAATTTAGGAAAGTTTCTCTAAATCTCTAGTAATCAGAGAAATGCAAAAGAAAACCACATTAAGATATCACCTTATGCCAGTCAGAATGGCAAAGATGAAGAAAATAAACAATAACAGATGCTGGAGGGGCTGTGGAGAGATAGGGACACTAATACACTGTTGGTGGAACTGCAAAATAGTACAGCCCATCTGGAAAGTAGTGTGGAGAGTCCTCAAAAAACTAGGGAAGAAATTATGCTGAATAAAATCAGCTTAACCCAGAGAACTAATGGTCGATTGTCTCCACTCATCTGTGGAGGTTGGGACTAGACCCTGGCCAGTGAGAAAGTTGGTCTATTCTCATGTGTTAAATCCAGATAAGATGTAATGCTATACAACATAATCCTTTTTTAGAGATATTGTGGGAAGGGAAAGGGAGGGATAAGGGTGGGTATTTGGGGGGACACTCCTGAGGATAATTGTAATATCCAGAATCTATACACATTTTATATTATTTTGTTAAAAACTTGTATAGTTGTTCAAAAATTTAAAAAAAATTAATAAAAAATAAAATTTAGGAAAGAAGAAGAATATATGTCAGAACTAGTTCTGATCCACAGCCAGAACAAAATCTTCCCAGGAAGGAATTGTATAGGTCCTCTGCTCTTTCCTGGAGAAAATTCCTTTTTCACAGACAGACTCTCCCTGTGTAATGCATGCTGCTGCCAGTGTTTGTCGGTTGCCCCCTAGTTCTGCTCTCTGGAGGCTCTGTACTACCTTTGAGGTCTCTACTAACGGTGCCTCTTGCTTGGAACCCTGCTCTTTCCTGTATACATTCTGGAGATCTAAGCTTTGTTTTACTCTTACAGATTTTCTCAGGAAAGTCAAGGAAATAAAATTACCTCAAATATTTAGAATTCACTTGATTTGTTCCAGACTTTTCAAGGACAAGTGAACACATCCAAGTCTTTACTTGACCTTGTTCTTAAATGTTTCTTGTCGCCTCTCATTTCCTTGAATCATGGGTAGAAATAGGTGTTAGTGGGATGGTACCATCTTTCTGCTGAGCACCTGGTCTTTGCTCAAGAGCTAGATATTTATTGGGATGTCTCTATGGGTTTCATTGCTCTGAAATTTTGAAGACCTGCAAATTCAGATTCAGAAGCTGCTACCTCTTCTCTACACGTGCTTTCAATTGCGTGATATTTTCAACTCCGTTACATTTTTGTTTGAAACATAGACAATTTCATTAAGAATCATCTGTTTCTTGCAATGCGTTGCTAAATGCAATAGACAAAAATGATACTTAGCACCATCATTTTGGCTCTTTCCATCTGTCTCCTCTAGAACCACAAGTCTTGTAAGCACCTGTCCCTGTCTTCCTTCGTAGTTGTTGCGAGCAATAGCCTTTCAATTGTGATTATTAATACATATAGTTGATAAATATTGGGTTTCACCTTGACTTTTCCATACATGCATACATTATGATTTGATCATATTCGCCCTCTATTCTACCTTCCCTTGCCCTCCCCGCTTTCTCTGATCCTCTAGGTCTATTTTCCCTACTCTAATACAGTCCTTTTTTTACTTTCAAATCGTCATCAATTTTTCAATTTTTACTTATTTATTAATTTTTAACTTTCTACGTGTTAAAGCAAATATGTGCTATTTGTCTTTTTGTCTGGATTATTTTGCTTAACATGACTGTAATTAACCACCAATTAGCCTGAAAAATGTAATCTAGTTGTATACCCTGGTAGAATTTGAGTTCAGTCTCCGAGATGCCCACATATCTACTTAATTAAGTAAAATTGGAATATTAGTCTGTATACCAATTTTTTTTTAGAGATAGCGGAACAGTGAGAGAGAGAGAGAGAGAGAGAGAGAATCAATTTTATCTAGCTTTTCATGCGGCCTTTGCGCCTCCAACACTGTTGTGTGTGCCGTTCTGGGGTTCGAATTTGAATATTCATGCAGGCCAGGCAAGCACTGTAACTGCTTAGCCACAACTCCAGCCCCTGTTTACCAATATTTTACATAATAATGATTCTTTGAATTTTAAAATGAAAATAAATAAAGGAAAATATTCATCTTCTAGTACACCAGATGGAACACTTCTACATTTCTTATGGTTTAGATACAAGACATCCCCCAAAAGTTTATGCGAGACCATGCAAGAACATTCAGAGATAAAATGATTATGAGAGCTTTAACCTAATCAGTGGGTTGGTCCACTGATATAGATTCACTGAATAATAACTGTAGGCTGATACAATGTGGTTGAAGGAAGTAGGTCAACTGGGGGAGTGTCTTTGTGGCTTATATTTGTCCCTGGTAAGAGGAGCTCTCTCTGCTTCCTGGTTACTGTGGTCTCAGTTGCATTCTCCAGCCCTGCCCTCGTGCTTCACTTCAGGTCTAGAGTTAAGGAGTTAGGCAACCATTGGCTGGATATCTGAAACCATGAGCCAAAGTAAATATTCCCTCAAAATGGTTCTAGACAGGTCTTGTCACATAATTGCAAAGTGAACTAAACCAGTATTTAATAGTTATTCATTTTATTCATTCATTCTATTCATGATCATTGTATGAAAGTAGTAACAAGTTCCATCACCATCAGCATAACATACAGCATCAGCAAACACTGATTCAGTCATTGATTGCTGTAATGTCTTCTAACACATAGCACTGAGTTTTGTTATGAGTTAAGATAATAAGAACTTATGATAATAATGTGTAGTGGTTTTTTGTTCAAGCATCATCACCTTTCAAATAGAGCAATATTTTAGGAAGAAATATCTTCTAACTCCAGACTCCTTAGGAGGATGTTGAAGAAATTCTCCTTTAGTATGAAGTCCTTTTGCAGCAGGAAAAACTCTGCCCATAGTTTCAACTTAATTGAACAGATTACAATTTCAATTTAGATATTAGAGGAAAACCTTCATTATAGTGATGAACTCTCATTCTGTTGGTATAAAGGATATCCCTGACAAATTATACTTTTTGCTCCATTAAAAATGATTTTGAAAACTTCTAGACTGGAAGAAAGTATCATTCAGTTGCAGTTGATATGAAATGGGCTTTTAAAAGTGCCATTTTTCTGCTTAGCAAAATCAATAGTCTTTATTACATACAATAAGCATAACCTGTTGCCATTTCCCAAATCAATAAAATGTCCTCTTCCTTCATGATATTCAAGTGCTGTGGAGACAATGTAGCCATGTGAATATTAATTACACTACTCATCCTACCTCTTTATTAACTCTTAAATCAGTGACATATGTCAACTTTATAACATTTTACTTTCCATAGAACTTGTTTGGGAAAAAAGATTGTATTATAGAAATTAAGTATTTATTTAAGTAGACCAAAATATACATCATTATAGAGATTCCACCTGGCAATTGTAATCATTTTACTTACTTGCCTTCTCTTGACACAATAATCAACTTCCCCTTCATTGGGATTGATCAAGTAAAATCCATCAAGATTCATTACATTTTCCTCTTAAAGATTGTTTATTAATTACAACTTGTATTTCACTGTCACAGAGTAGGAGGCTCTGTGGTCAGTTTACACAAATTCAGGACATCAATATGCTACGTCCCTTGAGGTCAGAGAGAAATTTCATCTCTTTGTTTTTTTGTTATTTAGAGTTTTTAAATCTCTTATATTATCTAGACTTTGAAAAGTAGAAAGTGAGCTAAAAGAGCTAGTTAAAAATATTTTGTTAAAATATTGTATAGGATTTGTTGTATACATGTTCTTAACCATAGAAAATATTTGACCATTGTAGCATTTATGTATTCTTTCATTCTTATACCTGGAATACTTTCTTATTATATACATATTAGAATTCTGTAATATCTATTTATATTTGAAAAAAATTGGGTAGGTATATAACTTTTCAAACTAAATGCTCTGTTTGCTAGGTCTGCTCAACTATGTACATGGCAGTCTGTGTGAACACAGTGTTCCGATGCATGAAGTGAGGTCTAGGAAGGCCAGGTGTCACAATTACTCAGGGATGTTATTTAGCAATAATTGTTTCCTGATGCATGGATCAGCTTGCCATATTAACAACAGCCTGTGTTCTATGACTTATTTAGGATCAAATAATAAACATTAGAGAATGGACTAGAAAACAGTTCTGTATCTTAAGCTGATACCATCAGGTGTGTATATTTTTGCAAATAAAATGTTATAAATTTTATTCAAACTTATTTTAATAAAGTGGTCATTATATATATCAGTATATTAATGGAAATATGTTAATCCTAAAGAATGTAATGCTATTATAGAAATGAATTGTTAAGATTTCTCATCATTAGGTGACAAAGGGACTTAGAAAAAGCCAATGGACATAGAATTATTAGATTGCCATTAATAAATCTAAGTTACAGGGCATAATTGTCACATAGATTAAAAAATATCTGCCACAGCTACCACTAAACATATTTAATTTAGCAAAAAAACAAAAACATACTACTGTATTATCATAATTTTCATTTTACATTTACTAAAATAAATATAACCTGAGTTTAAACTATAATTTTTTTTACAAGAGAAAACTTAGAACTTTATTTAATGTGATGCAAAGGAAAGTGAACATTTTCCCTTTCTAGACACAATTTTTAAATGGTATTTTCAATGCACAAAAGTCAGACTTCCTTTTGCCATAGAATCCCAACGCCTTTTGAAAATAACCTGCTACTTTCAATACTCAATAGCAGGGACTGCCATAGAGGGTGAACAGGATGCCAGACCAGTAGCCATTCCAAGCTATGAGCAGCGTCCCAGTGTGGAGAGAGTGGAAGTGGAATTTTAAACTATAATTTTTAAAAGGGGAGACTTTGAAATGTGGGGAGGAGATATTTAGGGACGTCACAATTACTCAGGGATGCTATTGATCAATGATAATTGCTTCCCAATGCATGGATCAGCTTGACATATTAACAAAACAGCCGTTGAGGAATAGTCTATAATGGAGAATAGTTTTTTTTTTTTTTAAGTAAAAGTACTTTAACCCATAGAGAGGAAGTCCCATCTCAGACCTCTCTACTCATGGGGCTTAGCTCAAAGAAGGGGGCTGCCTCTGTTCTGACAAGTAGACCTGGAAAGATGGGAAAGGGTAGAACTGAGCTGAGTGTATCTGTCTTTGCCCCCACATCGACCAGTAAGGTAACTTGTGAACTGGTGCCTGGAAGCTGGCTTCTTTCACCGTGGAGAGCAGGGAGCTGACTGTTTATGTCTGTTTTCCCTTTTCTTTTCATTTTCTGTTATTTTTTTCTTTCTTTCACTGAAACTCCCTCTCTCTCCTGCCTTTTTTCTGTCTTCCATGGCAGTGATAATAAGACTCACAAAATGAAAAAACAATTGTAAATTTATTTGTTTATTTCAATTAGAATTAACATTTACTGGGGCCCTTAACGGTAATGCTTTGGCAGGGACTTTTCTAGCTCCCCACTATTTTAGATGCCATGTTAGCAGAGAATTAAGACTTAAACTCTAACGTTCACAAACAAAGGAGAAGCTTGGGAAGACCAAATGGTAAGAGAAAACTTCTCAAACATCCATTAAGTGTCTTTACATTAGTTTTTATCATGTGAAAAATAAATATATTTTAAAAGTTTATATTACATTGAAGTGGACCACAACAGTCTTACCATCAAATGTGACTAACAAATAAAAGTTAATTGAACATAGGGTATTATTGCCAGGCAAGAAGCATATGTAAACAAGTAAATTTGCAAAGTAAAATGCATACTTAGCAATATGATTGGGAGGAACCAAATTATATTATATTTTGTATTATTATAATAGGCGATATTGGGTATTATAATTATTTTGTTTACTATTTTAAAAACTTACCAGAGTAAAGTTTCAAAGCACATCATCAGAGGAAATTACATTCAATTACACTCTCTGGGTGGAAGTCATCATGATTTCAGTCAACGGAAACGATGATCCTTTCAAATGTGGAAAGGAAAGTAAGAGAAATCATCAATAACTTCCCCCAAACTATTATCATCCTCCAAGCATGCCATCCAAAAAATAAAAGCAACTCTTACAAACTGTAGTGAATCCTGACCCAGAGAAGAAGTAGAAAAAGAAAACAAAATTGGAATCTGCATACTATTTTTAATCATTATAATTATATTAGATAATTATAAGTGATGCTTATGTGTTACTTCATTTAATCAATTTGACATAGCTGAAGGTAGTCATTATCCCCATATGAAGAGAAGAAAGAGAATCATAGTTTAACTTCCTGGTGCTAAAACCATAAATAAAATCCAAGTTTCTCTGATCAAAAGCTGGGATTCTTAGACAAGGTCTATTGAAGAATATTCTGTAGCCCAGAACTAAAGATTTTTGGTTAAAGTTTATTAGGTAGGTCTGGATACAGACAGATAAAACTGATTTCAGAGCCATATTTGTGGTCTGGTGGTAAAAGAGAAAAAAAATTACATTTTATAACTCATATATATCTGATATGCAAGTTTCTTTGCTACTTCCACCCCAATAACTTACAGGTAAAACATTTTTTGGTGTGGGAGGATTATAAACAACAGAAACTACTCATAGTTCTGGATGCTAGAAAATCCAAGGTCATGAAAAAAGCAGTCTCAGTGTTTGGTGAGGGCCTGTTTCCTTGCTCACATCCAGCTGTCATGTCATTGTGGGCTCACAAGGTAAAAACAGGCAAGGGATCTCTGAGGTCTTTTTCATAAGCACACTGATCCTGTTTTGAGAGTTTGGGCTCATAACCCTACTACCTCCCAAAGTCCCCATCTTCTAATATTATCACCTTGGGGGTTAAGACTTCAACATGTCAGTTTGGGTAGAACATGAGTGTTCGGTCAGTTGAAGAGTGATTATGAGAAGGAAATGAGAAATAAATAATGTATAATTTTAAGGAAAACATAGTTTTAACTTTGTTTGCATTGTTTTACCATCAATATATATGTATTATATTGTTAAAAATAACATAGCAGCTTGGTAATGCATAATCTGAGTGCTAGGGAAAGAGTAGCCAACAAGTCTAAGTTCCTTCTCCGATTTATGATATATATGGATGCTATTTTTATTTAATTATTTTGAAAATTCCATAGAAATAATTATTTACTTTTTCAGATAAGAAAATTTAAATAAAATATTTAATGTACTTAAATGGCAAAGGTACCAAATATTGGAACTAGGATTCCAGCTGAATCAGTGTAGAATATTCTGTCCTATTGACTACACATTAATCCTACCATTGAGTCTCATCTCCCTATCTTCTTTTATTTACTAAAACGGGCCTTCTCTGAAATCTGTATTTCGTCTGAGTAAAAAGGGTGGTCTTTGGAATCAGAGACCTGGGGCTAAAATTCGTGGATGCTCTTTAATACTATGTGACTTGGGAAGAAATTACCTTGCAATTCTTAGTGTCAGTTTCCTTATAAGCAGGTAATACCTATGAAAGAAGATCATTGTATGTATTAAGAATAAAGAGTTTGGCGTGGTAGCACATACATGCAATACCAGTGATTCAGGAGGCTGAGGCAGAAGGATTGCAAGTTTGAGGCCAGCCTCAACAATTTAGCAAAGCCCTAAGCAACTTCGACTCTGCCTCAAAATTAAAATTTAAAAGTTCAGAGGATATAACTCAGTGGTAAAGTGGATTCAATCCCCATGGACAAAATAAATAAATATGTAAATAAATAAAGCATTAGGAGAGATTTTTCTACATGATTTGTATTTATCAAATTCTGTTGAATACCAACAGGATTTCTTTTAATTAATTGAACCTCATTTGATTCATCTGTGTCATTACGTTTTAGGGTAAAACAAGATGACTGATTAAAAAAACATATTAAATATGAAAAACAATATCTGTCAAAGCTTGTTGCAGAACGCTGAAAGAATTGTCAATATATTAGGTAGAAAATAATTTAACACAGGGTATGGCCACTTCACTCCCACCCCAGCACAATCTCACTTTCTAGTAGAAGTAGCAGCAGAACTACAGCCTCAGCCTCACTACTGGAAATCCGGCACCATCACTTTTGCTTGGAGAATCTAAGCACAGAAGAGAAGATAAAGAGATAAAGATAACAGCTATGAAGTAGTAATAACCAACAACATAGGTGGTAAGCAGGAAGAAAATACTCTTTTTCCCGTGGTATTTTTGTGGTTTCTCAAACCCCAAACTTGAAAGAAGGCTGATTGTAATAATTTCTCATATTTTATTTCTAATGGTCACTTCTCTAAAATCCTGGCAAGTGATTGTTTGTTGACAACAGTAGATATCTTCAGTAAGTTATTTGATAAGTGTGTTATGTACAGATTTTTCAAATAATTAAGATTTTAAGATAAATTTTAATGATTCATGCTCCTGTATATTATTTCATTACTTATGCTGTATGTATACATATTGCTAAACCAAAAATCAGATTCAAACTAGTAGGACAATGTATAGAAAGTGGTATTTGTACATTATGATTCTTTTCCTATATCAGCATTTCTTTCTTATCATACATGATTTTTTTAGGCAGAAGTTCTTCCAGAAGTGACAAGTTCTTTACATTACATCATATAGCTTAAATCTTGGTCTTTCCTTTGCTTGAAGCTTTAGTGATATTGACTTCACTTTATGTGATTATGTTTTTAAGTCAAGCTCCTTAGAAATTAATAGCAACACCAGACATTTTATATTTGCTGCTTAAAAGTGGAGATGATATCACCATGTATTAAGGCTTGACTTTTCTACTTTTTCTTCCATTCGTGTGGTATTAACATAGCCTACGTTTGGACATTTGGGACACAAGAGACACTATCACGGGAAATAATTGTGTTCTATGTAACAAAATTCGCCTTATTGAGGTTATAAAATACATCTTGTACTTTAATGCTATAGATATTTACAAAAAGTAACATACCAATATTAAGCCAATACTTAGAGAAAAATAAGGATTTTAAGATTATTTTACTTATTGAGACATGTCTTCCTCTTGACTGTCTTTTACTTTGGTTGATGGCCTAGGTTGATGCTGTTTGGAACTCTAGCACAAAGGGTCCTTTGAGACATCTCTGAATATATTAAGTGTACTTTAAACCAATTACAGTAAACTAATATCTGCTTATGTTACTAAAGAGAGGTTTAAGCCTTAAATATCTTGCTGATATTATCAACACTATCAACTTGCCTTATGTACACCCACTTTCCCATACTTGAACGTTACTAGCTCAACATTCTCCTTTCTACTAACACCTAAAATACTCACTCCTGTTTTCAAAAGGGATTTTATATTGAAAAATTGCATTTTCATATAAAAATACACAAGTAGGAAAGTAGTAATTCAATATCAAATTTTAAAAAAAATTAATGTTATTTTTACCCATATCTTCTTTCTCTTCTACTCAGATTAAAGATGTTTCCTAACAAGTTGTGTTTTCATTTTTTCCATCTTTTCTTTTTTTGTTGTTGTTGTTGTTATTAGGGATTGAACCCAGGGGTGCTTTACCACTGAGCAACATCTCCAGCCCTTTCTTTTTTTTTTTAACTTTGAGTCAAAATTTTGCTAACTGGTTTGAGATTTCTATAGGTTATTGAGACTGGTTTTGAACTTGTGATTCTCCTGCCTCAGCCTCCCAAATCACTGGGATTACATGTATGTGTCACTATAGTGGTAATTTCTGCTACTTCCACCTATGATATTCCTCCTCTTCTTTCTTTGTGGTAACTGTCATCAGCATCACTATCATCATTATTATCTTAGTAGCTAGTATTAAATTACTAACTGTAAGACACACACACATACTATATTCAACTCTCACAAATTATTTTTACTTTCTCCCTTTTAATGACAAAACAGAATTACAACTTTCCCTCAATAGATATTGCCCCCATCTTCATGCAGTCTCACCTTAAAAAAAGTCATTTTCTAAATAAGAAAAACTTCCTTGAACCAGGTATCACTCTATTTTATAGCAAAATTTTTCTCCTAAGAGATGTCTTTTACAGTTCTCACCATCTTCCCATTCTTTCCACAAAAGACCCAGATAAGCTTCACTCTTTCTCAACATTGCCTTTTATGAACATATGAAAGTTTCTTTTCAATTTTGTCAAATCCAAGTGATCAATTGCCCATCTTCAGTTTGATAGAGGTAACTACTCTCTTTTTTGGGGTACCTGCTTATCCGTTGTTCATATCACCTTTTTCCCTTGTTGTCATTCAGTCTCTCTTAAAGGATTTCTCAGATGCCATTTCTGTCCTTTATCCCCACCTTCCACCAAAACCCTGTCATGTATTTGCTTCACTGTTTTCACTTTTTCTTTAAATAATTTGAAGAGTTCGAATAGTTCTAAATAAAATGAATGCTGAATTTCTCAAATATCTTTATTGTAATCTGCACAGCTCTCATTCGTTCAAGGTACATATTTATAAGACAATGATATACACCCACATCAGGATATTTAATGATATTAGCATGTCCAAAGGAGAAGATATTATTATTTTGTACCCCTTAGTTGTTCACAGCATGTATTCTCCGTATCACTAAAATAGCAATCAGAATTACTCTGAACACCTAGAAATCATCTCTGATTTCCATCTTTCCCATGAAGGACATACATAGTCTATGTACAGCTGGCAATATCTCTAAATGTGGGTGAGAAAGTCACCCATAACCATATCATTGTTTCTGTTCTCTTTGCTCTTTTTAAATCCTCCCTCCTCCTCTATTTCATTATGTATGAAATGTCTGAAAGATCTTTTACAGTGAATATTCACCTATAACTTTCTTCCATTTGAAACCCTTCAATACTTTTCCATCTCAATTTGAATAATAACTAAATGCCTAACCTTAGATGTAAGGCCCAACAGAATCTGAACACTAAAACTATTGGTAGTATATATTAAAAATATATATTAAATGTTCTCCAAAGATTTTGATAGTGTCATTATTGAAACTACCATTGTTCTGTGATTGATGTGTATCTCCTACCACATCCTATTTCTTTAGATTTCTTCTCACCATACCATCCTTCACTCTCTCCACCAGATTCCAAGTTCCTTGCTCTCAAATCTTTTGCACCTCAGCTCCCTCTTACTGGAACCAACAGCCAGTGATGTCTGCATACCTTCCTCCTTGAACATTCAGGTGTCAGCATATGGCCATTTCCACAAAGGCAGCTCTATCTTCCTTTGTCATCCATCTTCTACCTGCTATACTGTTTCACTCCCACCCTAGCGCTTCCTACTTCTGAAATTACCTTGTTATTTTATGTGCATTTGTCCTTCTTCCCTGACTACTATATAAGTGCATTGAGAGCAGAGAGTTCATAAAATAAATTAGTATTGGAGATTATGAAAGTCTCTAAATTCATAATAACCATAGTGAATTTAAAAAGTTGCCATTCACAAGTTTGACTTATTTGACTCACTTCCTCATTCACAGATTTGATTCTGCCAAGTATTTTTATGGAATCTCTGAATACCTCTAAGAATTATCCCTGGTATCCAGAGGCAATATCAATTTCTATTGATGGTGAAGTTGTGGTATATAAGACATCTGATGGAATTACCTAATGTTTATATCAAAAAGAAAGTATCTGAATTTACTTCAAAATTTAAAATTCAGAATTATTATGATTACAAAATCTAGTGGCATACTTTATCTTTGAGTGTATAGTTCTCTGTTATATCACAAGGAAATTTTTTATATGATATAGTTTAGAAGAAAGCATTCTGTTAAAATTAATAGTAAACTAACAAAACATTATTTTCATATTTGTTTTGCAGTTGTGGGGATCAAACAGAAGGCTTTACTCACGATTGTCAACCTCTCTATCGCCAAGCTACCTCCCCAGTCCTGCTTTTCCAATTTAATTTATACTCATACATATTTATACTCATACATACTCATTACATTTTCAAATGTAAGAGTAAATGAATACTAAAAATGTTTATGTTCATACTTCAGTAATCACTGTTGCAATATTAACCACAGGGCAGTATATCCTGTTTTTCAAAATTTTATATAAATATCTATAAAAAGATTTTTGCCTAAACACACTTTTTTTCCTTTCAAGATAATTCATGTGGTTAAACTGACCACATTAAAAAGTAATTGATAAACCCAAAGAGCTTTAAACTAGTTTACTGCTTAATAGAATTACAATTATTTTAATCTCTATAAATCATATCAGAGGTTAAATATTACAATTTCAAATATGAACTATAGCACAATATTTATATTTTCATTAACTTCAAGTAGAAATGTGAAATCCAATGGACTTTTCTAATTTTTCTAATGGTTTATTTTATAGTTATAGCAGAGGTTTTAGAGTTTTTTCCTTATAATCTCATCTAAAATTTGAAAAAGTATTTACCGTTAACATTGTAATCCTGAACAATACTAGAATGTCTGTTGACTAATGATCGCTCACATCTGTATGTTAGTAAAACATCTTTCTTGAAAGAATCATAGAATGTACACATACTCTTCCATTTGTTCCTTTATGTATCCAAAAACAAAGTTTTTGTTTTTGTTTTTGTTTCTTTGTTTCAATTTCCTTCCAATGCTCCATAGATTCTTATTTTTGCAAAGAGCAAGAGAGGAAGAGAGAATCAATTTTATTTAGTTTTTCATGTGGCTTTCATTGCTCTGAAACTTCATTGTGTGTATTGTGCTGGGGTTCGAACTTGTGTACTCATGCACGTCAGGCAAACACCCTAACCACTGAGACACCTTTCCAGCCCCTCCATAGATTCTTTGGAAGTATTCTATGGTAACAAGCTAAAATTTGTTATGAATTTTTATTGGAGTTGTAGAGCAGAATGTTTCGTGGACAGTTTGTAGCATTGTTTTCTAAATACTTGTAAGGATGACCAATAACAGCTGTTAAATGAAACAAATTCTGTAGCCATCATTTTATTGCCAAAACCAGAAAGAAGATTTTCCGATTACCTGCTCTATTTTCTCACCTTGAATACTCTTTTATGCTGAATACTTCAAGTCCTTGACAAAGCCTTTCAAAAGAAGAAAATTCTTTTGATTTTTTAATTATTTGCCAAGGCATAAATACAGCACAGCAAAAGAGTAAAGTTTTTAGTTACAAGAACTCAGATGTTATCATAAATAGTCAAACTCCTCCAAGACTGTACTTGTGAACACTAAACTTTACAAAGGAATATGTATCTTTCTGTGCACTACCTGGGAAGCTTGTCCATATGTGAAGGTTATATTACCAGATTGTAGTTTTAACTGTTCATAATGTTTAAATAGATACATATATTATAGGGTCACCAGAATTGTCCAGCTGTTGGCAACGAATTTATAAATTTTCTTTGCATAACTATATTTAAACAACCATAGAATAAGTGATTGCATTTGTATGATATCACATCTGCTATTAACACAAATCTGAATTGTGAAAGTACTTGAATGACTCAAGAAAATACACATTTGACTACGTAATGTTTCTCAATCTGAATTACCTAGGGTTTTGCTAGTAATGAATTTGCCCTGAGAGGAGAGAAAATAATTTTTAAGCTCTTTTTCCTATTCATATTTACATTCAATTCAATGTTATTTCTGTAAATGTTGCTCTCATTTTCAGCTTTAGTATGAATGGTTTTTGTATTTTATTAAAATTAAATTTAAGTTTTAAGCTAAAAAGTTTTTTTCTGGTAGTCCACGGTCATCCATCTTGAACTCCAAGCATGTAGGAAGACGTAGGTAGAAGTATATTAAATCTGACAAATGACCTCCCATGTGCAAAGGAGGAAATAAAGATTCATTCTCTGTGTTTGTGAGATCATTTTGATGAAGGAAAGGCTAATTGAGGATGACATACATTCTAAATCTAATTCAAATCAGCATTTTTACATGAAGACTCATCACATTTCCAATGGTACATGCTACCATAAAACAGCTTAGTAAAGACATTTAGAATTTGATTCTTGGATTTTTTTTAATGCTTCATCAGAACTGACATTTTTAGTGGTAATGAGTTTCTAGTCTCAGTATTAGTTCAAACTGGATATCTGTGGTATTTTACACATTTTATTAAAAAAAGAAGCCTTCTTCTTTAGCATAATTAAGTCTTATGTTGCAGATGAAATTGTAACTAATATGTGATTATGCTTACAAAACATGTGGGTAAAGTGCCAACACAGGATTTCTCCAGTAAAAGGAAATCACCTTGAAATGATTAAAATGTTAAATTATGAAGGACTCATCTTATGGCATTCAAAAATAATCATATTCCAAGACCAAGTAGCACTATTGTTGTTTTTAAAATGAAAAGGTGATTGCTAATGCTTTCCTCTTGAAATGCTCCAAAATCAGCATTAATATTATCTTATTAACACACATTTAACAGCTCAACTCTGCTAAAAGACCACCTCATCTTTAATCTAATAGATAGTTTTGTTAATCCTGCAAATTTCATAATGTGGATGTAATTTGTAAAAGTCAGGGTCATTTATATTTTATATTTAGGTAAAACTGTATCTTGACTATATTTATACTATGACAACTCCAAACGTGAAAGGCACGCACTTACTGAGAGGTCAGATGGAAATGATATCAAGAGTTGCTACATTTAGGACTGTACACTACATATCAGTCACTATAATTAAATTTGGAAACAAACATTTCTATGCAATTCAATGGTTGTAAACATGTCATATATAAAGATCATCAGTCTGGCCAATTTATGATACCATATTTCCATCCATATCATGGCCATTTGGCTTTCTTCCAAGGATAAAATGAAGCGTAATGCTTAAGTTATCAAACATTGGATTCAAGAAAATAGTATTTTTTTCCAAATAGAATCTATTTTGAAAAATTATATGTCAGTTACATTTTCAACATTAAGATTTTAAAAATATTTGATTTAATCTAAGGATTGAACAATGAACTTCCTTTTGTTTTATATATATATGTGTGTGTGTGTGTGTGTGTGTGTATAAAGTATTTCAAGTGTTTCAATGTCCAACTATTATGAGTATTTAAGCACTCTTGACTTTCTTAACTTTTAGTGGTTTTCCAAGCAAATGACTCTATAGCTCTTCCACTTGTATCCAAAAGGATTTACTGAGAAATAAACTATTTCTACAGTAAGAACATACTGATTACTTATTTTCATTTTGATGGAATGATGTAAAATTAAATTATTTGCGAACTGATAGGCTCAAAAATTCAAGAGCTGTAACTGTGAGCCCCAGTTATTTTTCTGAGTCCCTTGTACCTCACTGTAGATCATACCACTCTTCCCATTAATGTACCAGAAATTTCCAGAAAAAATTTTAATTAAACTCACTTGAATTATATATTGATCAGTTTTCTGACATATTATCACTGAAGAAATTAGAGAATATGATGAAGTATAGACTCACTTTTAAAAGAGAAAGATTAGATTCATATTGGTAGCACTTGTTTCAAGACATAATTTTTATAAGATTCTGAATGATAACACACAAACATAAACAATGACTGTAGATAAACATTAGCACTATTTTGTGGGCAATAATTTATTTAATAACTAGATATTACCCTTTTGAATATGGATAAAAGGTGGCACCACTATTAGCATATTTTTATTAGTAACATTACTGAGGATAGTAATAATAATAGTAACAACAAATTTGTTCTGTTATGTCTTATTTCAAACACTAAAAAAATATAAAGCACACCTATGAGTTTGTCATTCCTATCCTTCAGATAAGGAGAACTAGGCATAGAATACCTGCATAACTTGGTGACAGTTTACTTATCTAGTCAATAGTAGAGTTGGGGTTGGGACTGCTTCTAATTACTCTGCTTTAAGTCCAATACTAACAATTGGTAAAAATAAAGTAAGGAAAGGATAGAATACTCTGGCTTTGTGGCAATGATTTGGACTTTAATTAGGATGAGGATGGGTCAGGGATGTAGACATTTAACCTGAGTCATAAATGGAATAAAATAGAATGTGGTTGAGAAATGAATATACTGGTTAGAAAAAAAACAAACAAAATAAAGCAAAATATGGGGGAGTGGGAACCTACAAAGCCTTAAAGGCCTACACTGTGATTTAGAGCCTGCCCACATTTTAACATAGATAGAGATAATATTTATAGAGATAAAGTTGTTACATTAGTCAATTTCAAAGCACTTGGTATAGAATAATAAGGGGCATCACTTTTCTGTAAGGTGATGGATATAAGACTTAGTTTTATAGAAGTACGATCCTGGCAGTGTCAAGGTTGGAAGATGGCAGGAAAATATTCCAGGAAGAAGCAAGCCAGCCAAGACTGGTTAGAAATAGCCTAACTGATGAAGGTCTTGAAGGCAGAAACATGTAGGCATTGACTTGGTAAGATAAGAGGCCACTGCATTTGGGTATGTAGAGATCAGGTAGAGAATTTCAGGTTCTGGTTTAGGCAACTTGAGGGAATTGGCTTTGGGAAGGCAAGTACCTGTGAGGAGAGCTGATGATCTGTGGTTTGTCTATCCCCAGATGATAATATCAAAAGGCAACCCGATGTCCTGATTGAGGATCCCTAAATATTCCAGATCTAGTAAAAATAAGAGAGATCCTTTATGGATTACCTACTATGTTCCATCCTGAGTTCTCAAAATTTGTGAAAGTATTGTATTATATTCTTATAGTAAAATACGGTAAAACATGTTTTCTTACTGAGGGAAATGATACTAAGAGACATTAGAAATGCTTTCCACAGTCAGCCAGGAAGTAGTAGTGCTTGGATTTTAGCTACATGATAAAAGGTCCATGTGCCTTTCATCTTGACACTGCCCCTTGTCCACATGTTTTTGTGCATATATATGTAATTGAAGCGTGGAGAACACGTATGAACAAAAAACAGGGCCAAAGTCAAGTCACTAAATGTTTGCCGCTTTTAAGAACCCAGCCAAGTAAAGTGGAGAAAAGAGAAAATAGTATTTTTAAAAAGGTAGAAAACAATTGTTTAAACAGGAAAATATTTTTTCCCTTAAGCATCAAGCAACAAGAGATTAGAAAAATATGTCTTTTGCAGTTAGATAGCATTGACTGCTCCCTTAGACTAATACTCCCTGGGGATAAAGAACTTATACTTGGGGAATCATTTGAAACTATTCATTTTGAGAAAACCGATATAAAAACCATAGGTGATGCAGAAGCTTCTATCTAAATGCAATCATATGCAGTGTGAAAAAGCATGCACACTTTGTGAGATAAAGCTTTATGGCTTAGATTCCTCTGGAAGCAGGGTTAGAAGAGGGCAGTGATGATGAGAGCAGCCCTTGAACATTTAAGAAGCAGCTGCTTTTCTTTCACACCTTCCTGATTCCTAAAGAAAGGAAAGTTTTCCCCCTGAATGTGAATAAAGTTTGTCTGGAAGTTTGTAAAGCTCCACTTGAATTTTTTTCTTTAATTGCTTTTTCAAGGCATGTCCACGTACATGCCTTCAATTGTTGCGTATACTCCAAAGATTTCAACTGCTTATTTTGAGCCCAGAAATCTCTGAGCATCACAAGTGTACCTATCCTACTGCTTTCTCAATTCTTCTATATGGTTACAAATTGTTCTGGCCTTTCATGCATCCACAGGTCATCATATCCCTTCCACCAAATGTCTGTCAATCTGTATTCTAAGTTGCATCATTACACACTGAAATCCTAGAAACCATCTTTGATGCACTTTTCTATGTCACCCATGCCATGCCTAATCTATCACCTCCCAATTATGTATTTAATATTTGTTTTTCTCACCTCCTAATTATGCATTTAATATGTTTGTTTTTCTCTATCCCTTGTGCAAGTTTCTGACATGGTGGCTTGAGTTTTTTACAACTACTGTTAGTTGCTTTCTTACACTTTCACACACCACCCTCTTTCCCAATTGCTTTTCTATGTTGAAGTCATTCTGAACTTGTAAACACTCTAATATAAATGTTTTACTTTTGCGTTTAAAATACTGTAAGCTCTTTCATTTGTCTTTTTGAAAAAATTAGAAAAATGTCTCCATGTAGCCTCTAAGCACAATGTATATGGCCCCGGTTTATCTGTGAGACCCTCTTTATTCCAACACCCTCCCTGTTTCCCCAAACAAGCCACCCAGACTCTTTCTCTCTTTCTCCATCCATCATTCCATCATATTTTTCTCTTGGTATGTGGTCAAGGTGTGAATTTTTGGTGCTTTCTAAATTGCTTCCTACAACTTATCTTAATTAACTTTTTGCTTTTTGCGACGATCACAAAATCCGTGAGCCTACGTAATTTATAAGAAACAAAATTTTATCTTTTACAGTTCTGTGGATTGAGAGTCCAAAATCAAGGTCCTGGCTGGTCCAGGGTCTAGTAATAACCTGGGCTTGGATTCTGGGATGATGCCTTGTTACTGCATCCTGCAGACCATAGAAGGCTGTCTCCTTGCGGGGTGGAAAGGACTGAGGGCAAGTGGGGTGAAGTCCTGTGGCCCCTCACAGCAGAAGAGCAGAACAAGAGAAGTGAATTCTCTCTGAAGCCTCTTTTATAAGGCCATTAATGCATTTATGACAGCAGGCCCATAATTTGATTCCTTCCCCAGTTGACACCTACTTTGTACTGTTGCATTGAAGATTAAATTCCAACATGAAATGTGCAGAGGATGCCATTGCTCTTCTATCTCATTGTCTAGGCATTTCCCTAGGGAAGTCTTGGAAACTCCTCCAAAATAGCTCAGGGCCCCTCAATTATTTATCTTGCAGAGCATCCTACATTTTATTATGTGGCACTTAATTAAACTTACACACATGTTTTCATTCATGTGTATTTTTCAATAAGTTTTTTATATCATATATTGGAAACTTCATGTAATCAAAGCTGCCAGAAGTATTTTGTTGAAAGGAGATTCAGAGATTCTTCTGAAAAATTAACTAAATATATAGATTTAACTTCTAAATTGTATAATCTCACACACACACACACACACACACACACACACACACACAGGACCCTGCATATCTATTGTTTCTGCTCCTATAAATTCAACCAACTACAGATGGGGGGAAATTGTGTTTGTATTAAACATGTTCAGATATTTTGTTGTTATTATTCCTTTAAACAATGCAGTATAACACTGTTCTTTTAGCACTTACTTTGCTCCAGGTATTTTAAGTAATTGAGAGATAATTTAAGTTAAGCGGGAAAATGTTTGTAGATTATATGCAAATACTATGCCATTTTATATAAAGACTTGAGAATTAGCAGATTTTGTTATTTCTAGGGGTCGTGGCCAATCCCTTATGAATCCTAAAGAATGAAATTATAACTATGTATATACATGCTATATAAATGCCTTACATTAGAGTACTAAATTTTTTGTTTGGTGTATGTCCTGTTTTAGATTAAATAAAATTGCAAAATGCTACCAGGCACAATGAATTTCATGCTCTCTGTATTTCATCATTGCAGCAAAAGTACCATGCATTATTGGGTTTAGCTGTTATAACTTCCTCAGGTTAATATATGCATGCAAGCAACTTAATGATTTTTCCAACCATACGCTAAATCCAATAATACAATTTACATTTTTTCTTTCTTTGTTTTTGGTGCTGGGAATTGGACCCAAGCATGCTTTACCAGTGAGCTACATCCCCAGCTTTATTATTTTTTAGTCTGAGACAGTGTCTAACTTGCTGAGAGTCTTGCTAAATTGCTGAGGTTGGTCTTGAATTTATAATCCTTCTACCTCAACCTCCCACATTTCTGGGATTGCAGGCATGCATGGAACCAGGCATCTAGCATGATTTGTAATTATAATTTGTAAATCACAAGTTCTAAGGTAAAGCATTAAGATAAATCCCAATAATTCAAATAAACTACTATTTAAATTCGTTACACGGTGTTAAAATACAGATGTTGACTCTGTTTTACTCTACTGCTATATCTTCAACACTTTTTCTCTAGGTCTGAACAAAGGAACTGCAGATTTTGATTTTTTATATTTTAAAGAAAGAGAAAGAAGGAAAGAGAGAGAATGAGAGAGAAGGATAATTTTATTTATTTTTTTTATTTGGCCTTTGTTTTTCTGACACTTAGTTGTATATGTGGTGCTAGGGTGAGAACCTGGCCCTCAGTGATCCGACCACTGAGGCAGCACTCCAACCCTCAGATTGTTTTACTAGCTTTCCATTGAGCAAGAAGAGAATATTTAGAGATATTTATGAAAATCTCAGATACTCAGATATCATTTCTGGTGGCTAAGGATGGACAGTTTAGCAATATGTAGGCATTAATATCACCCTAGAAAACACAACAAATAAAAGGCCCAATAGAATATATATCTTAAGATGCTCCACTTGTAATGGTTGCATTGTTCTTTTAAAGCTTCATTTATTCTTGACAGAAACAATTATGTGAAGTAATTATATCTAAAGTCAGGCAGTGTGCAGTGTTCAATTTGGAAGGTAAAGAGCATTGTTTGACTGTTGTTACCAGGCACATTCCTGATAGAGAACAAATGCTTACATCAATAGGAATCATGCACTCCGTAATTTATTCTTTTATTCGCATATGCTGTTATCATAATAAGTGCCAGGTTAACCATCTTAAACACAAGGACGGAATTACCAGAATAACATCAATGGGGGAAAGCAGTATAGCAGCAGCTCATCAGTATTTCACTTGCACAACTCGTCATTTTATAGGGCTCTTTTCCTTGAATGATCAAATGTTGCATAATTGGCTGGACAGAATTCTTCTACAGGATATCCAAACAAGATTGAATAGCCAAAATAGACTGGCTACATCTTAGAATTCAAAATAGTTAATTCGATTCTGTAAATGAAAAGAGGTGCTCTGTAGATATATGCATTTTCTCAGAAACAAATTAATTTATTGTTAAAGATACAGGATTGGACTCAAATTGATCAGACACATTAATACATAGTCCTCTTATAGTTTGATTGAGTTCACAAATTCTCTGAAGTTGTCTAAATTGTAACCAGCCAAATTGACATATTGGTCCTTTGCTTACGTCTAAATAACTCCATATATGATGCAAATTTGTTAAACAATTTATGGCGAGGTTGAAAGTATAAATATTAAATGATCTTCCCTGAGTCTGTGCCTTGTTTCTTTTCCACTGTTTTACTTAATAAAACTACTTATCTCTTAATCACTTAAGTAATATATCTTTATTTCAAGAGGAAAACTTATTTATCATTAAGATATTGAAAGGAATGTATATATTTCAAGGTGTCCTGTGTTTATCTGAAGTATTATTTCATTACAGCAAATCAACAATTCTGCATCCCTGTGATCTCCAATGTGTACGCATCTCCCGCATTGTCTTGAATATACCATTCACCTTGTCAAAAAGATAATTTTTTCATTTCCACATTTCTTATAATGACTATATGTTTATTATATTTCATGCTATAAAAGGATCATATCCTGTGTAATTAGGTTATTTAACACCAAAAGGAACTGGCTAAAGTAACCAGGTATTGAAATGATTTATAAATTGAGGGCATATTTTATTTGTACTTCAAGAGAAAGGGAAAGGCAATTAATTTAATATTCCCAAGGAAAATAAAGGTAGCTCCCAGAGACATGCTTCTTCCTATTTTACTGGTAACTTTCTAGAGTAAAGGAGGGAAGCCACTTTACACTGTCCAAAGTGACAATGAGGATGCATGATTCTGGATTGTTTGTGTGCATTAAGCATATCTGAGACAGTTAATTTGGTTTACATAAATTGCCAGGATCTGTAAATTACACTTAGAGACTTATGATCCCCTAAAATGGTGTGAAATTTTTTGGCTATGCATTTTCCGGAATAACTGTCAACAAGTTCGGTCAGATCTCAGTTTGAAAACTTTAACATTTATATGTTTTATACATATCTCTATCATAATTTTTCATATTAAAACATACAAGAATTATTAAGTGATATAGCTGAGTAAAATTTTGAAAAATAAAGAATTTAGAAAGTAGAATAAATAAAATTTAAAAATAGAAAAACCAGAATACTTGTTAAATTAATCTGAAGGTTAAATTCATCATTTTGGGGTTAGACCAATATCTAAAAAACTGCTGTTTACAAGTGTTATGCTTAAATTATTTAAATCCTTTAAACATTTTTTTAAAAAACTATTTATTGTATACTAAAGTTCCAAGAAAGAATGAAAAGCTTCTGGATTCAAGATGAACATAATACAGGTTTTGACAAAGATTCAACCAAAATAGACAGGCTCGGAAAATTAAATGCAAATTCCTAAGCAAAATAATAAAAAATAAAATTTAATAGTATCACAAAAATAAAATGTCACAGTTTTAATATTGTAGAATTCAGAAATATATGAATAAGTCAATGTTGTCAGGTTCATTGATAAATTAAAAATTAATTTCGTGAAATTCAAAAATATGCCTAACTTAAAGGCACTCAGCTAAATATGAATAATTGTGATTTTTCTTGACATACGATAAAATTAGTATGTCAGAATTAGGTACAACATTGCATGCATTTAACATGTTAAGCAAAATTGCAAAGAATATATATATATATTTATATATATATAAATGAAGATTTATAAAATGAAGGTTTATAAAAATGAAGTCATACATTCTAATAATAATTTTCTGTCTTGTCAATCAGCACAAATATTTTCTGACTCATTCATATGTATTATCAATTGTTCATTCAGGATTTTTGCGAAGTAGTATCTGTGCAGATAACTAAATTGTACCATTATTTATATGCTGATTGACATTTGGATTTTTTTTCTAATTTTCTGCTTTTATTTAGTATATTTCTAGGCCAAGTAATATTAGTTGGATTTTATGCTAATTGTATACAATTTGTGCTGTTTGCAAATGAACATACACTATATTTCTGCATTTTATGAAATTCTAATAATTAATTTAATTAATTTACAGCAACAGAATGTTAGTGGGTATGAGGGAATATGTATGGAGGTGTGGAAAGAGGAGAATGGAAGGATGGTAAAAGAACACAAGAGAACTTTTGGGAAAATGGATATACTCGTTAACTTTATTGTGATAATGGTTTCATGGTTTCATTTATTTGTCAACTTTTACACATTAAATACACAGTTTATTGTCCACAATTATATCCTACCATGCTGTTTTAAAATAGAAGAAAAGACAAAGCCTATCATTTAGACTGGACTCGAGGATGCCCTCAGATATGCTTCTAAAGTACATTTGCTTTGATGAGAATACTTAGAATGATCCTGATCTTAAGTGTTCCCCATCAATAAGGACATCAAATTCTTTGGTGACATCTGCCAAGTCTCCATGTTTTGCAATCTGTCAGAGCTAATGGCTGAGTTTTCTGTATCCTGAGAGTAATGGTTAAATAAATTATAATTCATGGTTTGGCAAAAAAATGCTTTTAATTTAATTCATTTTGAGAGGAATGCAATTTTGCCTCATTGATTTTCAAATCTCTTTGTACTCACCTGTTTATTAAAGATCACTTTATCTCTCTTTGATTTATGTTCATCTGTAATAAATATTAATTATTGATAATGAAGGTTTAATGTATATTAACTTTTTCATTCAGGAAAGTAGACTTTTTAATACAAATTTTCGTTTAATAACTATTGTCTTCAACATGTAAGAATTAAATGATCACTTTATAGATATAAAAAGATAGTAAATGATTTCTTAAAAAATCATAGTTACGGCAAAACCAGGATTCCACCATGACCACTAAGAATTCTGAAATCAGTCTTCTGTGTCTCAGCCTTCTGTGTACGAGCCCTGACAAGTCATCAGGAATCCTCAGTAGTGCTAAATGGACTTAACAATCCTATTTTTTTATCTGCTGTGAAGAACCACTGATGGATTATTTGCATTATACTGATTATGTTTCCTTAATTCTATTTGTCTAAACATTTATACCATTTAAAAGATTTTTAATGTTATGATTCTTTTAGTCAATGTGGTGAGTTTCTTGTTTGTTGTAAAAAAGTTTGAATACATGCGTAATTTAAATTATAAATTAAACATAAATCACTATATAAATTAAATTATATATATATGTAGAGAGAAAATCAATTTCATTGATTTTTTTCATCTGCTTTTTGTTTTCCTGACATTTAGTCATACGTGTGTTTCTGAGGTACTAAACTGAGTCCTGTGCATGCCAGGCAAGTGCTCTATGCTGAGCCACCTCTGTATCCCTGAATGCATGTAATTAAATATTAAAACTCACTATATAAAAAGAAGATTATGACTCAAAAAGAAAATAATTGATATGGTGAGGAAGCAGTTAGAAGCATAGGCAGGGTTGGGCATCTGGCTGATATTTTTTGTCACGGGTCCTGCTCCCTCCCTGAAGGTAGCCAAGAACCTGTGATAGATAAATATTCCACCCTAGATTTTAAATTCTTGACCACATTATCCCCAGTTTCCTTCACTCTGCACAGGTTGGTATAGAGAATCAGTCAATAGCCAAATTGCTTTTCTTCAGAAGTGCTAACTTCTGAATGTCAGTAACTGACCACTTCACTTAATAATTCTACTTTTTTCATTCAAATTTATGATTTCATAAAATTTCTATTCCATTTTCAACTTATATACAACACTCTTGATCATGTAGTCCAAATTTGTTCCATTAGTTTTTCAGTATAACCTTTCCACAGCTCCTCCTCTTTGATTTTGTCCATATTTCTGCCTGTATTCAGGGGGGTCATGCACCGCTAAATAAAATTTAACATCTCCACCGGTCAGCATCCTCTCCAGTATGTACTCAGCTATCCTAAATTTCCAAATATTTTATTCTTTAGTTTACACTCTCTCTCTCTTTTATACTCTATATCTATTTCATATATTTCCCCCCATTTCTTAAATCCCTCTGCTTTGACTCTCTACCTTACTCTTGCTCTCAGTAAATGGTTTAAACACTCACAGCATGGTAAAAATACTGTCAGAGAATCATATCCAAAAGATCCTGTAACTAATTGTACGATTCAAAGTAATCTATATTTGCACTCTCCTTTACCTCATTTTTATGCCCCAGATACAATAGAAATCATGTACTCTCCTTTTAACTTGACCTTGCTCTGTATTCTCCAAATGCTGTCTCTTTCCACCTTAATAAGTCTCTGTCTGTCTCCATACCCTGTGCCTTCAGTCTCTCTTTTTTTAATTGCTGTGCACGTCACTTAAGATATACTTTTCTTCATTACAAATTATTTTCTTTCCTACACTAACCATGCATATACTTGCCTGCAATTTTTTCCTATATCATGATCTCCCTGCTGTTATTATTCTGCAGAAATTTTCATCTAAATTTTTGCTGACCATCATGTCAATCAAATCATTAATTCTGTCCTTATTGTACTTGTATTCTATCAATATCAATTTTTCATCTTTAATGCTGTCTTTCCTTTATAACCAAGGTGTGTGTTACAGTTTAGACCTTTAATATCAACTCAAAAGCTCATGTGTTAGACGATGCAGCAATATGCAGAGGTGAAATCATTTCATTATGAGAGAGCTATGAACTTATCAGTGCATTTATTTATTTGATGGATTAATAATTTTATTGGACTATTGAGTGATAACTGTGGTCAGGTGGAGCATGGATGAAGGTTCTAGGTCACTAGGGATGTGCCATTGTACTATGTCTTGTCCCTGGCTTCCCTCTCTGTCTTTCTCTTTCCTATATGTCATGATATGAGTAACTCTCCTCCGCTGCACACTTCTTCCATGATGTTTTGCTTCATTTCAGGCACAGAGCAAAGGAGTTGACTGACCATGGAATAAACCTTTGAACTATGGGCCCCTAATAACTTTTTCCTGTCTAAAGTTGTTCTTGTTAGGAATTTTGATCAGAGCATCATAAAACTGTGTAACAATCCAAGACCTAACTTATTGTTCTCCTGCTACTTGAGGTTCATAGCCTGGTCGTTATTCCTTTAAGTTCTCTTCCTCTTCCACCTTTAAATTTATTGAGGCTGAAACACAAAGCTAGGTGTATATCCTAGGAACACTTTTCTCACTCTACAAATGTCCGTGATGAGTTCATCAATCTTTCAGAAACCATTGATGGGATGATGTCTCCCTAATGTAACTCAGAACTGGCGTCTATCCCGAAGCAGGTGCATTTACTTATTCAACTTATCCAATACTATTAATATGAAAATATTATCTGAACAAAACATTAATCATTCCCTCCATGACCATTATCAACAATAATATAAATGAAGAATGGTACCACATATCTTGTTGCTCCAGCTTGAAAAAAGTAAACTATATTATATTTTTTCCTTTTCTTTCATCCTCCCATCCAATTTTCAAGTCCTTACCACTGCACACTTTTTCTGTAATGTTCGTTTGACTCTATCTTCAGAACCACTCCTTAATACCATTTCCATTGCCTGTAATCTGTCCCAGCCTTTACTCACACAGTGTTACCATGTTGTCTTTCTCATTCTACAGGTACCATAGGACCACTGCATATAATTGAATGTCCTTGTCCTTGAATTTTTTCCTGTTATTTTTATTTCTGCTAATTTCCCCTTCTCCTTCCCCAGAATATTCAGCAGAGAAGAGGTAGAAAATTATAGTTCAAGGGAGGGGAGATAAAAAGCAGAAATGAAGAGGGACGAAAACTGATAAAATAAGTAGAGAAACATAAATCCGTAAAATCTTTTTTTATTCCAAGATCTGTTTTCATTTCAAGTTTACAATTGTCTCTAGTTGTTTTTATTGATTTATTAAGAAATATTTGAAAAACATTTAGCATAATATAGGACTGTCTTCGGTGCTGGGGAAATAGCAGCAAAGTAAACAGAGGGGAGACTTAAGGAGCTTGCATTTTAGAAGGGGGTAGCATCTTAAAGAATAATTTATATTAAATGGAAGATAAAGCAAAGAGAGGAATGGCAGGCACTGCTTTCTATTTTATGAAAGGGGGTCAGGGAAAACTTCAATGTCATGTGTTATCTGAGTGTGATAATGTGACAAGTCAGTGCCTAAGGGCACAATGTCCTAGAGTTGCTGGAAACAAGAATGTGTGGAAGATGAGCGGTGGATCCACACAACTGGATCATCATAGTAAGGTCAAAAAGCCAGAATCTGTGGGAAAAATATTGATGGGTAACAAAGGAGCTTTAGTTTAAAAATGGCACTCAGCAGAAGCTCAGCTCAGTTCTTTTTTTTCTTTTGGTAACTTTTGCTGCTCTTTGAAGTTATGTACCTTTGGTATTTTGAGTTCTTGTGATCATGCTAAGTAAGCTATAGTCCTGTTTTGTCAGGACTCAATCTCTTCACCTAATTATGGCATTTCCAGTGCTCAACAATGTACCTAGAATTAATTTCCGGACAAAAAATTGTTACTGAATAATGACATTTAAGGTGATGGGGATATTTACATTTAACTAAAAGGAGATATTTTATGATGAAATGTTTCCTATAATTAGATGTCGCACATAAAATACATATAATGCCCACAGAAATTGAATATACTGATTATAACCTCTTTACATGAATGAGTATGCTGAATTTAAAAGAATATTAACTAGACTAGATAAAGTTAGATATCTGGACTATAGAATTTAATATTTAAATTGTAACATTTGGCCAAAATTTAATGCAGATCTCTAAGCTCCAAATTTTGCACTCATACCACTATAACCCATAGGCCTGCAATATAGGCAGAAAATTGCTTACATAAGAAGCCCATAGTGAAATTTAATATTGTACTACACATATCATTTTCATGTATTTGATCTCAAGGACTCTCTATCCTGCTTGGGATATTTCAAGTATACTGAAATGAACAAGAATTAAAATGAGAATATATTAAAAAAATACTGTGTTGTATGTGTAGAGGTACTTGAAGACGAATGAGAATAGTTAGTAAACCATAGGTCTTTTTAGGCCTCATTATTAACTGAGAATTGTATATGCATACACACTGCTTTTCTTTTTACTATTTTCTAGTTTTATTCTCCAATTCAGTTGGGAAAGACTATTGATCACCTGTCATAATTTCTACCTGAAAAATCATATTTAATTTCTACCTGAAAAATCATATTTCTTATTGTTCTTGATTGTATTGCCTCTGGACTTAGCATTTCCTCTCTGTATATCTATTCCATTATTTTATTAAGTATTGATGTCATTTTTTCAAGTTATTTGAGATCACTCTTTTTAACTTTTAAAAATAATCAATACAACATTTATTCTCCTACGATCTTCCCTGTCTTCCCAGATCCCAAGATTTTTAAAAAATAACTTAAGTGGCTTAGTAAGTAGGTTAGTTGATACTTTTAAAAACCTGATACATAATCCATCCATCACTTACATTTGCTGTGCGTGACACCCTTCATGCAAACAGCTCAGAATGCTTTCACGTTTTTACAATAGAACAGAATAGACAATTAAATGGCAAGTTGCAATCAATAAGTCTAGACTGGTTTAAACTTAGCCAACTTTTGTATCAATAAATATAAAATGGGAGCAATAACAAAAAGTAAAAGCAAGGGTAAGCACATGGTTATCTTCCAAAATCATAGAAGCCCAAGATTTGTACCTAGCAAATTTTGCTTGCTCTAATGTATCATTATTAAAAAATCATATGAGAGTTCTTTATTATCAGTCTTGGAGAATACATTAGGAAAAATGAAAATTATTTTATTCCATCTCTTCAGACAGATTAATAAAAGTCCATAACCCATAAATTATGTAGATCTACACCTTGTATCATAGGCAAAGACATAAGCTGTTGTCTTTTTCAGGTGAGGAAAGATACTTTCTATCTGTTCTACAGTCTTTTTGGAGTAGATTATAAGCCTTCAATGGCCCTTACGTTTTTAAATCATGGAATTATATAATTGTAGACCTCCTAGATGAAAAATGTTAGAGAGGCATGCCAACATGACAAGAACAGCCACCAACCTCCAACCAGTGAACTTTTACCTGAATAGTTTATAAGATAGAAAAGGAAAAGATCCAGAATAGGGCCAACTGATTTTCTTCTCCTTCAAACTGATTAAATATCCTGTTTTTTAAACCTGTCAATAGTGAACAAATTCCACATAAAGCATTACTCACTAGAAGAGCCATATAAGACATTTAACTTTCCATATATTATTCTTTCTTGAAAGTTAGTAATGTTGACTTCTTTTGAGCCTTTAAAATATACTTTAAAAATGAGATTCATTATTTGTTGTGGCTCAGGCATCAACAAGGACAGTAACTTAAAAGCAATCTGTCACTGACCACAAATGCGAGTAGACTTGGTACATTGAGACAGGACCTGAAAAATTAGGTTTTGACATAGTAACCCTCTTAGGATTCCAAAAATATTGAATAATTAGCTATTTCATTTAATGGTATTCATAATATATCATGTATAATTGGTAAGAAAGTATATCATAATCTCCCTTGCATTTCTTTTTCTTTTTAAACCAATATTATAAATTCACCTCAGCCCTATAGGTGTTGGCCACATTGACATACTGTTTCTGACTTCCCAAATGTGGCACGTTTTCCTTTTTCAAATAATCTCATGGTTCTCTAAGCTCCTGAACATACACCATAGTCATAGAATTTATCATTGTATGATTTTATTTGTAATGCTTTCTCCTCCTTAAGGAGAAAAGACTGCATCTACTTTGTTCAACTCTGTAAATCTAATACTTACACAGAAATCCCTACATAAATATTTTTGGAATGGATATGGTTGACTTTAGCCATCTGAATGACCTTTCTGATTTAAAATGTTGTTTTCTATGTTACAATGATGCTAGGTATCTTGTTCAAATTAGGCCCTGCACGTTTGTTTGATTGTTTTTAAATGTCACTTTTACAACTCTTTATGTGAAAAAACGTAAAAATCCCAAATTCTGAGTTTCGGCAGCATTATAAAATGAGGCGTTGCCATTACCACCTCCCTGTAAAATAGAACATACATTGTTCTCTGTGTAGAGAATTTGAGTGGAGAAGAATAACATAGCATCACAGAGGGGGGAATATTGATGAAAACGAGCCTAAGACTGATATCCCAACCAGCTGGACATTAATAACAAATATCTATACTAGTGACTTAAAAATAAGGCTTAGCATAAATTAGATTCAGTTTTCCCCTGAAAATATATTGATATTTGAAAACATTTAGTTGTATAAATAGTATATTTTTAAAACCATGGCTTCAATTGAAATTGTAATCATTCTTTACTTTCCTACACATTTTATGTGTCCTGTTTTATTCTTCTAAGCTTTAATATGAACTGTATGTCTGTCACTAACAAATTTTATTATTATTTTAAATTACTTTCTCTTCTCTTTCTTATTTTCTTTTTATGAGTAACTTTCATACAGGGTAATCCAAACTAAATCTGAATCTAACTGCAATAATATTGATAGGATTCAAAACACAGAACAGGGTATTAGCTACAAATTTACAGGTGAAGTATATTCTTTTCATAATGTAACCATTCCATAAGCATTACTTAATTATAACAAAAGAGAATAAAAGGAATTGAAGAAATTGCAAATGTATGATACTGAAAAATCAAAGCTAAATGATCCTTCTTTTACATAATATTCTTAGTAATGTGTTTATATAATAAATTATATGAGATATTACATCTACTTCATGCACATTTGCACTAATGCAATTTATTTTACATTCTGTTGCTATAATTTTTTTCCATTTTCAAATGATGCAATTGGCTAAGATAATTTCTAAGTTCATATTCATGGCTAAGGATCTATGATCTCTTTATTTTTTTCACCTTTTTCATTTTAACACAAACTATTTTTATCATCATTTCTTTCAGGCCATTTAGATAACATTTTGTCCACATAATTTCAAAGATATATAACTAGCACTTAAGAAATACAAATATGGCTTGACACATATAATTTGGTAATGCAGTTAAATATTATGGATTTCATCTTACCTCCATTTTATTTCCAGAACTCCATTACTTGGTGTCAGATTTTGCTTTATTACTTGATTATATTCTTTCTATCACAAAGCTGGACTAATTATTTTTGAAACAGTACCACTGAAAGGATAAAACCATATCCATAACCTGTTCTTTTTTTCAGACGTGGTATATTTCTCATAATTCAGACTACATGAAGTTGAATATTGTTTTTCTATTACTTAAACCCGTTTTGTCCATTTGCTTATGCGTCTGAAATTCAGAGCAAGGGCAACGAGGAATCACTGAAGTTGAAAGCTAACTAAAGGGTAAAAGTATGTTACATTATGTTTTGAATTAACTTTATAAAATAGGGCATTGTGACATTTGTATAAAAGTTCAAAGAGAAATGCAGGCTATGACTTCATTGTGAATTTATTTTTAAGACCCTAAGATAGTTCAGCAGAGAATTCAAACCTGGAATTCAAAGGGCAGAACAAGACCTATTAAGTAATTCAGTCCATTCTATAAAGCCAAAGAGAAAGGGTATAAAGATGTAATCACTCATTTTCTGAAAGCTGAGATATAAGAATGAACTAAAGGATGGCTAGGATATTAGTAGCAAATAGAAGGATTCAGTGGCTGCCTTAAGTTGACAGCAATTGTCTGGCTTATTTTATGAGCCAGAGGTTACTAAACAAAGTTATGCTTACTTGCAGAAATCATAACTAACACCACTGAAATTGAAACCTAAAATGCAATTTATTTTTTGCATTAAGGTAATATAAAACAAAGAACCCTGTGATACATTTTTTCTGTCATTAACTTCTGTCCATTAGTTGATTCAGACTGATGATGAACTCCATTATATCATCATGTTTTAAACATTAAAAAAGTGACAAGACAAAGAGAAGAGAAAACTTCCTGGAGCTAATGGACAGCCAAGGCATGATTTTATTTGGGCATATGAAGGCTTACGGTCTTGCAAATGTGGATTCATTTTAAAAGTAGTTAATTGTCCAAGAAATAAAATTTCATACTCATTTTAACTCCGTTTTTGCTGCCAGTGATGCTATATCAAAAACTACTTCTGAAATAATGAAAGAATAAAAATGTACATCACCCTAAAGTCTGGACAATATGCTAACTTTAGTACAAACGAACAATAAACAAGTTCAATAGTCAAATTATAATCTATCTTCTGTTAGAAACATTAAAATAGTATTTGATTGTTCTAGTTCTTTTATTTTATTTTTACATACATCAACAATTGATTGTGCACAATAATTTAATAAATATATATTAACCTTATTCGGGGTATAATGTATTAGTATTTCATATATATTGAAACCTTTTTGAAGGCAGGAATTAATAATAGACTCCTTTGGTTTGCAATAGTAGCTAGCATTGTGGGTGAATTTAAATTATTTCTCAAATGAATTTCATTCATTTTGAATTCTTTCAGTACAATTTGTTTTCTTTCTACAAGTTTCAGTAGTTCAAAATGCATAATCTTCATTTTGGTTGCCTCATTTATGATTCATTTACCATATATATATACAATAAGAAATAATCAGACTTATCCTGTATTTGAAATAAGATATCAAAATTCACATAAATTTTTTTTTTTTAAGAAGGACAGTGTGTGTGAGAGAGACAGAGAGAATAAATTTTTATTGAGTTTTTCACATGGCTTTTGTAGCTCTGACACTTAGTTGTGTACGTGGGTGTTTGGGTTTGAAACCTTGTACTTATGCATGCCAGTCAAGCACCGTAACCACCAAGCCACCACTCCAGCCCTCACATAAGCTTTTTACCAGTAAGTTTTGCTGCATATAAGTTTGGGGACAAATGAAGAAGCTTATAATGAAACATTTCTAATATTATATAGACTAAAGTTTCATAAGATAAATTTTGAGGCTTTGAGAAAATAGGCATTGAAAATAGATTCCTACATATTACCAAGAAAAAATAAATTATGGATGTATTAAGTAGTATCTTAAAATATTGTGAGACATTATAAATAATTTCTTTTTTTTTTTTGCAATCTTGGATTGTTCAAGGCCATTCTTAGTGTGATACTATGAAAAAAAGAAAGATTACTAGTGGAAAAATATAATTTTTAAACTACTAAATTTTGGAATGCAAATAAATTTTTGCCCATGAATTCTAATTATTTTTCATCCAAAATTATTTACATCAGTTGATAAATGCATATCTACAAAAATGCAAAATAAGGCATTATTTGCAATAACAGAACCTGGAAAATAACTTAGGTTGCTATTTGAGATTCTGTTAATTGAATTATGGACTGTAATGATATACAATAGTGCATTTATATGGAAAGATACAGAAATACATTAAGTAAATATAGTATGCAAAATAGTATCAGTGGTAGTATTTCATTTGTGGTAGTAAGAAAAACTTGTCCATTCATGAAAACAGTTAAAGTCTGCAAAAAATTGTAACTGTATATATTTTGAGTGAAAGAACAGATTTACCTTTTTCTCCTTATTTGTAATTATTTGTGCATCAAAGTATATTTTCAAAAAAAAAGTAAAAAAAAAAAAAAAAGAAACTATGCCTGTTTTCAGACTTCAGAAGCAAGTTGGCCACACAGGACCAGGGCAAACAATATGTATAAATATTCAATTTGTTTGCATAAATAATAAGCAACTTAATTCTAAAATTATTTAAACTATTTTCAGTTCATTACCTTATTTCTCTTTCTTGGATATATTAGCTTTTTATTTTATTAAGGAGTTAGTTGTGGTACAATCCTATATGTGTATAAAGTGACAATATGATATGCATTTGGTCTTAAACCATAGTTTCCACCAAATTCCCCACACACCAATCTCTTGATTCTTCTATATTAAATCCCTATAAGAAAAATAAATGTCTATATGTATATATATTATAAATTTTCCAGAATTAAGTGATTCATAAGTATCAATTGAGTTCTCAGGGGGGTAAAGAGTATGCTACATCCTTGATTGTTGCCCTAGAGACCTCCCTATCCTCCCTACCTGTGCCGCTGCCCTGTCTCTCCCTTCTCCTCTCCCTCTCCTACATGTGTATGATTCCCCTAGATTGTGTGTCATAATGTCTTTGGTGGGTCTAATGCATGAGTTTGATTACCTTTCACCCAAGCCTGGATTTAGCTTTAGCCTCCACAAATAAGAGGAAGCATTCAAATCTTACGTCTCTGGATTTGGCTAACTTCACTCAGCATGATTTCTTCCACTGCCATCCGTCTACCTTCAAATGCCACAGTACAGTTATTTCTAATAGCTGAGTAGACCTCCATGGTATATATATATATATATATATATATATATATATATATATATATATATATATCACAGTTTTTGGATCCATTCATCCAATGAAGGGCATTTGGGTTGGTTCCATAATTTAGCTATTGTAAACTGAGCTGCTATAAACATAGATTTTGCTGTGTCACTGTAATGTGCTGATTCTAACTCTCTGGGAAAATATCCAGAAGAGAGAGAGCTAATTTGCGTGGTGGATCCAACCCTATTTTTTCAAGGTATCTTCACACTGCTTTCCAGAGTGACTGTACCAGTCTACAATTCCACCAAGAGTATGCTAGTGCTCTTTTTATCCCACAACTCCTCCAACATTTATTACATTTATATCCTTCATTTTGCCAATCTGATTGGAGTGAAGTGAAATCTTAATATAGTTTTGATTTGCATTTTCTTGATTACAAGTGTTTTTGAATACTTTCTCATGTATTTATTGACTTGCTCAATTTCCTCTGTTCAGAAGTTTCTGTTTAGCTCTCTGGCCCATTTATTGATTGGACTGTTTGTTTCTCTGTTATCGAGTTTTTTGAGTTCTCTGTAAATTTTGGATTTTAGTCGCCTTTTGGAGGAATCACGGCCATGATTCTCTCCCATTCTGTAGGTTCTGTCTTGAATGTTTTGACCAATTCATTGGCTGACCAAAATCTTTTTAATATAATGACATCCCACTCATTAATCCTTGACTTTATTTCTTATCTTTGGGAGTCTTATTGAGGAAGCCATTGTCAACTCCCATATGCATTACCTTACTGGTGATATATCCTAGTCATTAAGTTAAAAAAGCATCTCATCAGTATATTTAAAATGTTTATATGATAAACTGTGTAATGATTTCTCAAAAAATTCAACAGAATTACACATAATTCAGCAATTCCACTATTACTTATACACTGCAAATAATTGAAATCAGAGATTTAACAGGTACTGTACAGCAATGTTCATAGGAACATCATTCATAAAAGCCAAAAGTTGAAAACAACACAGAGAAACTTTAACAGCTTGATAAATAAAATATGATATATACATACAATAGAACATTATTCACCTTTACAAATTAATGAAGTACTGGTAAATACTAAAACATAGCTGATGCTGGGAAACAATGCCAAGTGAATTAATACAGACACCAAAAGACAAATGCTATACAATACCATTTATATGTTTGCTATAACATGAAAATTCACAGGAACAGTAAGTCAAATAATGGTTACCAGGGTTTTGGGGAAGATGATAATTGGGAGTTATTGTTCACTGAATACAGAGATTCAGTATGGGTTGATGAAAAATTTCTAGAGACGGAGGTATTAAATACTTCTGAATTATACATGTAAAAATTGGGATAATGGTAAATTTCATGCTATGAGAATTTTGCTATAATAAAAATTTTAAAACATTTTACTTTTATTTTTTCTAAAACAAAAAATGCTTATTAAAATTGTGTGAAATTAAATAGAAAAGGATGTTATATTATTTATTAGTTAAAATTAATTGAATTCAGGTTCAGTTACAGAATCAGGGGAAATTAAGCGTATAACTTTTTTTTTTCAGATATGCTGGCTAGATTTATTGCTGGTTGGATGAATGATTCTCACAGTGTTTTACCTGAGGCAGTTATATGGACTATGCACCTTTAACATTTGTTTAGCCTATAATAAATGTTGTGCAAATCAATCTTCTTGATATGGTATTATGAACAGTAAAGCTTTTATTTTTAAGGAACTTCCTTGCCAATTTGGCCAGAATCCAAGTAAAAGTTAGTTGTGAGTTAGCAATTTGTTGAAAAAATTAAAAAAAAACAAAAATAAAGTCTAATTTTAATTCATATTTTAAATGTTTTAATTCATAGGAGAAAAGGATTTTTATTACTACAGCTTTGTTAATTTATAGTGAAAGAACTTTACTGAATATAAACACTCTTGGTTTCAAATGACCTGTTGGTTTCAATGTAAAAGGCTTATTTCTTTCATTAAATTACCCTTTCATGAATGCCTAGTATGTTAGAAATTAACCCTTAGGAATTATGTGATTTTTTTTGTTTTTAAGTGCTTACTATGCACCTTTGAAGTTTGGCTTTTTGATATTTATGTTTACATTTGTATTAAAATATTTACTGCATTTAAATAAAAATACTTTGTGACTTTCTTTGAGACTTCTTTTACATTATTACTACTAAAACATCATGCCTAGATAATTAACTAATTATTGTTTATAACAATAATGTAATTATCTTATGCTAACTTAGTAACAAAAGTGAGGAAAGAACACTGTAATAGTCTACTTAGATGCATATGTTTAGGATGATCTGAAATCAAATGGCCCTTATACTAAGACACATGAATTACAAATAACCCCCCAAAAAGATTTCTGAGAACATGCTGCAAATAATCCCTTAAAATTTAATTTTCCATACCACCATCACACCTGGACATCTTTACCCAAGTCTAACCTGAAGTGGATTGCAGACTGGCATAAAAGTATACATAGATGTAGAAATCAAAGAATTACAGAGTTTGTGATATATTATTTATTCTCATTCTCATTAAATAATGTAATAAAACACATCACTATCACTTCCACGATAACAGTTTATAAACTGCAGATGGATAGAAGAGAACATGGGTATTAACTGAGAATTCAGAGGAAGACTGAACCTAAAATTTGAGGTTTACTGTAATTTCCTACCTAAAACATTCTGCTTTAGGAAAGAGGGCAAAGTTATGTAAAAACTACTGGAAATAGAATTCAATTAGGGCAAGATACTAACCTTGGACCTAGTGAGTAAATATTTTCAGATATTGAAGAAGGAGTATTCATAGGATGCAGAGCTCAAGACCATATTTTTCAAAATATAAATGATTAGCAGTAAATTACTTTGAAGTGAATTCCTGAAAGTTGCACTGGGAAGATTACCATAGCTTATCCCAAAAGCTAATCTGAAATCTTTTCAAAAAAATTATGTAAAAATCTGTCTTCTTCCAAGATGACCACTAAAAATACTATGTTAAATTTGTGCAAAAATTGTGTAAGGTAAAATAAGTAAATGAACTGAATGTTGTCTGATCAGCAATGTATGAAAAAAAGGTACATATAAATCAGATGAGGTAAAAATGAGTTTAAAATGTTAAGAGAACTGTAGAATCTAAGAGGAAATTAATAAATCAGAAAGGAAAGCTCAAATATAAGATGAATATACTAGAGTAGGGTGTGCAAAGAACCAGTACACAGCGTAATGATGGTAATAAGATTTTACACAACAATATTAATCTAGAAGGAATGCCTAAGTAAATAGACATCATGGCACATAAAAAAAGGAGACAGAAGATAGAAAGAATAAGAGTAAAAAAAATCCACTAAGTAAAAGGATATATTAAGAAAAACAATTTGAGAGAAAAAATTAGAATATGTGAAAAGAAGCAAAATAATTAAAAATATATATATAGGGGCTGGAACAGTGGCTCAGTGGTTATGGCGCTTGCCTGGCATGCTCAAGTACACAGGTTCAAACCCCAGCACCCACATACACAACTAAGTGTCAGAGCAACGAAAGCCATGTGAAAAAACTCAATAAAAATTGATTCTTTCTGTCTCTCTCTCTCACTGTCTTCTCTTAAAATATATATATATATATAATATATAATATATAATATATAATATATATATATATATACACTCACATGCATTCATCTGTTCATGAGTGTGTGTGTGTGTGTGTGTGTGTGTGTGTGTGTTTCTGGAGGAGCAGCAGTACTGATGGTAGCAGAAATAATAGAACCATCAAATTATGTTGGCCCTCTGTGTGTGAGAAAATGGTTCTTGAATAGTCAAAATCAAGCTATATTCTGTTTTAACAGGTGAGGTTTATATATATTCACCAAAAGAAAATATATTCTCTTTTAAAGGAAAATAAATCCCTACATGATCATTTCATAACAAAACACCGTGGAACAATGAATATAAGGTAGGTAAAATCTGGAAATATGAACTAGGATTTTTATTTTGGCCAAATTGATTATTTGTAAAGTTTTAATAAATTGTAAAGCCTAGAGACTTACAGCTAGGTCACGAATATGTCAGATCTAATGCAGTGTTTTCTTGAATGAGTCTTAAATAATCTCCAAGAGAATGGACTTTAGACAACCAATTAAAAATAAAAATCTGGAACAAATTTAGCAAACTATCTGGTGGGGTTGCTTAACTGCATGTAACTAGGACTGTGTTAGAGGGATAAAGGTAACAGAAAGAAATGTTTTAAAAACATAAATATAAAACATAATTTAAAAATAAAAAAGGGGCTGGAGTGGTGGCTCTGTGGTTGTGGCATTTTTGAGGGAACTGGTTTAAATCCCAGCACCAGGTACACAATGAAGTGTCGGAGCAACAAGGGCCACATGAAAAACCAAATAAAATTGATTCTCTCTTTCTCTCCTTCTCACTGTTTCTCTTTCTTTCTTTCTTTCTTTTTTTAAGAGAGAAGGATGGTGTGTGTGAGAGAGAGAGGAGACAGAGAGAATCAATTTTTATTGAGTTTTTCACATGGATTTCTTTGCTCTGACACTTAGTTGTGTGTGTGGTGCTGGGGTTTGAACTCATGTACTTGCGCATGGTAGGGAAACTCAGTAACTCCTGAGCTGTTGTTCCAGCCGTGTTCGCTCTCTTTAAAAAAATAAATAAATAAAAATAAAAAGACATGGAATGATGTCCTTGTTGCTAAGTGGCTGGAATGAACGAGTTGGAGAATACTAGTTTATCATCTATTTTCTCAGACTTATATCAGCCCTCGAAATAGTTTGACCTCCCTGGTAGGGAAACCCTGAGATGCAGATTTATTTGCACGGTGTTTGAGAGTAATATTAACATCTGTCAGATATGTCCTGAGTTGGAGGGCCAAAAGGCTGGTTCTTTGCATTTTGTATTGTCGGATGCAGGTTGCCCAGAGAGTGTACCATTGAGAGAAGCACCTATCCACAGCCAAGGATCATTTCTCCAGATGATGACAACTGAGGACTTTCGGTTTACAACATTCCTAACAACTGGAAGAAAAGTTCTTCGGTCTTGAAAAGGAATCTTAGTAATGAATCAGGACTTGGAATATTGTGCCCTATCTAGTCAGTACCACTGCGGTGGAGCTAGATTAATCATTCTGAGGAAATCTGAAGGTCTGTGGATAATACATATTTTGGAGTGATGTTGCCTGAGGGGCAAGGTAGCCATGTATTTACAAACAAATTCCATTAATAATCACCTGAGAGCTTTTCTGGCATGCACTGGCAAAGGGCATGGTAGTTAGAATTCTCTGGTCCTTCAACATATGTGTATGAACAGAGTGAAACCCAGGTGTCAAAGAACACTTCCAGGCAAGTCTACAGAATACATTATGGATTTTAAAGTCTCAAAAGTGGTAATTTCTACAAATTATAGGGTGGAGAAGAAAACCTATTAAACTTATGATGGATTGTAGTTCTTATATAATATCACAAGGAAAGAGAAAATGTGAAAAAAAATGTATTCCTTACACTTACTTCCTCATTGATTGACATGCTGTTGAGCAGAGACGACAAATGACTCAATAGCACAGATATATCACAAACACATTTTGCTTATATATGTGCATACAGTTGGAACATATGAATATATATTTTTTATTCCAATGTATTTAATATATTCAAATTAGGTAAAATTTCTAAAATGTAGTATGCACACATATGTATGCATTTCTCTACATACTTGTTCGTTTGATTCTTCAATATGTTTGCCCATAAGGATGTCAATTATTCCAACTTGATTATGTTTCAAGAAAATAGGATCTATGGCTGATCTACCATCAACTGTTCCTCAATTTCACAGGTGACCCTGGGAAAGAGGGAGCCAGGGGCAGGGCGGGGCATATGACTTTCCAAGGTGTAGAACGAGAGCTTAAGCAGTTCAGCTATTAAAGTTAAAGGTGATGACAGGAAGTAAAAAGTAGTTTGTGCTATTCAGATAACATACTACCTAATTGCATGTATTATATAAATTATATATAACATTTTGACACTTTATAAACTTGGAGTTTATTAGAGTTGCAAATAAATAAAACAGGAAAATTCTAATGGTTAACCATTATCTCAATGAAACAATGGAATTTGATTAAATGAAATAAAATGTTTATCTTCTACTAGGTTGGTTGGAGTGAGGTAGGTGACTAGTAGGCACAAAAATATATTCCAAAGTATTTTTTTCTATTGATCATGCATCTGCATTAGAGACAAGTACATTACTCAAGGGGTTAAAAATATTTCTGTTTATTCTTTTTGTCTCTTAGTGATATTTACAAATGTTCTCTCTCTGTTGTAAACCAGTCATCTTCTTTATAACTGGAATAGTTAGCAAGTATCAAAAGAAAACTGCTAGTGATTGTTGTGTTCTAAATAATTCATGGCAGAACTCAAAATCTGCAACTGGTCTCTATTTAACTATGTAATGCTTTCTTTTAAATTATCTTCTCTTTCTCATTTCTGCTCACTTCAGACATGATGTTTGCTATTGACAGACAGATGTATCCCTGAAATCAACAGTGCTATCAGCCCCTCCTGTGGTAATATGTCCTGCAACTTCCTTAGCTAGCTAAATCTTCCCCTTTCACTTTTTTTCTGAAAATGTGTTTGATGAGTATATTTACAAAAAGTTAATTTTCATATATTTACTAATTCAGAATGGCTTGTGTGTCTTTACTATTTACAACATTGAAAAAGATCTGAACCACTATTTTAAGGTCATTCAGTTTTAACTCAAGGTTTTACATAAATCAATCACCATTTTTTGCCAAACTATGCATGTATAAATATGCATATTATTATGTGTGTGTGAATGTGTGCGTGTGTGTAGATATATGTAAATATATGTATATATGTACATATACAGCTTTTTTCAGTAGAAGAATCTTTTTCTCTTAAATGAAAATATAAAGATACTGTCACATATGTGGACTATTTGTATTAGCTAATTAAATTTATATGTTGCACATCAGTGATAAACAGGATTCTCTTTTGTGATTCATGCAATTTATCTATAGAGCTGTAATATATGACAATAATTTGTTTTTGTGATTAAGATTTAAGTACTACGTCCTACAAATCTTGTCATGGTTCTATGCTACATCACTGATCCCTATTCAACTGTGACATTTCTTATTCAACGTTGAATATCTTAACAGAGGACTCCAATGCTGAGGCTGTTTTACTGTTAAAGCGAAGGACATATGGTATCAGGAGCAGGATGCATAAAGCAACTGGTCTTGATTGAATTGGTAGTGTTCAAATTTGACACTTATTATTTTCTTTGTACAAAATAAACTTAAAATTTTCAAGTCACTTTCTAATAGCCAATATCCTATTGGTGCTACCTTGATGTGATTGACATAATTTTCTTATGTTCCCATTTCAATTATGTTCATACATTAATCAGTTAATATAAAATCATTGTTTGCTTGCTGTGAGCAATCTGCTTGAAAAAGCACGTTCGCTAAAACAGAATACAATGTATGAAAACTTCATTACTTATTAGTTTGCATAATATAGAAGAAGAAAAATAAGTATCCATATAATTTTTAATTAGAAATATATTTGCTGTTAATACAGGCTAATAAAAACTACCTGAAAAAGTAATATTCTACCTGAAACTTGGAGGAATTTAAGACACATGAATAGGAGGTATATTGAAGGTACAAATTTCCAAGGTCATCAGGAGTTGGACTATGAAGGAACTTGTAAAAACAAAACAAAACAAAAATAGTACAGCCAGAGATAAGGGTGTAAAAATATTAGTTCTCCTTTCACATTTTCCAGTTTTTACTATACATGAAACTCTGACATTAAATGTTTTAATATTAATAATCATTACATCCTCTAAAATGGTTATCAGCATATCATTTGGTCTAGCTTTTCATTTTAAATTCAATAACACAATCTTTGCCTTTATTTGAGAAGTTTAGACCGTTCACATTTAATGATATTAATAAAATGATTGAATTTCAATCTACTTTGGCTACTTATTTTTAATTCTCAATTTATTTTCCTAGTGATTTACTCTCAGTAAATTTTTTCAAAAAAATCAGTTGTCACTATAATAGAAATGTAAATTACACATGTAAACTGGTTGTTTACCATAGGCAGTTTGTTCTAGAAAAATACAATGTACATGTCCATAAGTTTGTTTGAATAAACTATGTCAAAAGACAATATTAATCAGGTTAAATATATTAATTTTATCTTTGAACATTATCCAAAAGCATGTAAAAATTCAAATGCCATTAAATTCAAATTGATAAGATGATACCATCATTTCAATTGGGCTCTCTCACTTGTTTGGAGAAAATTTCTACAATTTGGAGAGAATTCTAAGTGAATCTATAAAAGATTGCTGACCACATGTCATAAATCAATTAAAAGGGGAGTAGATAAATACAGAAACTAAAGTCAATTGATCAAAATGATGAACAAAATTGGCATTCTATTTAGACCGATGAATTAAAACAGGGAGAAGATACAATATAGGGACTGGAATAGTACATCACTATCATTCCTATGAACATCAAAAGCTTAAAAGATCATTATGAATTACTTTGTATCAACAATAGATTGTAGAAGTGAGTGGAACAATTTCTAGAAAGGAACAAATTACTAAAACTGACTAAATAAGTAAGGAAATTTAAATAGATCTATAACTAGGAAGTCTTTGAATAAATCCCCATGCTCAGATACTTCACTGGAGAATTGTGTTAAATTTTTAACAAAGAAAATATGCCAATTTTTTTATTAGTTCAACATCATCTTACAAAATTAAATGATTAATTGCTGCACTTTCATACATGCATACGTAATAACAGAGTAGCTTGTCTACAATCTTTGTACAGGGTCTCCCCACTTCACCCACTCCCTGATTGCACATCTTCTTTGTAATTCCCCCATGTTACAGATTTTAAAGACAGGATACATATATTTTAATCATTGAATTTGCTAGATTTATATGTCTGCTTGGGTATATTTCATTTTCTCATGGTTGTCCAGGGTACTCCACAGTATTGAGCAGCCACATTTTTCCTCCATCTCCTTTCTCCCTTTCTCCCCCTCCACTGCCTTGATAGATGTGGTTCCCTGATCTTATATATTATTTCAGATTTGATGGATTTATTAAATAAACTTGACTAACTTTTATCCTACCTTAGGTTTTATTCTAGCCTCCATGATAAGAGAAAACATTCAAACCTTAAGTCTCTGTCTTTGGCTTGTTTTATTCAGCATGATGTTTCCAATTTATATCCATTTACCTGCAGAAGCCATGATACAGTTCTTTCTAATGCCTGAGCATACATACACACTCCATGGTGTATGTATATATTTTTATGTGTATATATATGGATATATATATATGTAGCAATTTTTAGGATATCAATTATTTAAAAAATCCTATCAAAAATATATGAACAGAGACTATTTACCAACTTATTTCTGAGACCAGAATTATACTGATACCAAAGTCAGACAATGATGTCACAATAATAGATAATAAACCTGAAGAACACTAAGCCAACCACATACTAAGACAACATTTTTAAATTATGTATCCAATAATTGATCTGTGTTTATATATCACCATCTGTAGGCCAGTATTAGAATGTCTTGATTACTGTAGGTTTATAATGACTTTTAATATCCATTATTGAAACTTTTCTAACTTTAGTCTTCTTTTTAAAAATTGCATTGATTATTCTTGGTCTTTTGCAGTTCCATTGGCAATTTTAGAACTGGGTTGTCAACTTCTTCAAAGATCATGCTGGAATCTTAATGGGTACTATATTGAATTTACAAATCAATTTTAAAGAGGATTGTCCTCTTAATAACAAAAAGCTCACCAATCAATGAATTGTTTCTCTAGTTCTCTAGATATTCTTTACTTTCTCTTAGTGATATTTGGTATTTTTCAAAGTACACCTTACAATTCTTTGGTTAAATTCATTGTCAAATATTTTTTTAATGCTATTGCAAATTAAATATTTTATTGATTTTATGTTCATATTATCAGTAGCAAAGACATAAATAGTTCACCCACAGATATAGGAAACACATGAAAATTTCTAAGCATCATTAGTCATTAGGGAAATGCAAATTAAAAGCACATTGAGATATCACTATATAGATAGTAGAGTGACTATAATCAAGAAGACTGATGGTGCCAGGTGTTGGCAACAACTTGGAAAAACATGTGGGAATATAAATAAGTGCAGCCACTTTGCAATATAGTTTGGCCTTGTCTGAAAAAGTTAAAAGTATTTTATAACAACAAGCAGTCCAAGTATTCCTCTCCTAGGTATCTGTCCAAGATAAAAGAAAACATTTGTCCACACAAATTCTTGAGCATGAATACTTATCAGGGCAGTATTCATAATATCCAAAATCTGCAAACAATCTACATGTCCATCAACTGGTAAATGGACAAACACAATGTGGTACATAATTATAAATGCTAAAACATGGAAGAACCTCAAACATGTTTTAAGTAAAATAGCTTGCCACAAAAGCTAGGTAATGAATAATTCCATTTATATGAAAATTGTAGAGGAGGCAAATTTCTGGAAAATGAAAGCACATTGTTTGCCTAAGACTGGGAGTTGGCAGGGTGATTGCCTGTAAATGGGGGAGGGAAATTTTTAGTGTGATGAAAATGATCTAAAATTAGATTGAAGTGATGGTTGTGTAATTGTATAAATTTACTAGAGACCATTAAAATATACATTTACAATTGGAGAATTTTATGATCTGTAAAAGCTGTTAAAACATATTTGTTTTTAACAATTTAAACATAATTTCTAATATTTCTTTGAAAGTGATTACTGTCTGTTTTTTTGAAACTGCTGTAACAGAATACTGGCAATTAGATAATAATAACTAACACAATTGATTTCTCACAGTTCTTGAGGCTGCAAAGTCCAAGGTCAAAGCACTGGTATCTGGTGACTATCTTTCTGTATCCTCATGTAGCAGAAGACAGAAGTACAAGAGAGGACAACTCTATGTTATCCCTCATTTGGCAGAAAAGCAGAAGAGACAACCATTCCTGCAGGCTGTCTTCATATTGCATTAGGTCACTTACGAGGGTGGATTCTCATGACCTAAACATTCACATTGCCCCACATCCAAATATTGGTGCTTTAGGAATTAAGAGTCCATCACCTGAAGTCTTTGTTAACTTCATCCTCTGATACACAAAAGGTGAGGATCCCAGGCAAGAGAGTAGCCAACATAACAAATCTAAACGGAGCAGTTCAGCTTCTCCAACTGAGTCCACTCTCACTGTCCAGTTTTTTACTTCTGGTTGCTGTTTGCCTGGAAACTCTTGCATGTGCATATTTTTGGGATCAGTCGGGGATATGGGTAGTTTGTATTTATATTATTCTTATTTTTTTTCTTTTAGAGAGAGAGAGACATGACAAAGTGAGAGAGAGAAAGAGAGAATCATTTTTATTTAGTTTTTCATTTGGCTCTCATTGCTCTGATACTTCGCTGTATACGTGGTGCTAGGGTTTGAATTCATGTCCTCTTGCCTGCCAGGCAAGCACTGTTAACCGCTGAACCACCACTCCAGCCCTGTATTCAAATTTTTATAAAAATCCTATTCTATTAGCAGGGCTAAGTTTCAGGGTTTTCCACCATATTTTCAACAGCTCTACTGTTTCAAAATTCTGCTCTATGCTACCCAAATATATTGAGATTGTGATTTTTTTCCTGCAAAATTAGATAAAACTGAGAAACATCTTTAGACACAAAAAGCTGAAAATGCACAGTTCTTACTTATCATGGTCATATTCATTGAGGAAGAAATATTCCTGTCTGTCCAAATTGTTTCCAGAATGGTTTCTGGATAAGGATAGCTCTTTATTTTCTTCTAAATTGATATATCCTTTTCAAAATATACTATTTGGAAGCAATTTAATGTTTTTTTCCAGTCCATAACATCAAAACTCCAACCACTAAAATTCAAAAAGCTATCTTAGGACTGAGGAAGATGTTTTGCTTGAAAAAGAATGTAATGAGAAAGACAATCTTTCTAGCTCAGGAATGTTTAGGAAATTGAGACATAGGGGAGAAGTTGTAAAATCTTCACTCTTGGCAAAGAGGGAGTCTAGAACATTCTAATGTCTCACCTGTCTCTATATATTATGTTCATCAACAGGAAAAATGGAAATTTTGTGTAAATTTTTGGTGATTTAGTTGCAAGCAATAAGAATACAAATCTAGCTAGCTAACTTAAGCAAAAATGAATTTGATGAAAAGATACTAAGAACATAACTGTGATGTATATATTTATACAATGGAGTTCTACTCAGCCATTAGAAAGAATGATATCATGGCTTTTGCAGGTAAATGGTTGGAAATGGAAGAAATCATGCTGAGTGAAACAAGCGAAACACAGATACCTAAGGGTTGAATGTTTTCTCTCATTTGGAAGCTAGAGTAGACTAAGATGGGATGAAAGTTAGTTCAGTTAATTTAACAGACCCACTAAATTTGAACTAATGTATAAGATGTAGCTATCAAGGGGGAGGAGAAGAAAGTGAGAAAGGAGAGAGACAAAAGGGGATGCTCAATAATGTAGAATGCACAACACTCATGAGAAGCCGAAATTTACCGAGGCAAGCATATCTAGCAACTTCAATGATTAAAATACACGCATATATGGTCTTTTATATCTGTAACATGCGGGCATTACATGGGAGACATGAGATTGAGGAGCAGATGAAGTAGGGAGATCATGTACAAAGATTGATTTTAAGCTTCTCTGTCATTACATGTGCATATATGAAAGTGAAACAATGAATCTCTTCATTGTGTAAGACAATGTTGAGCCAATTTAAAAAAAAAAGCACAGGTAGAAAGGCAGAATAAAGCAGACTTGAATGTGCTCTGAATCCAATCTCTAAAGGGCTAAGAAGAAGGAATGGGAGAATTTAGCCAGTCAAGATGCAGCCCTACGTGAATACCTTGTCTGCCTTGATATTTCCTATTTTAAGATTAAGTGCAAAGGATCTACCTGGCCCAGCTCAGGTCATGTTCCCATCTTGGTTTTATGGGGAACTGATAGGGCTGGCTTTATGTAGACTGCTTTCAATATTCACAGAGGTTCCTGTGTTGAATTTTCCCCATTCAAAGTAGGAGGGATTCAAAGGACAATTGTGATTGTGTAAGTCAATCACAATGTGCTGGTGATTTGTAAGTTACTGGTTATGGATTCTCCATCATTACCATCAAGTTTTAAGCCATATAATATTCAACCTACCAATTCCATTATATAAAAGAGGGCCTCACACATAGTAAGTAAATATTTATTAGCAGACTGACAGAAATCTCCAAAATTGAATGAGACAATTCATTAATAAATTTTAAAACTATTAAGTAATTTATAAGAAATTGAAAAGGAGGGAACCCTCCCATACACTTTTTATGAAGCAACCATAACACTGATACCAAAACCCAACAAGGATACATCTAAAAAAGAAAATTATAGACCAATATCCGTGATGAATCTGGATGCAAAAATCCTTAATAAAGTCCTAATAAACCCTATTCAAAAACTTATCAAAAAGATAATCCATCATGGTCAAGTGGGCTTCATCCCAGGTATGCAGGGCTGGTTCAACATACATAAAACAATTAGCGTAGTTCACCACTTAAACAGAATCAAGAACAAAAACCATATGATCATCTCAATGGATGCAGAAAAGGCCTTTCATAAAATCCAGTACCCTTTTATGCTCAAAACTCTAGAGAAGATAGGGATCAAAGGAACATTTCTGAACTAGGTAAAGGCTATATATGCTAAACTCTCAGCTAGTATAATACTAAATGGAAAAAAGCTGAAATGATTTCCACTAAAGTCAGGAACAAGACAAGGCTGTCTACTCTCACCACTTTTATTCAATATTGTTCTTGAGATCCTAGCTGAGGCAATTAGGCAAGAGAAAGAAATCAAAGGGATAAAAATAAGAAGTGAGGAATTCAAACTCTCCTTTTTTGGGGACAACATGATTCTGTATCTGGAAGATCCAAAACACTCCATCAGTAAACTGTTTGAACTTATAAACAGATTTAGGAAAGTGGCAGGATACAAGATCAATACGTATAAATCAATAGCTTTCCTATACACCAATAATAATAGGATTGATAAAGAAATCAGGAAATCAGTCCCATTCACAATATATTCAAAAAGAATAAAATACTTAGGAATTAACCTTACGAGGGAAATCAAAGATCTCTACAATGATAATTATTGGTCATAGAAGAATGACTGAGATGACCTACGAAGATGGAAAGAAGTTCCATGCTCTTAGTTAGGCAGAATTAATATAATAAAAATGGCCATTCTACCAAAAGTTCTATATAGATTTAATGCAATCCCTATTAAGATACCTATGTCATTCTTTACAGACATAGAAAAAGATATTCTCAGATTCATTTGGAACAATAAGAAATCTAGAATTGCCAAAACATTACTAAGTAAGAAAGACGAAACTGGTAGTTTTGCCATACCAGATCTGAAACTATACTATAGAGCTGTAGCTACAATGACAGCATGGTACTGGTATCAAGATAGGAGAGACCAATGGAATAGAATGGAAGACCCTGAAACAAAACTTCAAATCTTTAAACATCTGATTTTTGACAAAGGGGGACAAAATATTACACAGCAGAGGGACAGCCTTTTCCACAAATGGTGCTGGACAAATTGGACAGCCACTTGCAGAAAGTTGAAATTAGACCCACATCTTTCACCGTGCACAAGAATAAAATCAAAATGGATCAAGGAGCTAGGAATTAAACCAGCTACCTCACAACTGATGGAAGACAAATTAGGTCCAACACTTCAGCATTTGGGAGTAGGCAAAGACTTTCTCAACATGTCTCCTAAAGTAAAGGAGGTAAATTAAAAAATTAGTGAATGGGATGCCATAAAGCTAAAAAGCTTTTGTACTGCCAAGGAAATAATCAAAAGAGTCAAGAGGTTTCCTACAGAATTGAAGAGAATCATGGGCTGTGATTCCTCTGACAAGGACCTCATAATCAGAATCTACAAAATCGTCAAAAACCTCAACTACAAAAACACAAACAACCCAATCAATAAATGGGCCAAAGAGCTAAATAGAAACTTCTCAATGGAAGACAATTATCAAGCCGATGAATACATTGGAAAGTGCTCTAAATCACTAGTAATTAGAGAAATTCAAATGAAAACTAAATTATTACCTCATGCCAGTCAGATTTGCAAAAATGAAGAAAATAAACACTAATAGATGCTGGAGGGGTTGTGAAGAGATAGGCACACTAGCACACTGTTGGTGGAACTGCAGACTAGTACAGCCCTCTGGAAAGCAGTATGGAGAATCCTCAAAAAACTAGGGATGACCCCACAATATGATCCTGCTATTCCTTTCCTGGGTATTTTTCCAGGGGATTTAGAATCAGTACATTACAGTGACACATTGAAATTGATGTTCATAGTAGCTCAATTTACAATAGCAAATTATAGAACAAACCCAGATGCCCTTCTCTGGATGAATGGATCCAAAAACTGTGATATGTATATACCATGAAGTTCTACTCAGCAATTAGAAACAATGAGATTGCAGCCTTTGAAGGTAAATGGATAGCTATGGAAGAAATTATGTTGAGTGAAATAAGTAAAACCCAGAGAACCAAGGGACGAATGTCTTCACTCGTCTGTGGAGGCTGGAACTAGAGCCTGGGCATTGAGAAAGGAGGTCTATTATCATGTTTTCAATTTGGATAAGGTGTAATGTCATACAACCTAAGGTATTTGTAGAGATGTATTGGGATTGGGGGGAGGGATAAGGGTGAGTAATTGGGTGGAGCTCTTGGAGGTAAATCTAATTTTCAGAATTTATATATACATTATATAATTTCATTGGAAGCTTATTTGATTGTTCAACAAATAAATTTCTGAATAAAATATATAAAAATATTCTTATATTTTATTTTAATATAATTTAACAACTTAAAAATTATATTTTATTTTAATATGTTTTGACAACTTAAATAATGAGTATATATTGTTATTATAGAGTTTATTTGCTTAATATTTGACATTTTAACAATTAAGAAAAAACATTATAAATTGACTGGAAAAGCAGAAAACTCTAGCACATCTGTAACAGATGGTAAAAGCAAACTCATCATTGTTACCACTTTATTATTTCTCATCAAATTCATTATCGATTGTAACAGTTGAGTTTGTATCGTGTATCCCAAGATGGAAAAAAATTGCTTTATATATTACTCAAGCAGAGAGGGAAATTCCTTTGATGATCTTTATGCATAAAAAATGGAATTTGATAATATATAGTTACAGACACTTGATATTCACATAATATATCTGGAAACACACAGCAAATGCAAATTCTGAAACAGACAGAAAGGAAAACATAGGGAATACAGTGAAAGACAATAGGTAGAATTAGGCATATTCATTTTCCTCCCCAAAAAAGTAGAAAATGACTAGAAAAATTCTGAACTGCACCAATGATTTTTTACTAAATTCATATCAACAGGAATGAGTTTGCATCTAGCTGTATTGAAGCTTTTCCTCATTAATAGAAAAGTAGCAAGATAATTTTTTAATATACTAATCTTTTATGAAAGCTAGACTGGGAGTTTAGCTCAGTCACATAGTACTTGCTTAGCCTGTGCAAGGTCCTGGATTTAACCAAAAAAAAAAAAAAAAAAGAAAAAGAAAAAGAAAAGTGCATGAGGTAACACAAAAGTTAATTTGCTTGATTTAGACATTTTACAACGTCTATGTGTTTCAACATAACATGTTATTTATGGTAAGTATATGCAATTTTTATTTGTCAGTTAAAGAAAAGATTGACTCTACCAAACACTGTTGAGGGTATGGTACCAGAACTCTTGCACACTCCTGTCAGGAATATAAAATAATACAACAGCTTCCAAAACAAGTTTGACAGCTTCTTAAAAGGCAAAGCATACACCTACATAATATTCAGCCATTCCATTTTTAGGTTTTTATCCATTAGAAAGAAAAATAATTGTCCACACAAAGGCTTGTAATTGGATACTCATAGTGACTTATCCAATAGTAAGCTGTTTTACGAGTGAAAACAATTAAAATATTCATTGAGAAATGATGTATAAGCAAATTGAGGTCAATATATTCAATGTGCTCCACAATAAAGAAGAATAAGCTATTGATAAATGCTATATGGATGAATATTCAAATAAATAATCAGACTAAAATGCTATATGATTTCATTTCTATGAACTTTTAGAAAATACAAGCAACTCTGTAGTTAGAAAAGGTCAGTGGTAAACTGGGGATGGTGATGGGAGGGAGCAGGAAGGAGAATTATAAAGGAACATGAGAAACGTATGCATATGATCAATATTTTCCATGTCTTGGTTGAAGTGATGATTTCACAGTATATCTGTATCTATATGGATGCAGATATATAAATAAAAACTAATCAAAATGCTTTCTTTAAATACATGCTGTGTACTGTATTCCAATTATACCTCAATAAAGCTGTTGGTATTTCTTAATTAAAAAAACAAACTAAGTTGATTTAATGTAATATAGTTCCATAGTGATAGAATCAGATATAAAATCTCCCCCTTCCTGATTTCTGGTCCCAATTATTTTTGAGTTGAAATTATGACTTATGACTTTAAGAATCAACAGTTCCATTTTTATTTAATTTTTGTGCAGAGTGAAAGGTAAGGATCCAATTTCAGTTGTCTATATATGGCTTTCCAATTTGTACACCACCAATTGTTGGACAGGCTATCTTTCTTCCACACTATGCTTTTGCCCCACAAAGATCTGGATATTAAACGAGCAACTTTACAATTGCTTGAAAAAGAAGTAGGATCAAGACTGTATGACATAGGGATCGGAACAGCCTTCCTTAACAAGACTCTTGTGGCATAAGCAGTAAAGTCAAGAATAAACGAATAGGACACAATTAAACTAAAAAGCTTTTGCACAGCTAAAGAATTAGTCAAGAGTGTCAAGAGAGATCCTACAGAATAGGAGAAAATCTTCACCTGCTACACTTCAGAGGGCTAATATCCAAAATATACAAAGAACTAAAAAAAACTAAACACCAAAATCAAAAATAATCCAATCATTAACTGGACTATGGAACAAAAAGAAACTTCTCAGAGAAGGAAGTCCAAAAGCCCATAAATATATGAGAAAATATTCTACATCATTAGCAATAAGAGAAATGCAAATCAAAACTTCACTGAGATTCCACCTCACTCCTGACAGAGTGGCAAAAATGAAGAAAATGAACAATGACAGATGATGGAGGGGATAAGGGAAAAGAGGAACACTGTCACACTGTTGGTGGGTCTGCAAACTGGTTCAGCCACTCTGGAAAGCAGTGTGGAGACTCCTCAAAAAATTACGTCTGGAACCACCTTATGACCCAGCTATCCTACTCCTGGGTATTTTCCCAAAAGAGTTAGAATCAGCATATTATAGAGATATAGCTTCATCAATGTTTATAGTAGCTCAATTTATTATAGCTAGATTATGGAGCAAACCCAGATGTCCCTCACACAAAGAGTGGATTCAAAAAATTTGGTACATACATACAACGGAATACTATTTGATATCAAATGGATGGAGATGGAAAAAATCATGCGAAATGAAATATCCCAAACTCAGAGACTCAAGGGCCAAATGTTTTCTCTCATTTGCAGAAGCTAGAATAAAGCCAGATACAGTAAGATATATGACAAAGCTAATAATAACCTGAACATGTACGGGTTTTTGCACGAACAGGGGGAATCTGGCTTAGGATGCTGGGAGACATGGGGAGGGGGGTAAGAAAGGAGGGGAGGGAATAGGAAGGATATCAAGGATACCAGAAAGAGGGAGTTTGGGGAACCAACTCAGAGGGAAACCTCTGACCTCCAGGAGAAGTCCATTTAACACAAGGGTTTAATTGAGGGAAACAAGAAACCATGGAGAACCCAAGGGGGGGAACCATGGAATGGCATCAGCTTTGGCTTGCTATGTGAATATACATTCGTTCTTGCTTGTTTGATAATGATTCACTCCTAGTTGTAAGTCCATATTAAACAAATAAAAGAAGAAGAAGAAGAAAAGAATCAACAGTTCCATGGAACATATATACCAGAGACTTTATCACTTGTCTATTATTTCACAAAGAACACATTTAAAATGGAAAATTAATATGTAGTAATCTAGTATACATGGTTCTCAGGCACATGGATAGCAGTTTAATTTCATTCATTGTATGAATGGTCACTTCAAGTATAAAAAGACAAATAGGAATTAATGAAGAAGAAAGGACAAGACTAAGGGAAATATTGGGAAAATATCCAGAGGAAATGCTAAAAGTTGTAATTGCCAAATGTGTTCTAACAATGGAGTTGCCAAATTTTTAATGTTTATTACGGAATTATTTCACTTTCTGGGATTGAAACCTTTCTTTTATTTCTTCCATGAGTATTTTATAAGTCATACTGCACTCTTGTATTAATTGCATGGTATTTCTTTAAGGGGAAATTTAAAGAAGGAAATTCATTTCTATGGATCTACATGGTACAGACTGGAATCAGAAGTGATGGATGTAATTTAAATTTTCTGAATATTTGCAGAAATAGTAAGGCCAGCATTGAAACTTTCAAAAGCTTCCTTTATTTCTTTAGTTGTCATAAGAGTTGTTATAGAGTTCATTGAGGTTTTTAAATGATAATTAAATGTAATAAATTAGATGCATACAAAGATAAATACGGATTATACTTTATGAAGAAACAGGTTTATTTTACTTCAATATTTTCTATTTTATAGGAAATTCATCAATTAAAGGATATGTTAGGGTTTTTATGAAGAGTTTACATATTTCTCATTAGAGAAATTGGTCTCTTGGCAGGTAATTCATCACATAGGTGACTCCAAGAGGTGACAGGATATTTCCTCTCCTGGTTTCCACAGGCATAGAGCCAATGATTCTGCAGCCAATATAACTTCATGGGAAGCTTTAAAAAAGGCATACGAGCAATGTTATTTTGTGTCCTGAAATAAGTATATTTTCATAAAGTTTGAATTTTAAAGTTATACTCAAGCAACTAGAGGTGAATGTAAAATGAAATTAAAATTCTCATCCAAAATGTTGCTAATTATGTTATACAATTCAAATAGAGTAATAAATAATAAGATTGCAATACTATATTACATAAAATATATTATAATAAATAATATAACTGATGGAATCAGATTGCTCAAAATGAGTTTTCAGATAAAAATATCTTATCACTTTTACATGTCATAAACATTGCAGTCAGAGATTTTTCTTTCAATGCAAATCTATGCAATTGTCTCCTTTTCCTTTATAGTGATGATCACTGCTCTTAGAATAAAAATCAAAATGTTTACTTTCTCTTATAAAGTTTGATTTGATCTGGTTTCTGTCTGTTTCTTCAAACTCCTTGCTAATTAGTCCCTTTTTCTCTCTTGGCTGATAAGCCACACTGACTTCATTTCAGCCATCCTGTGCTCCACTCCATGGGTGTAGGAGGGTTGATATTTTCCCTTACTTTGTTGGATTGCCTCTTACTGATCCATTAGATTTTATCTGAGATTTAACTTCCTTAAGGAAACTGTTCTGGTTATCCAAAAATAGTCATGTCATCCTTATACAAATTCTCATGGTTTTCCTCAAGTTCTAATCAAAGTTAATATGTAAGTAGTTATTTGATTAATATGTGTCTCCAATAGTCATCTCCACCAAAACAGGCACCATGATTGACATGCTCTTTAACTTTAACATCTATTCCAGAGTCTTCCTAAATATACATTCTCATATCTGACTTAAACTAAAGAATCTTTTGTTTGCAAACTTATGAAGTAGTAACAACAATGTCATGAACTAATAGAAATGAATTGTAAAAATTCATTCAGCAAGTAATAATTATCTGATTTTAAGGTTTAAGATTGTTGCTTCAATGTCCTTCTGCAGCAAACTTCTGTATTTTCAAAGCTGAACATGTTAAGTTTGAGAGATTAAATCGCTCCTAAATAAATGATATTTATGTAAATTGTTTTTTAACTGTACCTTAAAACTTTATACTAATGAACATGTTAGAGAAAACTGACAATTACCTTACTATAGGAAGAATAGAAAAGTGATGAAATCATGACTTCAAAATCTACGACAGAAGAGAACACCAACCTTTCTCAAACCTAGTTATATTGAGAGGCTCACCCATAATCGAGGAATCATGCAGTGAGCCCTCCTGAGTCTCAGATGACATGAAGATTCAACTGGAATGAAGATGCTTTTGAGATGCTTGAGCTTTAGCTGATGTCTAACTGCAACTGCATGAGAAAATCTGACATGAATCACCTTCCCATGTCCACCAACGCCTCAGGACTCCAGACTGTGCTAAATAACGATGATAACACTGTTTAATGCCAGTTGACTCAGGGATATCGACAGGAGCTTAGTTACCAACAAATGAAAGACCAGTAAAATCAACCACATAATGCTACAAACTACTTCAACTGAAGGAAATTAGAAAAATAAAAGAACATCAATCACTTGTGAATGCTGTAACAGAAGTATAATTAAAATCTAAGAAAAGGGAAGAAAGAAGAAATATTCAAAAAGTGGCCAGACATAACCATTCTTTGCTTAAAATTATAAATTTCTACATCTAAGAAGCTCAACAAACATGAAGAACAGTTAATTGTCTAATCCAAGCACATGGAAAATTTCTGACAACTTAAAGATAAAAAGGCAAATTTTAAAAGAAGACAGAGTAAAAGAAATCATACACCAAGAAAGAAGAAAAAGAATTACAGCAGATATCTTATAGGAAATTGTATGTTTGTCCAAATATATTCTTCATGGTAGTAAAAATCAGAAGGACACAAAGCTTTATCAATGTAACTGAAAATGCTTTACAAAACTGATGAAAATAACACTTTCCAAACAAGTCAAAGCGAAAAATTAACCATTAGCAGAACTGTACTACAAATTTTTTAAGTTAGTTTTTCACGATGGAATATGGAATTTGAATAGAAATAAGGAGTTCCAGGAATAGGAAATACATGAAAAAATAGAAAATTTATTTATCCTTGTTTTAAAATCCCTTTTACAGATTATTGATGGCTTGCAGGAACAATAGCAATGTAATATGGTAGCTATCACAGATACAGAAAGAAGACACGTGCAAGAAAAGCACAATGAATAGCACCAAGGTAAGGATGCAAGGCACTACTTAGAGTTTCTTATAAAATAGATAATTAAATGTATGATATGAGTGCGGACCATGATAATTTAAAAATGTGTAAATGAGCCATACAACATCCATTAACACAAAACAAGGTGTATAGCGAAAAAAATGAAAGTTTGAAGATAGTATCATCATAAAAATAATTATCAATGATTCAGAAAATAAGGAAAAGGAAATAATATCATCAAAATGACATAGAACAAAACCAAACCAAAAAGCAAGAATGTGTTTAGAAACTCAAAAGGATCAACATTTACCATAAAGTACAAGTTCTCAATAATCCAGTTAAAAGGCAAATATGTCATGTTGGCAGAAACATAAGTACTAACTATATAATGTTTATAAGAAACACTGTGAATACAAAGGCATACATTAAAAGTGGAAGAATAGAAAACTACCTTGCAAACAATAGCTCTAAATTTGAATGTCCATGTTAATATCAGTGAAAGTAGACTATAGCTAAGAAATATCCAGGATGAAGTAGCATAATTCATAAAGATAAGAGTCAATTCATCAAGAGAACATAATCCTAAATATATATTTATCTGATAAAAGTTCAAAATACATAAACCAAAATGTACCAAAATTTAAAAGAAAGTCAGTTCACCATCAGAGTTACAGGTTTCAACACCCGTACAACAAGACAGAATATCCTTCCATGAACACCAAGCTTCAACAGCATTATCAAACACTTTTACACACAGAGAGAAAGACAGAGGAAAATGCAGAGAGACAGAGAAAACAGGGCATTACCATTCATTTACCCACTGGTATTTGAAAAATTATTTAAGAATATTGTGATTTTGTACCAAGATATCAGACTATTTTTATTACAGATTTAAAAGGTAGAAAGATATAAACTACCAAAGCCTACATGTGAAGAAGTAGATAATCTAACAAGCTCTACATTAAGATAGGAATATGGACTTCAAATTCTGCCACAATATAATACTCTCCTAAAGGATGGGTACTGTACACTTACTACGAATAGGAAATACTTCAACTTCTTTGTAGGGGAATGTTTCCTGCATAAACTTATATACCTATGTAGAGCTATCTGTTCAATTTCTTTTGAAGTAACATATACACATGAGGAAACAAGACTACATTTCATAAAATCATTCTTTTTACATAAAAAAAGTTTCTTTACCATTCTGACATTTACTGTAATGAAGTTTTAAAGTAACTATTAGTATGAGGAAATATTTCCTCAAATTAGGAAATACAGAGTGATATTAAAATTTCAAGTTGTAAAATCCATATTTCATTTCACATAATGATGTTAAGTTGTATGTTTTAAATGGCACAGATCTAATTAGTACATTAGGCAGATGGTCATTTGGCAGTACACCAAAGCAATAATTTAAATAAACACTAAAAATCATAGTTTGATCTTTTCTTGTTGTCTATGACATATGCTTTTTTTGATGGAAGATCAGAATATGTGATATAGTGGATGATAAATAGGACATATGGCATATATCTGTCTACTTTTAATGAAGTTTAAGTTTAATAATTGCATTTAAATATTTTAATTATTCTTAAACTAAGCAGTGTAGTCTAGTCCTAAATTTTTTTTGCTTCATAATATTTAGGTTATTTTAGTAACTGTTATCTTCAATTAATTTCCAATAAAAGTGCTCTACACATTCTGAGAGATGATTAAATACATTGTTTAGTTCTGAGGACATTTAGGTCAAATAGTTTGGGTTCCTAAGTGGGAACAGTATTTCATCAGTTGCTTAACTGTTGTTAATTTTGTAAAGTGCCAGCTTACAATTACTTCTGGTAATATGTAGGTTACTAAATAAAAAATGTGTGGTAAAAATTTAGAAAATTGTATCTTTAACAATAGTTGCTATTATTATGTTTAATGTTAACATTACAGTCAAAAATCTATCCATTTAAAGATGTCTGTCACAAAAATTTTTTGAGGAGATGGGGTCATGGCAGATGAGGAATTGGAGCATCCCTTCTGAATCTGAATGGGGACTCATATCCCACTAGTCCTACAGCATGGAGAAGAAGGAGCCCACCCACAGACACTAGAGCTTGCCAGGATTCTACTGCAGATGCTTGGAGACTTGTAAATCTACAAATATTGTAAAGTGGAAAGATCTCTGAGATCCCAGCAGCACTCTGGAGTAAGCAACAGCTGGGGCTCCCAGACAGCACTTCAACAGTGGTTCTGCACAGCAAGGGTACAAGGGACACTGATTTACAGGGAATTCAGATTTTTGCCACAGTAAATTCTGAATTCAGATAGAAGCCCGGCACCCTACCAGGAGGACTGGATTTACCTATAAAGCCTGAGGGCATCAAAGTGCCTCTTAAGGTGTTCATGAAGAGAAAGGATGATTGCCATTTTGAAAGCATGGGCAGACAAGATAGAGAAAGAAGTGATTTCATTAGCCTCCTCAAGATATTGCAGCCCCTAGAGTGATCCCAACTGAGTGGGAGATTGTCAAGCTCTGAGGCTGCCTAGCCCAGGGGTCTCTTCCATAGGGGAAAGGAATACAGTTTGCTTCTTTTCCCTTTTCCCCATTTGGGGATCCTTTGGGCCAATATTAAAAAAAAAAACAAAAAAACAAACAAACAAACAAACAAAAAAAACAAATTTGTCCACAGTGCTGCCAGGACCTTGCTGACATTAAGGGATTAACCTGTTTTCTTTATGGTAGTAGCAGACCAGAAAACCCTGTGGGACTAAGCTTTAGACCCACCAAACAGAAAACTGCCTTCTACCATTAGAATCCCATAAAGCCTTCAGCCTTGTGATCACAGCATGTCTGACTGTGGGTTTCTACTAACAAAAGTCAATTGAACACTTACCATCTGCCCCCAAGGTGTAACAAGATAACCTCAGATATTATTTTCTATATATATTCCAGCTTTTCTTCTTTGTTTTCCTTCCTTCAAATTATTTTCTTTTCCTTTTTTTCTTATTTCTTTTCAAAAAAATTTTTTTCTATCAGTTTCTTTTTTCCTTTAGATACATATTGCATCTTTTTCTTCCTTTTCTCTCCTTTCTTCAAATTTTTCTCCTATTTTTCCTCTTTTTTTTAATATCATTTCTTACAGAAGTTTATTGCTTAAATGACAATTCCTCTCATACACCGTAATTCTCAATGCAATAGTTATGGAAGGAAAAATTATTTAGTATAATGCATTATTTTGTATTCAAATGATGTTCATTTTGATTGTGCTGCTTATTTCAGAAAACACTGGATATTGTACAGGTCAAAAGGAGTTCACAACTTAAGGAACATAATATTGATCTCACCTATCCTCACAGATACCCAACCCAAGCAAGAGAGAGGACCAAAACTCCCAACCCATTAGCAAGATCCCACAGAGGTTCAACCAGAGAGGAATCTCAGGACATGCTACCCTAGCACCAACCCATTCTACATGTTCATCAATAAACAGCAGAACAAACATCTTAATTATACACAAAGGCATACATTCAAAATAAGGAGAAAGAATTTACTTCAAGATCCTAGAAGAATTATTGCATAAATGAAAAATCATACTAAAAGCTTCACCTCAAACCCACAACTCCCAAATCAAGGAGCCCATTGATTGGGAAAGGGATGAAAACCTTAAAAAAGAAAAAAAATTATCAATAATATGATTACTGAAACACTCAAAGACCTAAAAGAATATCTATAAAAGAGAATAAGAAAGCAAACACAGGAGATGAAAACTTCTTTAACACAAGAATGGATACATGGGAAAGACAAGTTTTAGACTTAATATCCTCAGTCAACCAAATGGAAGAATTTAATAACACATTAATTTCTGCAGAAAATAGAAAATTAGAACTTAAAGAAAGAACTTCCAATAAAGAGGACAGGCTAAGTAACCTTGAATGCACAGGCAACAAAAAGGAAAAAAAATAAACAAAAAAACAAAACTCACAGAACATGACTAGAATTTTCAAAATGCGTGGGATAAAATCAGAAGAAATAATATAAGAGTACCTGGGATACAGGAAGAAACTGAAATGCAAATGAATGGCATAAAGAACATTCTGAGTGAAATAGTTAGAGAAAATGTTTCCCATATCAGAATAAAATCAGATATGTTCATCCGAGAAGTATACAGGATTCCCAATAGTCAAATGAGAAGCTCACCAAGACACATCATATTTAAAATGCATAACGGGGAAATCAAGGAGAGAATGTTAAAGAGCTGTAAGAGAGAAACACCAAATCACATTCAGACTTAACCCAAAAAGGATCACCTTTTTCAGCTCAGACCTTAGAAGCAAGAGGATTCAGAAAGGAGATCTTTCAATGTCTGAATTACCACAACCTGCCTAGAATACTACAACTAGCAAAACTTACCTTTAAATTTGAAGGGGAAATAAGAACATTTCATGATAAGATCAAGCTTGGAATGTTCATGAATAGAAAATCAGCATTACAAAGAATTCTCAAAGATGAACCACAGATACAAGAACAATCAAACAATCCTCAAAACCCACAAAGGGAATTCAACTAAAGTACATGCTATCAAAAGCAACCAAGATAGTACAGAATATACAAATAAAACATGATGACTATGAACCACAACCACATTGGTGTAAATGTACCAATCGAAAGACACAAATTAGCATATTGGATCAAAAAACAAAATCCAAATATATGCTACTTACAGAAGACTTGCCTTACAGCCAATGACATCCACAGATTGAGGGTTAAAGGATGGAAAAAAAAATCTAACAGGCCTATGGCTCAAAAAAGCAAGGTGGTATTGCAATCCTTATATCTGACAAAGTGAATTTCAAACATAAACTAATCAGAAGATATAAAGAAGGCCACTACATCCTAGTAAAGGCAATAACACAACAGGAACATTTAACAATAGCTATATACACTCTCAAAACAGCAACTCTCCCAAGGATATGGAAAAATTACTCCATGACATAAAATCACTTGTGGGTCTTAACATGACAATACTGGGAGAGTTTAACACTCCTCTATCATGAATAGAGAGATTGTCAAGAAAAAAAGCAATATAGAGATCACCTGCCTAAATAACTCCATAAATAAAATGGACTTAACATACATCTATAGAATATTCTACCCTAAATTGGCTGACTATACCTTCTTCTGGGAGCGCACGGATCATTCTTCAAAACATCACATTCAAGCTCACAAATGAAGTCTCAGCTAATATAAAAATGTACAGATTATTCCACATATCCTAACAAATGGTCATCCCATGACCCTAGAAATTAACAGCAAAAATTATAACAGAAAACACATATATACATGGAGATTGAATAATATCCATTAAATGAAGAATGGATCCAAGAATACATGATAACAGAAACCAAGAAATTTTTGGAAATGAATGAGAATGAGGACACAAAATTTGAAACCTTTGGAACAGCATGAAAGCATTCTTAAGGGAAAATTTTGTAGCACAAAGTGCCTACATTAAAAATCAGGAGAGATCTCAAATAAATAAGCTCATGCTCCACCTCAAATTCTTACAAAAATAAGAACAACCTTATCTCAAAGCCTGCAGAAGACAAGAAATAATCAAGATCACAGCAAAAAATCAATGAAATTGAGAGCAAAATGAATCAATGAAACAAAGATCTGATTCTTCAAAAAAAATAAATAAAATTAACAGACACCTCGCTAGTTTCAGTAAAAGATGGAGAGAACTAAAGGCAATCAACAAAATCACCAATGAAAAGAGAGCAATAACCAGTACCCCAAGGAAGCCCAGTGGATTATCAGAACATATTTTGAAAAATTATACTCCTCTAAATTAGATAATCTGAATGATTTGGACAAATTTCTAGACTTACCACATTCCCAAACTGACACAGGAAAATATTGAAATCCTAAAAAGTCCAATAACAGACACCAAATCCATATAGCAATTAAAAGTCTTCCAAAGAAGAAAAGCCCTGGACCTAATGGATTTCCTGCTGAATTTTACCACACCTATGAGGAGGAGCTAACACCTCTCCTTCTTAAGCTATTCCAAGAAATTGATAAGGAGGGCGCTCTCCCAAATACTTTTTTTTTTTTTAAGAGAGAGGGACAGTGAGAGAGACAGAGAAAGAGAGAAACAACTTTATTTAGTTTTTCACATGGCCTTAGTTGCTCCAAAACTCAGTTGTGTACATGGTGCTGGGGTTTGAACCCAGGTCTTCCTGCTTGCCAGGCAAGCGCCGAAATCGCTGAGCCACTGCTCCAGCCCTCTCCCAAATACTTTTAATGAGGCAATAATAACTCTCACACCAAAACCCAACAAAGACACATCAAAAAAAAAAAAAACTACTGACCAACATCCCTGATGAACATTGACTCAGAAATCCTCAATAAAGGCCTACTAAACCATATTCAAATCACATTGAGAAGCTAATTCAACATGATCAAGTGTACTTCATTCCTAGGATACAAGGATGGTTCAACATATGCAAATTAGTAAATGTGAGTCATCACTTAAACAGAATTAAGGAAAAAAACCCATGTGATTAGATCATCTCAGTTGATGCAGAAAAGCCCTTTACTAAAATCCAGCACCCATTTATTCTCAAATCTCTGGAGAAGCTAGAATCAAAGGAACTTAACTATGCAATGGTCATATGGACAACCCACAGCTAGTATAATACTAAATGAACAAATCTGAAAGCATTTCCACTTAACTCAGAAAAAAGACAATGCTGCCTGTTCTCACCACTTTTATTCAATATAGTTCTCTAACCCTAGCTGCCACAATCAGGCAAGAGAAGGATATCTCTGGTATAAAAATAGGATAAGTCAAACTCTCCTTTTTTGCTGATAACATGATACTATATCTGGAAGACCCAAAAAAACTCCACCAGAAAACTGCTTGAGCTTATAAACAGATTCAGTAAAGTGACAGGCTCCAAGAGTAACACTCAGAAGTCAATAGTTTTCCTATATGCTAACAATAATAGGGCAGAAGAAGAAATAATGAAATTGGTCCCATTCACAACATCCTCAAAAAGAATAAAATACTTGAGAATTAATCTAACAAGGGAAGTTGATGACCTATACAATAAAAGTTATCAAACACTGAAGAAAAAAAGTGAAGAAGACATGAGAAGATGAACAGACATTACATGTTCTTGGTTAGACAGAATTAATATAATTAAAATGGCAATTCTGCCAAAAGCACTATACAGATTCAATGCAATCCCCATCAAAATGCCAAAGTGCTTTACAGATATTAAAAAAGCAATTCTCAAATTCATTTGAGCAACAAGAAACCCAAGATAGCCAAAATATCACTAAGACAAAAAGATGAGACAGGTGTATTTGCAATACCAGATCTAAAATTATGCTATAGAGCTGTAGTTACAAAAATAGTATGGTACTGGTATCAAAATAGGAATGAAGATCAGTGGAATGGAATAGAAGACTGTGAGATAAACTCACAAATCTTTAATTATCTGATATTTGACACAGGGGATCAAAATAAAACATGGAGGAATGACAGTTTATTCAACAAATGGTGCTGGACAAACTGAACAGGCATTTGCAGGAAGTTGAAATTAGATCATTATCTCTTACCTTGCACAAATCAAAGTGGATCAAGGATCTGAGAATTAAGCCTACCATATAACCGCTAGAAGAAAAATTAGCAGCAACACTTCAGCATATGGGAATTGATAATGACTTTCTCAACATGACTCCCAGAAAAAAAGAATTAAAGTCAAGAACTAATGAGTGAAATGCCTTTAAATTAAAAAGCTTTTGTTCAGCCAATAAATTGGTCAAAACAGACAAGAGAGAACCTACAAAATAGGAGAGAATCATGGCCTGTGATTCCTCCAACAGGGGACTAATATCAAAAATTTACAAAGAATTAAAAAAAATTTAGTATCAAGGTCACTAACAATACATTGATAAATGGGCCAGAGAACTAAATGGAAACTTCTCAAAAAAGGAAATTGAACAAGCCAATGAATACACGAGAAAGTTTTCTAAATCACTAGTAATGAGAGAAATGCAAATCAAAAATATATTAGGATTTCATCTTACTTCAGTCAGATTGACAAAAATGATGAATATAAACAGTAACAAATTTTGGAGGAGTTGTGGGGTGAAAGGAACACTTGCACACTTTTAGTGGCACTACAGACCTATACAGCCAAGCTGGAAAGCAGTGTGGAGACATCTCAAAAAATTAGGGTTGCATCCACCATACAAACCAGCTACCCCTCTTCTGGATATTTTCCCAGAGGAGTTAGAATCAGTAAATTATAGTGACACAGCAAAATCAATATTTGTAACAGCTCAATTTACAATAGCTAAATTATGGAATTAACCCAAATGCACCTCACTGGATGAATTGATCCTAAAGCTCTGGTATGTATATATACACACAATGGAGTTCTACCTAGCTATTTGAAACAACTGTACTGTGGCCTTTTAAGATAAATGGATGGCAATGGAAGAAATCATGCTGAGCGAAGTTAGGCAAACCCAGAGACTCAAGGTTAAATGTTTTCCCTCATTGTAGAGGCTAGAGCAAAATCCAGGCTTGGTTGAAAGACTGTCAAACTCATGTATTAGATTTACCACAGGTGTAGCAACACATAATCTGGGGTAACCATAGATGTGTAGGGATGAGTTGGGACAGAAGATGGCAGGGGGAGGAGATAGGGAGGGAGGATAGGGAAGGATCTAGGGAGACAATCAGCAGTGTAATTTATTCTTAAGCCCCCTCAAGAAGTCAAATAATACTTTTGATATCATTTAATTCTGGAAAATTTGCAATCATATATATGTGTATATCTATCTATCTATATATAGACTTTTAAATCTGTTTTGTGGGGAAATATAGTAGAATCAAGAGTTTGGGGTGTGGGTGATACTGGATAATGATCACATGGATATCATATTGCTACTTTATATTTATAATTGTAAAACTTCTTGACTCCTCAATAAAAAATAATTTTTTTTAAAATCTGAAATATGTTTTTATTTATTGACAATATATATAATTATTGTATATCTATACTTGAAATATATAAGTTGAGCAATGGATAAGTTGAACTAATTAACATGTAGAGTACTTTACATACTTATTTTTTATGATGAGAACAGTTACTATTGTTAGCAATTCTGAGGAATCCAATATATTGCCAACAACTATAGTTACCATATAGCACAACAGAGCTATTGACTTTTCTCCTCCCATCTACCTGAAGTTCTTATACTTTGTGAACTTCTCACCAAACCCTACTCTCACCCTTAGCTCTTGGTAATCTCCATTTTGCTGTCTTCAAGTAGTTGTTTTAAGTACATGGTGTATCATTCATATCCACAACATGTTTTAATTACTTCAATGTTCTGTGGAAATTTGATCTTCTTAGATAGCTAGCCTATGTTTGGTTTTTGTCAAATGATCAAACAGTCCCTAAGAAACAGTGACTGCCGTAGCTTCTTGGTGGGATTACCAAACTTTCATACTTTTCACTTTGTAAGAAGACAATATAGCAAAATGGCGTTAGGCTTTGAAGGCCAATTCTGGACTACAAAGAGATACAGCTTGAAGCTCTACCTAAGTGAGTCAAGACTGAAATTCCCATTCCTTACTACCACCAGAAAAATGGATAAGGAAGTGTTTCTCGGCATTGTCCTATTCAAAATAGGGCATCTCACCAGTGAGAAATAGGTAAGAATTTTATTCTATCTATCTATCTATCTATCTATCTATCTATCTATCTATCATCATTTATTTCTGCTGGCAGTTGAACCCAGAGGCACTTCACCACTGAGCCACATCCCTAGCCTTTTTTATATTGTTTTGAGGCATGGTTTCTCTAAGTTACTTAGGCCCTCATTAAGCTGGTGAGGCTGGCCTCAAAACTATGATTCTCCTGCTTCAATGCCCCAAATTGTTAGGATTTAGGATTGTAGGTATACACCACTATGTTGGGGTGGATAAGAATTGTCTTCATAGTAGCTCCTAGAAAGATTGCCTATCTTGACATGTTCCTATCAGAATCAGAGGCCATGCATCATGTTTTGATTGACACTGTAGTTGAGTTTTTCCTATATGGCCTATCTGGAGACATAGGAGATCACTGCCATGCCATGGCAGACCTTCTACCTACATGTCTATAAATAATTTTTAATCTTTTGTATCAATTGGAAAATATCTTTACACAATTATATTTGATTGAAATCTTGTCTCTGTTCCAGGTTATTTTATCTCTGCTGTCAATGCTAACACCGCTACAACTATGATCATCACAAAAACCCTTAGAGTATTCCCTGTCTTCCAGATACACATATCAGCACTTTTTAGTCATCACAGTGGCTCTCCATGGTTGATTGCATAACTATTTCTTGTATATAGATGAGAAAACTGACATATGAGCTGCGTTCATTAAGTTGTGAAGGCTGAATGTTTTTATGCTGTCTTTTAAGAAAAAAAATACCAGTGTGTTGATAATTTTATTAAGTGTTATCACTATATCCAGATCAAATCACTTCAATGCATATTTTCATGCAATTACCAGACACCTAGACTAGCTCATGAGGGTTTTGTAAATCACTTCTATTTTATTTCTGCATCTTTGAAAATCCAAGGGCATAGAGGTTAGCCTAACATGCATTCAGGCCACTCTGATTCTAACAGGGTGCAGCATGCAGATGCCATTCCCCATCTTGTTCAGGATCTGCAGAAACCTCACAACCTAATTTTCATTATTTTACATCTTTTTATGAACTAAACTAATCCTTTATTTTATACGTTTGTTTTGAAAAATCTTATTAAGAGAAATACATGAAAGATATTTGAGACCACTGTAATCTATGCTATTTTATCATTTTGTATAAATATACTGAAGGTAGTTCTGTATCCCATTGCAAAATATTTCTTTTCTGTTTTGAGAAACTAATTTATTTCTCTGATAATTGTGAATAATTTAATTTTGACTCCAAAACCTTTTGAGGAAATCTGTCATAGGCATTGTTAATAGTTGACTTAGTATTTTTTTAAAGTTATTCCTTTCATGAATAAATGTATTGTCCTAGCGAGGAAACAAAACTCATATAGGTTACATTTCCTCCAGGTATTTCAAACCTTCAGTATGCACAATTTAACCTCTAAAATATGTAATATATCTTCATGATAAAAGTGTATCTGAGCCAGGCGCAATGGTACATACCTGTAATGTCAGGGGTTTGGAAAGCTGAGGCAGGAGGATTTCAAGTTCAAAGCCAGCCTCAGTAACTTTGCAAGGTCCTGAATAAATTATGGAGACCCTGTCTCAAAATAAATATAAGAAAATAAAAAGAAGCACTGGGGATGTAGTTTGATGGTTAAGTCCCACTGGATTCAATCTCTGGTTAAAAAAAAAAGTGCACTTAAACAGAGAAAAACTTTTTCTCAGTACAACAACCATTATTTTTAAAACAGATTTCATTCTCTGTATTTTTCATTTACCTACTTGCTAAAATGTAGATAGTCTGAATTATGATCTCATGTGAGGAAATATGTAAATTTACAGAGTAATTCTTCACTTCCTATTTTTCCTTTGCTCCATATTTCTTAAATAATTATTTTCATCTACTACTTAATTTCATTTTATTTTTTTTGTTATTATTGCTATTTGCAATTCTAGTGTACTTTTTTTTTTTGAGAGAGGGAAAGTGAGAGATGTGGCTTTCATTGCTCTGACAGTTGTGTACATCATGCTGGTGTTCAAAACCGCATCCTTGTGCATGCCAGACAGGTGCCACAACTGCTGAGCCACTGCTCCAATCCCTTAATTTCATTTTAAGGTATGTATTTAACTATCTAAATTGGTTTTTAAGAAAAAATAAATAATTGATAAAAAATGTCATTTTATAATCTTGTTGTATTTATAGGGCTGTTTCTATTATCATCTTTTGCCATCCAGAAATCTTAGTAGCACAATCATGGTATAAAAAGTATTTTTTTAAAAGTGGAGTTTTATTATCTGAAATATTGTGGAATTTTGTTCACATTTTTGATGTTGCATAAACTGTATCTTTGTGCCTAGCGGAGAAAAACGTATTTTCCTCTAAATTATTTTCTATATTGTAATAGGATTCTGAAGCAAGTGTGCATTATTAGGGCAATTGAATTATCTTAAACATTTTCAACTCATACCACAAGTTCACAAAATCAGCCTCAGGCACTGAAAAACTTAAAAGCCAGTCTGATGGTGTTTCTTACAAATATTCTTTGAATTTTATGACTTGTTTCCCACATGAGGGGTAATAGTTTCAATGTTCTAATTAGTACTTGTGTATATTGCTATTACTTTGTCTCTTTAATCACATTATTAAGACTGTTATGGAGATTCCTTATAGAATCACACTTTATAATAGTGTTTCTAATTTGAATATATTCTTTTTTATGTTGTCTGATTCTGAAACATCATAAACTCTTTTTATGGGTCCTTTGATAGTACTCACTTTCCTTTTTTATGCTTGATTAGAACATACAGTACTAAGTGATAAAGAAATTTCCTGAAGCTTGAGTGTTTTAGCATCAGGAAAAAAAAATTGAACTTCCTTTCCCTCATGTTTTAATGCTAGGACAAGTAAATGCATTTTAAATTAGTACTATTTTTGAATGTATACAAGGAATTCAGCCAGATTGATACTTCATAATTTTTTTTAAAAATTCTAACTTGGTTGTCATGAGCAATGATATTCCTTAAGATGCTCCTCTGTAAATGCTGACTTTTTTGTAAGCAAATATGAATGAATTTATAAAGGAAATTTTTGCTGTTTTATACTGATAGGCAAATAACACCAGGAAGCAAGTGAACATATGACATTTCACATGCAAAAATGATTTTACCATCATTGAATAGACCTATCTCTTTCTTCATTATCATCATTTTTATTTTAAAGGAAAATTAGTAGAATTGAAAATGGAAGTTTGCAAAAACTTTGTTATGTATCTTGACCAATACGAATTCAGGAACAACTTTATAAAAAACTTTCCTTACACAGAGAGTTGTACTTTTAAAGTTTCGGTACAGCCTATCACTTAGAATAGGCCTCATGTACTTTAATATTGACATATTCTGATGTATGCAAGGACAATTTTAAAGCTTAATACGTTGTAGCTTAATTTTGGCTAAAAACTGTTGGGGTCTGACCTTTACTTTATCAGTTGCCCTGGATCTTGTTGCTCTTTGCATAAGGACTGCTAGATTGTATATTGTTAAGCTTGAAAAACAGTATGTCAACACGGGCTTCAGACGTTTCGAATTGGTATCACCTGCCAATTATTCTAGATTCTTCAAGGAGTGCACGTAGAGGCTTATTGATCAAACGTGTGCCTCCGAAATCCAGGTGTGGCTATGAACAAGATAATGTGGAGAGGCCTCCAGGGGGCAGGGTGAAGGCCTTTAAAAAGGAGGCTCCAGCCAGCAGTCCAGAGCTCTTCCTTCGGGAGAGAGCCCTCATACTTTGCTGCTGGACGTGGTGTCCCTGCTCTTTGGAAGATGAGCTCTTGCCAGCAGCCGATGCTTTGCTCCTGAGCTTCCCAGCCTTCAGAACTGTGAGAAATTTCTGTCTATATTTGTTCTGAAATAGAGTCTTGTATCGTTGCCTTGACTTGTTTGAGATTACTTAATGTTAGGCATTTTGTCGTAGCGGTGCAAATGAACGTTGTCTTGAAAGAGAGATGTAAAACATGGATATATAAAAAGAAGTAAAGTTTGGTCAAAGAAAGACCTTTCGGGTCTCCGGCCTGTGGTTTTGCTCATCCACTGCCCGTCACTCAGGTCAGAACCCGGCTGGACTGGGACAGTGAACAACAGAATGAAAACCTTATTTCTCTACCACTTCCTTAACTCCTTTTCCTATTTTAACTTTTAAATACTGATTTAAACCACTGCAACTCCAGTTATGTCTCTCATTAACCTAAAGACACTTATGAAAATCTCAGCATTATAATCACAGTAGAATTGCAAATAGATTTCCTAGATCATCAAAACTTCTAAAGTAGAACTTAATTCTGCTTTCTCTCTGCTTTTTTTCCTTGCTTGGAGTAGAACTTAGTTATCAATTGCCAGATTTAGCAAATAAAAATACAGGACACTCTGTTAAATTTATACTTCACATGAACAACAAATGATATTTTAGTTGTATTTAGTTCCATGAATTATTTAGGGCATACTTATACTAAAACATATATTTTCATAATCTGAAACATGAATTTAACTGAGAATCTGATTACCTTAAGTTGGCACAAACACAAAATAACTGCTAATCACTTAGGTTCTCAAGTCAAAGAGTGGAGTAAAGCTGTTAAATACTTGTAGTTTGCCAGGAGAATTGGGTGGTCCTTGTCACTCTATTTTCATGTTGGCGTTATGTGATGTAAAGTATAGTCAAAATCAATACCCATAGTCAATGGTCTTTCTCTTACAAGTTAAGTCTTACAATAGGACCCTTGAAATCTGAAGCAATAACTTTCTTAACATCCACTTAAATTGAAGATTTGAAAATGATAATCCTAGATAATAAAAAAATACTTCTTATTCTCAACCGAGGTATATTGAACTTAAGTTGAACAAATAGACTGTGAAGTTATACAAGTGAAGATTGAGAAATGTGAGGGCCACCAGACATAGCACACAGCGAATAGATTAGTCAAGTCACAGCTTATCAGCAGGAAGCAACTTAGAAGGAGATGCCCATCAGATCATCAGAGTACAAAAAACCATCCACAGCTGTAGTTTGGTGTTCATTGACAAGGTGAAAAAATCTGTGGGAAAAGCAGCAAGTAATATGAAATTAAAATTTCACATTCCTGATCCTACCTCTGGAAATTTAGTAAATGTTTATATTTTAGGAATTTTTCCAGATTTATTGAGGAAATTAATAAAAATTGTATGTATTTAAAGTTTTCAACTTGGTATTTAACATACACATACATTGTGAAATGATCACTAGAATCAAGGTAATTAACATATCAATTACCTCACACAGTTACCCTGTGTGTGTGTGTGTGTGTGTGTGTGTGTGTTGGTGGGAACAGGGAATATCTACCCTGATAACAAGTTCAGAATACAGTTTTGTTAACTCTAGTCATATTATCCCTTAGATTTCCACACATTCATTTTATATAAGTGAAACTTTATACCCCTTGACAACTTATCATTCCTCATACCCCAGCCTCTGACAACCACCATTCTACTCTCTGCTTCTAAGAATTTGACTATATATGAAAACACCATTAATCATCATCATTGCTCAATATTACTAATCCTCAGGGGAATGCAAATTCAAAACAACGAGTTATCACCTCACATCCTTAGAAAGCCTATTAAAGAAAAAAAAGGAAAAAAAGAGAAGAAAAAGAAGAAGGAAAAAAAAAGTTCGTAAGTCTGGATGAGGATGATGAGGATGCATTTGGAAGAAATAGAAACCTCTGATACACACTGTTGGTAGAAATGTAAATTGGTAGTCACATGGAAGACAGTATGGAGGCTCTTCAAAAAATTAAAATATAGCAGTAATAATTTTTTTAAGATATTTAGTTGTGTAATCACAGCCAACATGTCTGGAAAGATTTGCACTGTTTCAAATGTTTTAATAATTTTTGTCTAGTGTGCCATTTCTATTATAAGGATCCCTATGTAATTAGTATGTGTATAGTCCACAGATGTGAATTTAACTTTTGTGCATGTACGTGTGTGTTCATGTGTATACCATACATATGTGATAAAATTTTGTGTCTTAAAACTTTATTTTCCTTCATTACATTTTCAGGAAAAAATTATGTGTGTGTTGCAGGGAATTTTTCCCAAGTATTCTCTTAAAATAAAATTCATGAAGGTATATGCTTTGAGTTCTCACACATACTCCATTGTTTTATTTTCTTTCCCTTTTTACAATGACAAATGATTTTTATCTTGACTTTTCACAGGGCTGTACACTTCAGACCCTAGCTCTCATTAGTTGACAGATACTAGTATATTCTCTTTTAGCCTTTGGTTTTGTATTAAAAAAATAAAAACATAAAAGTTCAATGCAAATTTCTTTGTTAATAATTTTTCTGCCTAAGAGGCTATATATAAGATTCTGTGTTTGTTTTTTTTAAGAGAGGGACAGAGAGAGAGAGAGAATCAATTTATTTAGGCTCCAACACTTCATTATGAACATGGTACTGGGATTTGAACCCACATCCTCATGCATTCCAGGCAAGCTCCGTAACCACTCAGCCACCACTCCAGCCCCAAGAGAGTCCCAGGAACTATAAAAAATTGCATTCTAACAAATTCAAAATTTTCTATGTTAAATTGGAAGTTCATATTACTTTAGAAATAATCTATTATGTGATATTTATGTACCCAAAGAAAATTCTATTCAACAGGTAATGTTGAATAGCATTTTTCATTGAGAAAAATAATTTGCACCTGAGAAGGCCAGCTGGTCTTGTGTTTAACCTGGTGACTTCACAATTAACCATAGTTTCAGAATTAACTCTGAAAGAATTGCTTTTGTTCATCACTCAGATACCTTGGGTCATACTTCAGTCTAAAAAGTACAGAAAGCATGAACTGTATAAAACATAATATAAAGACATTGTTGTACAATAAGTGACTTTCTTCATCAGACTTTTTTGGCTTATCTATGATTACAGTATTCTAGGCAGATGCGAGATGAAAAGGGAAAAGTAAGAGATTTAAGGCTATATGTAAGAAAAATGATTGAAATAAGGTTCTGTACTAATTAGATTGCCAATTTAGTTGATGCAAAAAGCATGGACAACCTGGAAGTTGCTTAAATACATAAATTTTCACAAAAATATCTACCACAATCTTTACAGAGTGGATCGAATCATTCTATAGATATTACCATAGATAACCAAATATTTTTATATGTTTGCTTTGTGAACCTCAGAGTCACTTTTACATCATGATCTAAAAGGCAGGCCAGGTTTTTACCACCACCCTTACTTTCTAGCCAGAAGAAAGGAGAGAAAGGCATGGGAAACCTATTACTTTGCAAATAAGGTGATGTCCAAAACTTGGATTCATCACTTCTGTCCTAAGTCTTATTAGACAAAACATATGTATATGGATGTATCAAGTTGCAAGAAAGCATAGAAAACATAATCTTTTCCCAATGGTTTATATACCAAAGTGTAACTATAGAATAAAGCAAAACATAGTTTCTGCCGCAAGCACTATGGAGCATATTCTGGAAATGGAACACAGGGGAAGGAAGAAGTTGCTTAGGGAACAGCTTCTTTACCTGTGCACCTCACTTGTCCTTAGATAAAAGTGTCAGCAGAAGAGACTGGATTCCAAGCATAAACATGGTGCAGTAAAGATTTGATCCTGTGGTCTTAGGCTGACCTGCATATTTCAAAGACTGCACTCATTAATTAGAAATGTCATTTATTTTGAAACTAAAAGGAGCTTAATGAATTCAAATTTGGTACATTGTTTTTAAAATCATGAAATCCATTTTGTGCTATTTTGTAGAATACGTATTTATGTAACTTGGCATTATTTTTGTTTACACTTTACATAATAATAAAATGGTGGATTAGTCCATAACAGGACTAAATTATTAGAACATGATCTAGCTTCCAAGGTTAATGAAAATATAATTAGTATTGCTTGTGCTACATGTAGCTGAAAAGAGTTGTAAATCCTATTAATCCTTCTTAGTTCACAAAATATTGACCTGATAGGCAATAATCTCTTAGCTTTATTGTGTCAATTTAGCTAAAGTGTTTGAACACTGAGCTAAAAATTCTCTATTATTTCAATGTTATTAAAATAATTTGTTAATGAAGAATATAAGAAAATCCAATAGAAAAGAACTTTACAATTACAAATGTTAAGTTTATGCATAAACATACATTTATGTACATAGATATCTATATGACAGAGGAAACAACATATCTGGATAAAAATGTTTGGATTAAAAACTAAGAAGTTCTATCAAAAATACAAAATTTCTGAGTATCACAAGCAATCAAAATATCTTAGGTATTCATATAGAGATAATTATATTGAGATTTATTTAATTATATTGGAATAATCTGAATTGATTGTCAAATTTTGAACTCTTCTTCAGCCTTTCAAGTCAGATAAACAGAGTATAATACAGTGATCATGCCTTGTAGTAAAATTACTTAATCTGGGAGTAAGAGTCTAGGTTTATATTCTGGGGAATCTCCAAGGCCAGCAATGTGACTTTGCTTGTATTTTAAAACCTTGATACATTTACAGTTCCTCCTCTGTCAAATATGGTTGATAATGGATACCACACATTATTGTTGTGAGGACTGACTTCAAATTGCTTCTCTCAATGAAAATTAGTTGAATATGAGTACCAAATGAAAACTGCTTTATATTTCATGAAGACCTGCTTTACCTTTAGAGTGGAGTGCTTGATCTGGATGCTTCTCACACATGTTATGATATGTGTTTACATGTTATGTTAGTGTTTAGGATTATGTCTTAAATGCCACTCAGTTGTTCCTAGTTATATCATAGATATATATATATAGATATATACCTATATCTATACACGTTAGCACTTTTTTTCAGATTCATTCTTTTGTATAACCTTGGTAGTATTATTTGGCCTTTGCTATGGTTTGGATAAGTGTACCCCAAAGGCCCATGGTTTAAACTTAGTCCTTCTCCCCATGGCACTAGGGGAAGTTTGTGAAAACTGCAGGAGGTGGGGCCAAGCGGGAGGTCTTCAGTCATTGCAGTGGTAGTTTGTTGGAGACTAAGCCCAACGTCATGCCAGAGAAAAGAATTAGTGGTAGATAACTCTGCAAAGGGCCCAGCTGGCTTGTAAAAGAATTGGTGGTAAACAACTCTAAGAGGCCCAGCTGGCTTGCAATTAGCAAACTGCCTGACCGCCTGACTGAGCTATTTGGCCGCTCATTTGTTACAATTGGTTGAATGTGTTTGCACTGTATCCCTATTAGTTGTTGTAACAGATAAATACCAGGCGTACGGAGAGAGAGAGGTAGATGACTCTAGTAGATGACACTGGTGAGAAGAGATCTTCCCATGCAGGCGGCAGAACCGATACAGAGACAAAGAAGTAGCCACTAGTCAGAGAAGCAGCGGTGGCAGAGACAGAGGAGAGCAGCAGAAGAAGCAGAGACAGAGAAGCAGCCGCAGCAGAGGCAGAAGAAGAAAACTTAACATGCAGGCAGTAAGAGATGAGAAAAGCCTCGGCAGTAGAAATAGGGACTCTAGTGCGGCAGTAGAAACAGGGACTCTAAAGAGAGAAAATGTAAATAGCCTTGACTCTAAATGTAATGTTTTAATGCCTTGCTTCTAAAAGAGAGAAGGCGGAAGCGCTTGGAGGCCTTTAGCCGCGGTAAAGGAAGAACTGAAGCGCTTGGAGAACTTGGGGCCGGTGAGTCTACTTCATTCCCAGTCAACCACCGAATGAGAGCCGTCCGGTTCATGCCGGCTGGGACCGGACAGTAGTTAATGGTTTCCAGGCCTTTAGGTAAACAGGCTTCTGTCACCATGCATTCCCACTCTGTTTTACTGCCTCTACAAAGACCCTAAAGCAAAGGGGCCAACTTACCATGAACAGAAACCCTGAAACCTTTGAGCCAAAAAACCTTTTCACTTCATAAGTTGATCTTGTCTCAGACGTTTGTTATAGTAGTGGAGAACTGACTGAACAGCCTTACAATATAAAGCTTACACTGTTATTTAATTGAGAGACATAGAATAAAATTTGTTAGTTGTACCTGTCTGTAGTATTGAATACACATATTAATATTTTAAAGACATTGGTTCACATGGTCTTTGCTAAAACTTTTTAAACATATAAGAGGAAATGCATTCACACAGATGGGTGATCACTAATTTATTCTATAATTTTATAATGCCAGTAGTATACAATTTTATTAGCTTTAATTGAAGGGAAAATTAATCATAAATCTTTCAGTTACAAATAATAGATATTCATCTCAGGTATGCTTAGATTGAAGAAACTATATAAAGTTATGTAAATGGGAAATTTATAAAAATAACATTAGTAATAAGGGGCAAATGTTAGAATTTTGATTGGCATAAATATTTTATCTAAAAAGAATGGAGTTGATTAATTGGCCAGTTCTAGACCATGTTATATTTTATGTTGCTTTATTTATACAAGGGATTATACAGAAGATGGGTGAAAAATATATTCCAAAGTGAATGCCTAGTGACAAAATAAATAAATATGTATCCTCTTCTTGGGACAATCACCTGTTCTATAATATTCTGTTGATCTTAAATAAACAATATCCTATATAATCACTGTATTAGTTTTCTATTGTTCTCGTAACACATTACCACAAATAGTGCTTTCAACAACACAAATGCATTTTGTCATGTTGCCTGTAGTCTAAAGACTGAAATGGTGTAAATACTTTGTAGGCTCATGCTCTGGCCAGAACAATCTCAAACTGTTAGCCAGGGTTGTGCTTCTCATCTGACACTGAGGATCCTCTTCCAAGCTCACTGACTGCTCACAATTTTTATTTACCTTTTCACACTTCCATTACACCCTCCTTTCTACCACACTTCAGACTGCTTTCCAATGCAAATGCAACAGTATACTTTCTTTGCTTTGAAGGGCCAATTTGTTCCCAAGGGTGTCTTCTCTCCATCAATAACCTTTCATTGAGGTATCTGGTTCTGTAACTGTTTGCATGAGCGGAAGGTGCCAGGTCCTTCTACTCTTCACTGATTTAGCACATGAACTAGGAGACTAAATGCAATTGCTTCCATAATTGTAGATGGTTTCCACGTGCGCTTAAAAACTTAGGTCAAAACACCAATTTTCCCACTGAACTTTCGTAACTCCCAATTTGATTTTTTAGAGGTCTCTCATTTATATTTCTATAAACAATTCATTTTAACTCTTAACTTCTCCATTCAATTACCTTTAGTGACGTATCTATGTGGATTCAATTTTGCCTCCTATGTAGCCATTTCATCTCAAACTTGGTTTCACCTAGTACCTAGCTCGTAGTAGGTGCTGAATCAATGTTGAGTGAAGTAATGAAAATCAAAAGTGAATTTATGTATTAGAGTCCTCATTCCCTATGCACAAGCTTGTAACACCAACTTGTTATTTTTACAAGAAAGTTGTGCTAGAATGAATAAAGCCCTCCTGAAGTTGGTTATATCCTAACCCTCAGAGCCTGTAAGTATGTTCCTTAAATGATAGAGAATTAACAGATATGTATATATTAAGCATCTTGAGATGGGGCAGTTGTTTTCAATTATTAAAGTGAATCCAATATAATAAGGGTTCTTATAAGAGGGAAACTAGGATCAAAGAATACCTTTTGAAAATTAAAGAAGGAGCCATGAGCAAGGATAATTGCTTTTGTTATTTGTATGTTTGTAAATCACTGCATCTATTCAAAGATCAAGAGAACAACTTAGACACAGTAAAATATTTTATTTCTATATTGATGACCATTGCTGAAAACATTCCCAAACTACACTATGCTATTAAAAATTTGTCTAGACATGAAGACCTAGAATCATTTACAAAAACAATATCAAATCAGCTGTATAGAATCATTCTAAATAAGGGAGTTATGGGAAACAGTTTTGCTAACAGACTAAAAGCACAATATGATAAGCTTATTTTTAATAGTGCATGCTATTTCTTTAAGTGTTTTGAATTTATATACTACATTACAATGTTTTACAATAATTTGGAATTCAGCTCTCAGTGATCCACTTGGGCAGTAAACATGTTCTCTTTGGTCTATATTTATTTTAAGTTACTTTTTGATAACATTTCCTAATTGGAGAAGTCATTTTAATAGTTGTTCATAAAATAAAATCAACTATTCATGTATAAGTAACCAGTGAAACTAATTGACAATCTTTCTGTCACAGTTGATTTCAAACACCTCTGTAATGAATCCTTTGGATAATTAAGTGAATAAATCCTTACTAAAATAAAATAACTGCATTCATAAGACAAATATTAATTCTATACAGAGTCAGAAAGTAAATTGGAGGATTACTTAATAAACTTAAAAATAGTAAGCCTAAAATGTAATTAAAACTAAAAATACATAAATTGAGGTGAATATTATAATTTTAATTTATTCCCAGTGCACTTAAAATTATAAATAGCATTTAGTAATAAAATAGATATATAATATACAATTGACTTAAATATATTAAATAACAAATATGAAATGAAGTATTTAAATATGATTAAGTCCAATGTATTTGATATGATTTAATGATATATTTAGATGAAATATTCTATGGGAGTTAGATACTAAATTTGTGTATACACATCCATAATTTTCATATGTTTGTGTATAGTAGAAACAGAATATTTTCTACCATATTTTTTGCCATATGTTAATGCCATACGATAACAATAAGGATTTCTTCCTTCTGCCATACCTTTCTGCAATGATGTACTGCTTCACATTGGGCTCAGAGCAATGGACTTGGTTGAATGTGTACTCTGAAACTGTGAGCACAATATAAACTTCCTCTTCTAAGGTGTCTTGTTCACAGCAATGAAAACTGATACTACAACAACTATCTTAACGCTTTGTCCTCACATGGTCTTTCGTTTGTCTGTTGTAGAGAGAGGAAGAAAGAAAAAAGAGTCCTGGTGTCTTCTTCTAAAGATATTAATCCTAGTAGAACATGATCCTACCCATGCAGCCTCATTTTATCTTAAGCAGTTCTTTAGCTGCCCCACCTCCACATAAAGACACCTGGGGGATTAAGTTTTTAGTGCATGGAGTTGGATTTCAGGGGGATAGAAACATTTCAGTACTTAATAGGAAATATTTTCAAAACCACTATAGTTATGTTAAATAATTACATACATAGAAAATATATGGTCTATTGAAGAAAGAAAAAGAATGCAAAAGAGAAAAAAATTGAGCAAAATAGTATTTACAAAATCATAGGTTCATTGGGAGATAATAATAACATGTTGAGCCTGCAAGAAAAGGACCATAGAATTTGAAGGTAAACCAATAGAAGATATCTAATCTGAAGCAGAGAGAGATGCATCAATGAACTATAAGACGGTATCAATAACAGATGTCTTGTCTCTCCATTGACTGAAAAATCCTGCTACTCAATATGGGGGTCAATGTAATACTGGATCAATTTGGTGAACTAGTACTTTGAATATGCACACTATTTTTCAAAATTGTCAAGAAATTAAAGAGTTTTATGGCATAGAAAGAGTATACCATGAGAGGTCCAAGACTGCAATTCTAATTAACTTAGATATCCCTTGTACCAAAAGAAGAAAAAAAAGGACTTTGTTCATGGGCTTTATTCCATCCCAGAGCTAACTTTTTAACTTTGCACGTTTCTCATATAAAAAATTCGTTCTTAAGCTTTATATGTGGCACTGAACCAGTTATAAACCAAGCTGAGAAAGCATTTAGCACTTTGATTTTGATAAATATAACTTTATTGTGACTCTGTTGTAAAAAGTTACATTTTTTCTGACTAAAATTTGGCAAAGTATCAAAGGTAATTGGACTTAATTATTATTGTCCATGTGTAGATGTTTACTTACAGACTGGGAGGGTGATATTTAGAGAAGTAATCAAATACAGATGCACATAATTCTTACATTATTATACATTTATTCCAGTAACATTTTTGCTTGCCTTCTTTTTCAGCAAAATTACTAATTATGTTAATCAAGATTTTCACATAATTTGTGTTCTATTGACAGAAATGTCAAATTAGATAAACCATTCTGATGTGTTAAATTTGGAGGAGTTTGCTCTGCTGAAGCAATTGCAATTAAATAGTCAATACCATTTCTTAAAGCAATATTTGCATTGAGAAATGATCCATGTTCAAACATTAAGAAGTTGAAGATAAATCATTATCAATTAAGACATACAATATTTATTAGTATATATGAGTGATACTTTTATCATTAATTTTGCAGTCATTAAAAATATTAACTAAGGGGCTGGACTGGTGCTTCAGCATTTATTGCACTTGCCTGGCAAGCACAAGGACCTGAGTTCAAACCCCAGCACCACATATACAACTAAGTGTTGGAGCAATGAAACCCAGATGAAACACTAAATAAAATTGATTCTCTCTTAAAAAAAACTAATTAAACCCATATTACATATTAAATACTTTTTTCAAATTTTTCAATGTTGAGCTAATATAAATAGAACCAAAATAACATGTTGCACAAATTTGTTCTAATCTCTCACCAATGGAAGGGACATTTTTATCTACAAGACCTAGTGCTGGAATGTATACAAATTGCTTAGAGAGGATTGAGGTTGTAGCTCAGAGGATGAGTACTTTTCTAGCACTTGTAAGGTACTGTGTTCAAACCTCAGAACCTTCTTTAAAAAAACCTAGAATAGCATGAAGATATTGTCTCCATCTACAACAACAGCCAAAATTTTAAAAAAGAAATTGTTTTAATAAATATTAGCACATGTCTTTTTGTTGTCAATTAAATATTTTTGTTTCCCAATTTTCCTTTTCTTATTTTTTATTGAAATGACATTTTCATTACAAATTTCACATTTTTTCTTTGATTAAAAAAATTTTCAAAGACTTAAAAAAATCATTTTGAGAGCAAAATATCAGATTTAAGTTTGAGTATTTTGTAAAATTTTTTAATGATAAATCATTCTTCATAACCATATAATTATATGTAACTGAAAGCAAAATTTAAGTTTATAGTCAAACCACAATTTACTGTTTTTTAAAAAACCTCCCATTTTGATTACATTTACTGTATAATTCATTTTGTGTGAATGAAATCTAATTGTCAGTGATTCATTTACTTATTGCATGTTCAGTAATGGCTATCAGATCGATGTTATATTTTACATGACTTACATTTTGTTATGTATTCATTTCCTTCCTTATTTTATATGAAAACATAAAACTAGTAATGCCTCAAGGTCCCTGAGCTTGAACTCCCCACTGAGAAGCAGTAATTCAGTCTACAAAGAATATGACCACATCAACATGCAGATCTTTTAATAATTTCTTACTATGCAACTTATTTATCATTCACTTCAATTATTTGAAAGTTTTCACATGTATTGGCAAAGGCATGTAACTGCATATATGTCTCATTTAAGTGTCCAAATTATTTTTTCTTTTAATTTCTTTCTGCTTTTTTTCTGCCTTCCTTCCTTCCTGCCTTCTCCTCTCTCCTCTCCTCTCTCCTATTTTTGGCTTTCCTTCCTTTCTAGTCCATTTCCATGTTAATACATCAATTAGGGTGCATCTAATAAGAATCCCCAGAAATCTTCTCATTCTGCAATGATATAATTTATATAAGTCTAGTTTACATTAACTATTATAAATTAGCTTTTAAGCTCCTGTTTCATTATATAGTTAGAACAAAGTATGCATCAGTTCAAACTCCTATTGTGTTGTCAATTTCTTCCCAATAGAAATGATCTATATGATTCACACTCACAATTATTTGTGCTATGATTAGAGGCAATTGTTTAATAAGGTCCGGATTCTGTGTGATTTTTACACATAAGTGGATTAAATGTTTTAAAGATATAATGCCTGTAACCTATAAAGTAATACAAAGTCATAGCAAACTCCCTTTTAATTGAGACAATGGAGAAAGCTTAGTCATTTAAGTTCCCCCAGATTAACCATAGAGAAATAAAGAGTAAATAAAAAAATTACTATCTAATACCTCTTCTGCAGAGAAAACAAGTTTGGTATTTTCTCTCACAATTAGTTGCTAATGAGCACCATCTGAGAGGTGTGTCTAATTTTTTTTGTAATTGCTCTTAGATATTCTCATGGGATTAGAAAAATCAGGTTTGACTTTAAACCAGTAAAGGGTAGACATGATTTGACTGAGTTCCTTAAGTAAATTTCAACTAGTTTTTGTATTGGCATTTCAACTATCAGACAAGTATTTTGAAATGAATTAACTCCACTTATTCTGTATTTTGCTCATTTACTAATGAGACTCATGTAGAAATAAAAATAGCAAAATGTTAAGAATACATGGGCATATGAAGTACTCTAGTTGCTGTTGAGTTTATACTTTATCTGGTTCCATCATCCATGAAAGCAGCTTAACAAAATTGTCAAGTAAGGCTAAATTATTAACATAAACATTTATGTTTAAGGGTTAATGACATTCAACATTAGAAATAGACACAAAAATTCTAGCTATGGAACATCTTTTGTATTCTTGAGATAATTTAAATCTGTATATTTAGTACAGTTTGTTTTTGAATTAATGAAACAACTGAATTTAAACAAAACATGATATGTCCATATTTGAATTTAATTCAATTGATAACTCTGTGGTAAAACATCAAAGTACTATTAAAATAGTAATTCCAATATTTAATTGAAATCTATATTAAAAATAGAGATTGACATGTATTTGTAAGAAATAAATTAGAGATCTCTGTATAAATTTCCCATTTCCTCTAAAGATAGCATTTGCAAAAATTATAGAACAAAAACCCAAGAAAAGAGTATTTACATTGATAGAAACTTTTTTGTATGTACAAAGTTTTATTTGTACTCTTTTATATTTGTGTTTGTTTGCAATATAATAACTAGTTTAGAGTTTATGTGTTTATGACCATAGTCATATATGTAAATAAATAAAGGAAGACCAGAAGAGTCCAGGAAGAGAAACAGAGGAGAGGGGAGAGAAAGGAAAGGAGAAGTAGTGGAAAATGAAAATGAAATAGAGCCCATTTGAATATGTCACAACGAATCCCACATGCTATTATATATAATCATATTACACTAATATAAAGAGTAAGAATATGAACTAACTATAATTTTAACGATTGAGAAATCTTATAATGTACTGCAACTGAATTAAAAAGTAGTGAATTCATAAAAACCTCAAATGAGGCTTATAAACACTAATTTTCTTTGTTTTCTCTTATAACATGAGCACAATTTTGTCTGCTATGGTCATGCTGTACTGCTCTTTGTAGTATTATATGACCACATATTACTTGTTTCAATTATCACATTACTGTTCATAGCACAGAATAGTAATTTTTCCAACTACTTTCATTATCTCAGTAAGTCATTTGTGTGAGAATTTTATGGTATATCCAGTTGCATACCACAAATTTAGGAGCATGTGAAAAACTGAATAAATCAGATTGGATATGAGTGGACCAGCGGAAACAATTATTTACTCATACCATATTCAAATAAAACAATAGTATTGGTGTTTTCCAAAGAGAAGTTCATTGGTTAAAAGTCTGTTATAATATTTTATTAAATTTTACTCTATGTGCCTTAGAGCAAAGAAGTATGGGATTTATGAAAAATTTGGAATGGAATCCATATTTTCTGCATGCAATAAAAATATCCATCACGTGGAATACCCATAGAAGGAGTTTTATGGTGGTTTCATTGGCAATATCATAATCATTTAGAAGCATGCCTTTTACATAGAAGTGTTTCTAACATTGATAAGAATAAATGTAATAAGTTCTGAAACTTTGGAAGGCAGTGGAAGTAGGTTTCAATTCTGACTCTACCTTTTGTAGTGTAGGCCCTTAGACAACTTTCTTGAATTCTTTGAACACCCTTGTATCATCTATGAATTGAGAGCAATACATCTGATCAATTTTGTAGGACATATGATGTAATACTTTATCATTGGTGTACTTGTTTATTTTTTGAAATTGAATGTATTTTGCCCAAAGGCCTCATAATTGTGGTCCCAAAGGATTTTCCTACCTCAGCTTCTTGAGTACCTAGAACTACTGGCATGCTTCAAGGGCATCCAGTTGACTGTCGAATGTCACAATGTTGTATTTATTTTTTGTAATGTTTTACATGTTTAGTGTAGTGCCTGGTATATAAAAGATGGTTGAAAACTTGTATATCATAGGATAATACATATTATGGATGACGAAATATTTATTTGTGTTAGGGTCCTTAGTTTTATACTTAAATTGAGTTAATGTATTCAGACATAGAATATGGCTTAAATTTAATGGATATTTTTATAACTTTGTTAAGATCTTGAAGTCAAGTCTATGAAATGAGTAAAAGTAGTTACAAAACTTTCTCAGGAATGATTTTAGCCAAAGAGCATGAGACAAAGACTCACAAAACCTGAGTTCTTAATTTCAGCCTAACTGCATAAGTGTTGTCACTTTTGTAAGTCAATTCTTTACTCTGGATCTCACTTTAGCATCTTTAAAAGGTGTACATGATGATATTAGTTTTGCCAACTGACAAGGTTGTAGAGATGATCAAAAGAGGTAATTAAAGCAGCTCTGTGAATTTCAAATGTAACGAAGCAGAATATTATAGAGTGAGCCTTACTGAGTCGTTATACGAACAAGGTCTAACAGCCAACACACCAAATACCTGCATGACCTCTTTCATAGGAAGTTCAGTTAGGTGTGCATCTGGCAGCCAGATGAGGTATAAACACCATTAAAAAGCATTAAGCGTTAAGTATTAAAATGCTTTTGGAAGGAAGATCAGAAACAATATAGCTGGTAAGTCTGTTGGTAAAACTACATTATGGACCAAGTAGTGTAAATCATGTGGGGCAAGATACTGTTAGTAAGTTAAAAGTCCGAGTCTTTCTGGTGGTGACAAATACAGGGTCATCCAAGTTAGATAAGGAAGCATTCTGAGCACAGAGGCCAAAATACTTTTCTTTAGGGAGTGAAATAATCAGAAAAACTCAGGTATTGGTGCTAATGGAGCAGAAGGGAAGGAGAGAGAGAAAGAAAGAGGGAGAGAGGGAAAGAGATTTATTGATACATATTTTTATTTCTTGCACAGATAAAAGTGTTATGATATTCAGCTAATACAGTGGATTCACAGCAGGTATTGACAGTAGGCACAAAAGTTACATTTATGGCATGTTAATATAGTACAATTTCATACCCTCTAATCGCACTGGTTTTAGAAGACAACTTTAAAAAACTAGATGGGAGGGTATGATAACATTCCAATAATCCAATTGAAGCATACTGTAATATACATGTATTTAGTACAGACTAAACATTGTTCTACTGCTGATCACACTTTTTTATTTTTTAATTACAAAAGTAAAAATGAAATAATGATAAATTTCAACCATTAGGAGAAAAAAGTTGCTTCAGTTTCTTTAATATGCTTAATTTCAATAATATAGAAATTTCTGAAATACAGAATTCTTTGCTATAGCCACATACATTTATAGGAAATAATAAAATTGACATTATTCAACTCCATTTAAAATAAACTGAATTTTTGAACAGGTACTATTTTAATCTGAAAACAACTATAAAAGGTCAGACCGTTGTTCTATTAACCTGGAATTTATGATGAAATATAATTCTCAAATTTCAAAGATCTGCCTTAAAAATCAATCACAAGTAGTAACAGAAGAATACTGAGAAAATCCTATGGTTGTGTAAATTTGGTTACATTTATAATGCTTTTTTTCATTCAGAAGTCATTTCAAATTGCTCAGCCTTGATTAATGTAAATTCTGTTAGAAACAACTGAAATACAACACAAAAATGTTAAAATCTCATGGAATATTTAATAATATTTAAACATTTAACTCATTATATAAACTATACAAATCCATGATTTGTATTAATAAAATACACATAAAAATAAGAAAAGTAGAAAACAGCAACATTAAAGAGCTAGAGAGAAAAGATACACATATTGCCATTTTCAAATCAACATTGTATCTTTGAGAAACTGTACCCTTATTTACTTATGAAAGGAAGGTATATTGTATCCTTTATTAAAATGCAATTCTGGTATTGGAAAATACCACATTATAAGTTATTTCTATCATTAAGTTAAAATTGTATAAGAAATACCAACATCTCATATCTCAAATACTAATTACTAATGAGTATGAAATAAATGGCTTACTTCCACTAAGTATTTTGAAAAATTTCAACTAACATTTATATATTTTTTAGATTTTTTTTTCTATGATGAAAGTATAATCAGTATAGTGCAAAGATGGCTAATTTGTGACATTGTATGTATATTTTTAGACTTGGGTGACATCACGCATTGCATAAATTAATGAATAATATAACATATAAACGGTCACAAAGCTACTGGCATCCCCTAAGCAATCAAAAGCATCGGAAATTCAGAATGAGCAAGCAAAAAGCAAAATATCCAAATGTGTGCACTTAGCCATCTGCCTAGATATCTGAAAACTTTACTCCAGAGAAAATTGCCAGAAGTCACTTTGAAAGAGTTTATATATGTCAATTACAGCTGTCAGGAATCAAAGGCATAGAAGAGGCGCTTATGGTTTATAGGCTATGCTGATTCACAGCTTGAACAGTAAAAATTTTATTAAGTGGGGGAGGGGTAGTTTGGGCCAAGTTCCCATTATACATTATTCTCAAAGGACTTCTGAAGCTATCAACTTTCTTACCTTTTCTTTTCAATCTGCACAATGTGTAAGTTTGATATAAGAAGAAAAATTGATTAAGCCTCTAGTCCATATTTTACTAGCTGAGAGAACCAGGGGCAACTTGCAGATTAGTCTAAACTCATTCATACATTCGCATTCCATTCACAGACATTTTTGAAACCTACTGCATACGGCCTACATATTTTCAAATGGCCTGATTATTTTGGCAAACACACACTTTATATTATTCATTTGTTTCCATTTAGGAAACACCTGCCTTTCCTTTTACTTCCAAAAAATACCCATTTTGATTTGTGTGATGGTACATGGAGCTATTTTATATTTTCCCTCCCAGATTTACTCTGTCTTGCTTGTTATTGTTGGCATTTTAAATAAACTTTTTCAAATTTTTCCTTTATTTTTATTAGAATAAAGACTTGTAGTTTGGTCACTTTTGAATGTTTAATAACATTTAACTGAGGTTTTACCCACTACTTTTGTCAAGATAAATGAGCATTCTAGAGACACTTTTCAGTTTAAGGGTCGCCTTTTTCTAGACAAATAATTTCAAAGCACAGATGGGTAAATTCTGATTTAATCAGTTAGTTGAAGTTAGCTTTATTTTATTAATTATATCTTCCTTTTAGCAATGAAATAAAAGGTAGAAAAATAAAATATTTTAAAAATTTAACCAACATTCTACTTTATATTTAAGACGTATGTCACAAAATGTGTTCTATGATGCAAGCTCTGACCACATCCTTTTGTTTGGGATCATCTCATCAAAGAACATCACTCCGTACTTATGAAACTTCCATAAAACCAAAACGCCAATTTCTAAGCATCAAATTCATGGGTTTAATAACAAACCTAGGTCTACTTCTGGCAACCCTACTAAAGGGCCAATAAAGACAAATGAATGATCGTCTGTGTCAAGAATATCAACTTGTGCTATAAAAAGTGGTAGAATCCACAAAATGTGTGCAAAATGTGCTGAAATGAATTGATTTTGCTCTAATTTCTGTCCCTTTAGAAAATCTACCTCAAATCTAAGAATGGGTAGAGGTAAAGGAACCCTTGTTCATGCTGATAATTTGGCTGGGGTTGTTAAGTTTCAGAAAAAAGAGAAGCCACTCAGAAATAGAGAGCAAGGGAGCTGACTGGTGAACTCTTTAGGGTTCCTTTCTCTCTTCTGGTCCACATCCTGCTGTTAGTTGAGTTGTGAGTTCCTGTGAGGTTTTATCTCGCTGACTCCAAGAGAGGATGATATGTGGTGTCCATGATGCTCATCCTTGTATTGAGATACATTAATATTCTCCTTTAAAAATATGTGATTTCATTTGAAAAGTCGAGGAGCAGAGCATTTTATTATTTTTGTACATTTTCCATATCTTTGAATAATTACTCTTACGCACTTTTCATTTTGTATATATGTACCACTCCCTCATATTTTTCTTTCATAATTAGGTTATTTATTGCATTAGCAGTTTTGTACTTCTTTATTATTATATTTTAAGAGAGAGACAATGAGAGAGAGAGAGGGAATCAATTTTAGTTTTTCATGTGGCCTTTGTTGCTCCATGACTTTGTTGTGTACGTGGTGCTAGGGTTCGAACTCATGTCCTCATTCATGCCAGGCAAGCACCAGAACTGTTGAACCACCACTCCAGCACTTTATATTTCTTTAAAAAGTGTTTAGAAACTATATATTAGTTCTGATTCTTATCCATTGGATCATTTTTGCCTTCATATTAACATCTCTTTCCTGTTTCTTTAGAGTTATATTTATTTTGAACCTTTTGTAGATGATTATTCTCTAAGTATATATTTCATGTCAATACGACCATGAAAACTCTGCAGTTACCTTAAAAACTTAGTAAAATCTCACTATGTCCATATCCAAATATCCATGAAAATGTAACAACAATTCCTTCCAAAATGTAAGACTATGTTGAACTAATTAAAAAAAATAGTAAAAAAAAAAAAAAGCCAAAAACAAAAACAGAAAAAACTTAGTAAAGGGGGTTAGAGTGCTGGCTCAGTAGTATTGCACGTTCCTGTGTGAGGACCCAGGTTAAAACTCCAGTACCACATATATAACTAAGTGTCAGAGCAACAAAAACTAGATGAAAAGCTAAATAAAGTTGACAATTGATTCTTTCTCTCTCCCTTCCTCTATCTCTTAAAAAAAAAAAAACTTAGCTAAGGAAGTATCTACAACAGTGGAATTAAGGTAAAGAAAATATTTCATTTATTTCCTTTTTTGCCCATTGTCTCAGATGTCCTTAAAAACTTAAATACAGTATATATGCTGTATTTATATTTATTTATGTTATATACTATAAGACCATAATTATATTACTAAATTCTAGATTGTGATTTCCAACCATTTTAATTCACCTGTGTAAATTTCATTGAATTAGAAAATTTGGAACTTAATTAGTAAAAATTTTGCATTTTAAGTACATATAAAATTTAAACCCTTTTTTGTAAATTTGAAGTATATGTTCATTTCAATCTTAGTTGTAAATAAAAATGTACTCATTCTTACTGTCAATTGTATTCTTTTCTGTAGTTTCCACAATCACATTTCTATTGTTTGCAGTTTGTTCTTCTGTACATTTCTCAGTAATGTCTCATTGCAATAATATTCCTTAAACAGGTTTGAAACTGTTAGCATTGAATTAGAGTGACTGTCAAGAACTAAATCTTAGTTAAAATGTGGTTGGTTTGTTTATTTTATTGAGAATTCTGCATATATCTCTCTGAGCACAAGACAAAAATTTTGTCCCAGGGGTGGCAATATTTTTGCCTTCATATTAAAATCACAATTTCATCATATGTGACTTCCAGAAACTTTACTAGAGTATGAATCAGTATTAATCAAATTCATCTAATTTACCATGTCATACAATGCATTCATGTTTTAGAATAAGATTTTGCTTAACATTTTTGGCAAATATGAATATATTCTTAAATTTTTCCTACATTATTTTAATTTTCATTTTTATAGTTTTTAAGTGGTCATGCTTTGTTTCCTTATGATATCATGTTTTATGTGATTTATTTATTATTTCAATTTTCACATCTTTAGCATTTTTGTCCTCTCTTTTCTTTACTAAGCTTGCAACAATCTCTATTCTCTATTTCTTTATCCTTTTCTATCATTTCTCTGTTGAATTCTTTTAAAATTTTGATATGTATGCCTTCCATGTTGCATTTCTTTCATTGACTTTTTCAATTTTCTGGAACCTTGCATTTTTTATTTGTGATGTTGCTTCATAGAAGTGATTGCACTGTACAGAGATTTTTCTCACTGTTTTATTTTGATAATTTATGGTTTAAATTTAATAATTGATTTAACTCTTTGTGTTATTTTTCTTTCTGTTGAATATTCTTCATTATTATTATAATTTGTATACTAGTATCTCCCTTACCTTTTTTCCTCTGTAGTATTTGCATAGACACTGTATTGTTGTCTTCATTCAGGTAGATTTTTCTATTTACAGTAGTATATATTTGGTTTGGTTTGTTGGTAGTACAGTAGAACAGGGTTTGACTCTAAATGATGTGAGACTCATCTCATGATATATGATATTTTGTGTGTTCTTATAGAATTTGTTGTTCTTTAGCCAATGCAGATAAATGTTTTTTCTTCATTTTTTAAAGTACATATATTTGTGTGTATGTGTGTTTTACTTCATATCTTAATATGCATATACATAGTTGATCATTTTTACAATCAAGCAAATTAACGTATTCATCATCTCACATAGTTACTTTTCTGTGTGAATGGTATAATTACCTAAAATCTTCCTCTCAGCAAATTTCCATTATATAATGCAACATTATTATTATTTTTTAAAGATAGAATCAACTTTATTTTTTCATCTGGCCATTGTTTCTCCAACACTTAATTGTATATGTGGTGCTGGGGTTTGAACCTTGCTCTTTGTGCATGCAAGGCGAGCACTCCCACCACTGTGCCACCACTCCAGCCCCTACAATGCAAAGTTATAAAATTAATCCTACATAGTGGAAACTTTGTACCCTTTGACCTCATTCTATCTACTTTCCCATTATCCCCACTTCAGTAGCCACCTTTCTTTTCTCTGTTTCTATGTAATTTAATTTATTTGTTTGGTTTTGATTTTGGGTGTTTGATTTTTTTGGATATCAAATGTAAGTAAGAGGTTGTAGAAATTTTCCTTCTGTGTCTGGCTTCTTTCACTTAGTATATTCTTTTGACTCATCTTTGTTGTCACAAAAATCAGGATTTCCACTTTAAAGGTGAGTAATATTTCATTTTGCATAGAATACATCCATTCATCTGTCAATGGTCACACTTTGATTATTTCTGTGTATTGCATATTTTGACTAATGGTGGAATAAACATGGAGAAACAGATAAATTTTCAAAGTGGTGGTTTTATTTCTTTGGGTATATAATCAGATGAAAGATTTCTGGGTCAGAGAGCAGTTCTATTTTTAGTATATCTTGGAACTTCCGTAGTGCATGAATAGTAACTGCATCGATCTATATCCCCATCATTAGTGCATGGGAGTCCCTTCACACCTTCCCAAGGGTCGTTACTTCTTGACTTTTGTTAATAGTCATTCTAACAGATATTAGCTGATATCTCATTGTTTTAATTTATATTTCCATGATGATTTGTTTTATTTCTGATTCAGAGATTCTCTTTTCCAGTACTGCAACAGAGATAGACTGCTTCCTGAAAATGTGGCTTGTTGATATTGTTATTTGTTTAGCTATTATGGGAGAACTTACTCTGTAGACCCCAATCAATCATAGCTTCCACTGTTTGGGCACTTCTGTAGTGTCCTTGTCTTGAATCTGAACCAATGTGGCTTCCATCAGTAGCATATAAAGAAGCAACAACACAAAAATTTTATGCATAGGCCTTAGGAAAGCTTGACAGATTGCATCTTTGAGTTCTTAGAATCTTTCTGCCATGCCAGAATCATTGTTATTTATAGGGTCATAGTCTTATGAGAAAGTGGCCTGGTGGAGTCAAAGCCTTGAAACCAAACTCCAGCCCCGTGGACTTGGCCGTATCGGAGCTCTCATACATCTCAGCATCACAGCTGATTGTACTTAAAACAGAAGCTAAACCGATTCACCCTACATCATCAGGAGAAAAAGTAGTGTTGGCAATTTGAACTTCCAAGTCTTAGAGTAGCTATTTCTATTGTAATAAAGGGATGAAATGACCCATTAAATTGAAGGGCATTGCTATTACCCTAACTATTCCTGCCACCAGATGCTAGAAGCAGTTTCTGGACTTCCATGCTGAAATATTCCTTTCAGATGACTAAATTTTATGCTTGAGCTATGACCACTCACTCCTCTCGTTGCCTCATCCACTTTGGGGGGTATTTTTCTCATCATTTCTCTCTGCTTGGCACTTTTTCCTCACTCTTGTATCTCTGCTGATTTGAGTAGCATTTATAATTACTTTAGAATGTGGGATTGTAAAGGAATAAAGTTGTGTCTTTATATACTTTTTATTACTTATAGATATTTGTCAAGGAAAGGATGGAATGTTGTCTGCACAATACCATCTTCAAGCAGAAAACGAACAACCATCAATATAATTTTTAGGAATAGGGTACATTAAACATCCGTACTTCATTTCTACCTGCTTGTTGTATTATTGGTTCTCTTTGTCTCTGTACTTAGAGATCATTTTATTCTGGCAGCAGCCTATCCCAAGCACATTGGTTCAAAGTCGGAACCAATTTTTACAATTGTAGTTTGAGATTTTTGCCCCATCAAGGTACAAGAAATATCCTGAAGCAGTTCCTGAGACAACAGGTAGCTTGTTTCAACACCTTTCCCCAATGCTATAACTTTGTCCTCCAGTCTCCCAAAATTATATTTGATCTTGTGCAGTATCCTAATGGTAGAGGAGGGTAATGATCTAATTAAAAAATGATTTTGCCTCTATTTTTTTAAAAGCCTGCTATAATTTAAAGTGGAAACTCACAAATGTTAAAGAAGTTCTAAAAGTCTTAAGATGAATTTATTAAAAGGACAATGTTTATCCTATTTTCAAATATATCTAAAAGAACATTGAGTGCAGGAAGGGAGGAGAAGGGGATATACTGGGAACTGAGTTAAAATAAGGTTCACTCCAAGCTTTTATGTCATTGTATAACTTAATGTCACTTATATAAAAAACAAAAACAAAAAACAAGGGGTGGGAGGAAGGAAGGTGAAGAGGAAAAACTGGAGACTGAACAAGTTAAACTCCATGCTTCTATAATTATACGTATGTCATGTATGCCTAAAAAAAAAAGAACCAATAAAGAATAATAAAAATAAATCGCCCTTTTTTCCATTGGAAAAAATAAGTAAATAAATGAAAGCCTTAAGAAAAATTATTCTGGATACCCCATAGAAATTTCTAACTTAAGCCATAAAGGGGACATTAGCCAGCATTGGATAATAATGTAAAAGGACAGGCATGTCAATTTAGAAGAACATATTAAGCCATGCTTCATCTTTACCAGTAATGAAAATGTAGAATATATGTTAAATTTGTAATTTCTCCCATTAGAAGTACTACAGGTTAATGGATTATACTAGATATCCCAACATAAGAAACCTTTAGAGTATTGCCTAGATCCTGCATCTTGTCATAAAATTTGGGAACAATAATGAACAGAATGACAATGATAAACATCTTACAATTTTATTTTACAATAAATATTTATTCATACCAATTCTAGCAGAACCAAATTTTGGATAAGATAAGGTGTTTCTACCAAGCCTGAGCATATGACCCCCCCCACCATAACAATGTCTAGAGTTTCATATGGAAAAGGTATCTATGCTTCAATTTCTTTAACGTTGTTAGATAGTGCTTTTACAGAATAACTCGCATTATAATGCCCTTATGATGTACTAGACTCACCAGAGTCAAAGCAACATAGTCTAGGGGAACCATAGATATGTGGAGGAGGGAGGGTGAAGGAAAGGAGGGAGGGGAGACAGAGGGATGGTAGGAGGGATCTAGGTGAGGAATCAATAATGTAGCTTCTATATATCTGTTATGGGGTAATATGGAAGAGTCAAGAGACTGGGTTGTGGGTGATTTGTGATGATTTTGGATTAGGATCAGGGAATATCATATTGTTACTACATGTGCATTTATGATTTTACAAGAAATCAATTTCTCAATAAAATTTTAAAAAATATAATGTCATTATTAACCCAGAGATGTATCCAACTTCTCAAGGATGCTAAGAGATGTAATAGAAGTGATGGGAAGAGTCCAGGAAATGTGTATTTAGTAGCCGATTCACTTGAATTTGGGACATTTTTAATACAAACACAATTTTAATTATGTTAGTATAAATAAGACAGATTTCTTCATCTCCCTTGTGTCATCTACACATGATAAAAAAGGCTTTTTAGCAAATCCTAAATCCCTTCACCTCACCCCAGCTGTTGGGTGGCTAGGGAACTAGAAATGCAGATATCTGTTTGTACACACTATAGTAATTTTATGCAAACTATATTTGAATGCGTTTCTGTATTAGTACAGTCCTAATGCATTTTACTTGATAAATTTTATGCAGATATTACAGCACATTTTTCGACCACATGTTGGAACATTTGTGCACAAAAAATTCCCATCTTTATGTTTGAAATTTATGGGAACACAATTAAAATGAGAGGGGTCCAAAGGTATCAAGATAATTACATTTTTCTAATCTTACTAAACAAGATAAATTACCTGCAGGCCCTCTTATAAAAGATGAAATCTTCATAATAAGTGAATTAATCAAGCAGCAGCTTGCTACTGCACTTGCATTTATAACAGAAATGATTCAAAGACTTATTTTATGGGGAAATTAATGGAAACAGGCTTTTCATTCTTCTGCACCAATTGAAAACCTCAGCAACCAGCTGCCCACTTGTCAAGAAAACAGAAAGAAGCTGGAAACAAAGATAAATAAAAACACCTTTTTCCTGGCACTTTTGAAGAGAAAAAGGAGCTCTCATTTACAGCAGCCATCTGTTTGTTATTTAATATGGGTGAATTACATGCTGTAATGAGTTTGTTTCTGCATCACTCAGTGCAATGGAACACAAGTTCACTCTCATAATGTGCAGCAGTTTTTAAAAGCTAATCATTTAATTGGACACAATCGTCAATGACAAATGGAGATGTAAAAACTCAGCCAGCTGTAGAGTGAATATGTAATCATTGTGAAATCATATTATTTTACACGCTTGAAGACTTCTTAATAGTATCTGATGTTGGTCATCACCGCAGACTCTGAAGAATGGAAGAAACATGGTGAAAAACAGCCTTTCAAAAATGGCTTTATGTTATTGGCTCCTATCAATGTCTGTTAGAACCAGTGTTTGACTTACGTGTGTAAATTTAAAATGTTTATTTCTGCTCTAACTTCAGTTTTGATTTTTATGCACATACCCCATGGGTCAGTAGGCAAGCATTACTGGTTAGGGGTAACTTGGGTAATTTTTTTTTTAAATCTGCTTTAGTGATTTGCACTGATTTGTTATTTTTGCGCATGACATCAGAAACAGATAAACATGGACGCTTGGAAGGCTGCATGCCAACAGATGCTTTATGTTATGTTTTTTATCTGATCATACACACTTGAAAGCTCACCTTCCTGAAACCTGAGTGCCTAAGTCTTTTCATGACGGTCAAAATTTATACGCAGTGTCTCCATAATCTTCAACAAAAGAACAAAAATCTCCATCGCAAAGAATTTATCCTTTGGATTCTCTGTAAAGACACTGCTTATTAGCAAATGTACACAATAAGATTCATTTTCCATTTTTTAGGCATCTCAACACATGAAAGCAAATGAAATTATTGAACAGGATATTTTGGGGAGTTAATAACAATATGGATTTTCATCTTCATGGTCCTAGTCTTAGAATTGGTGGAAAGTTCTCATAATTACAGAAAATGGCATTGAATATCAGTATCATTGGATCAGAGATTAACTGTATTCTCTCTATGCTTTATTTAATATTGGATTTTCAAAGCACATTTCAGAAAGGCAAATAAGAGATAACCTGGGTTTTCAGAACTTCTGCTATCCTTTCAACCAAAATGTTAACTTTTGTTATTCCATACGAATTAAGTTCACTTCCTCGAAAACAACATGTGCTCCAACACATTTCCTCTTACTTGTTAAGTAATTCTCTGTCGCTTGATGTGCTTACTGTAATGTTTTCTACTTTTATATTAAAAAATCAAGGTTTGTTTTCTGAGCATGCAAACCCTTAAAAAAAGGAAATGCAATGATATTGTTTTTTCTTTTACAGTCCTTAGTAGGCTTTTGTTATAGTGACTCCTTAATAAATGGTGTTTAAACTAACTTGTATGTTATATAAATGAGAAGGTAAAAGCTTTGAACTCTCTCAAAGAATAAACACATGAAAATAGGATGTTGTAACTTTTTCCTTACATTACTGTTAACACGTAAACATTCTTGACATCAAAAATGAAAGACAATACTAAAAAAATAAGTCCATGATCAGAAAAAAATCACATTAGCAGAAAGAAACGATGATGTTTAAGGACAAAGCAGAGAGCACCTTGCATATTTTAGTGTAACCATGGGAAAAGAAGATAAAGACTGGTACCTTATAAATTAAGAAAACAGCCCAAATATTCAATATGAGATTGATCTGACAGGAATCAATGCCACATTCTTTCTGGTAAATGATTAACAGAGAGGAAAGCTGAGTAAATCAAGATGTGAAAAACAGTTTCTATGAATAAACCAGAAGTCAGCCCCAAATGTAAATTCACACAAGTATAATTAGCTCTATAATTATCTTGGGTGAACCCCATCTAATCATGATGTTTAAGTTCCATTCATTTGGACAAAACTATTCTGTTATGAAAAATGATTACACACCAGAGAAGGACTGGAGCACAGTCCGATGGACTTAGACATCACTTGAAATGATGATGTGTTGAAATGAAAATTACTCACAGGAGACTTTGCCTCATTTTTTATTTGCTTTGCTTTGATTTACTCTCAAAGTTGCAACTATCACTGAGAATCAAAGAAGTATCCCAAGGGAAATAGTTTAAAGAGGAGAAATGTGAGTTGAATCCCAAGTGCCCCAGTCAGGAAGAGAGGGAGAATGAGCATTGTGGGACTTCTGCTCTGGAAAGATACATATGATCACCAACAAGCCACAGCTGAAAAGCTTTGAATTGCTGCCATTGCCAGGAAAGGTCCTGCAATCTATAAAGACTTTTCACAATGTAAACCTTTCATTCTTCTCAAATTGCACATTGACTGCTCTTTACAGAAATCCTTTTCTTTAGCTAAAGTGGAATAGGAAGACATTGTAAGCATTTGTGATTCTACAGTGTTATATAAAATTGTCTTTTTTAAAACATTGAATTCTGTTCCTCTAAAGCCAGGTTTATACGTCACCACCTCTGTTGAGCTGTTCCTCTTGGTGACTCAGCTATGGTAAACTTGCCCCATTCTAAATTTCAAAAGGACTTGCCCTCTGTACCATTTAGGTGGTGTTAGTTAATTGTTTATGGATATATTTGTTTCTGCCTAATGTTTTCAAATGTTTGATTCAATGGTTGTTGAAGCTTTTTGAAGGATAAAGTTGAATACTACGTACATGTTCTCTTAAATATGTTCATCTGATATTAACATTTCCAATGAAGTTACATCTGAAATGTCATGTTTTTCTCAAGCTTCATGGACCTTTGCAGAGTTGCTACCCCACTGTGTGCCCACAGAGCATTGGAAACATGTAATGCTTATCCTATTAGAATGCAGTTCTCTCTCTGATTTCAAGCATTTGTCTTATTCATTTTGAATTGTTAATGTCTTTTTCAGTCTCTAACGTCTAACAGTGATTAAATAATTGTTCGCTGAACTGAATTTTCTAAAGACAGAAATTGGTTATTATCTTTATATTTCCTCTGTGTTATACAGAGTCTAGTATGTACCAGATGCTCAATAACTGTTAATGGCAAATGTTTATTTGAGGGATGATGAATGATATGTGAAAGCTACAAAGAAGCATAAGCAGCATCAAACATTTAAGTTTTTCTCTTGTATATTTAAATAGAATTTCAAATCTTAAAAACTAAGTGCTGCAAGTAGCTAATTTTACCCCAGAAGAAATTTGCACCAGATTGCTAAAATCTATTGTCCAAGTCATTCAGCTAGGTAACCCTGGCTGCCAAGCAATGTGCAGTCCACATTGAATGATAGTGTGACCTTAATTTCATAGGTGTATGCAAGTGGTAAGATTTTATCTAAGTTGAGAAAATTAAATTAAAGAAAGGGCTTGCCAAAAGTCCCCACCTAAAATGTAAGAGCCAATATAGACAAAAATCATTAAATTCCAGATATCTCTACAAAAATAGCCAGATAATATTTATATTAGCTTCATGTCTCTCAAAGCTAAAATATGTGAAGTAAAAATTACATGAAAACCTATAAAATGACCATAAGAAAAATCTGCTACGGTACTGTAAGTAGCAGATAGCATTCATTGATTTCATTATGAATAATGGAAATAATGCAAAAGAAATTCAGACTTTATTAAAATCATCTATATAAAGTAAATAAAAGCTTAAGGCAATTTAATTTTTCAAACATTTATCAAATGGTTACATTTGCCAGAGAAGTAAACATAATCTGATTTAAAAACTCATTAATGAATTAATCTGAGTAAAATAATTATTACCATAAATTTATAATCATAAAACTAACAAGAAACTTAAAAATATTTTAAATGAAACATTCTTTATAGAAAATAAAAAAACATCAAAAGAGAAATACTACCAAAAATGATCATATTATTAGAATTTTTCCTGCATGGAAAAATTAATATTTAAAAATATGTACAATAATTAGTGTACCTAAAATAGTGTTCATAAAACTTTTATGTTTTTCAGGTGGTATAATTGTGGTAGATTTTATTTACCCTTATTTATTGTGGTTCACAAAGAAAACAACACTTTTTAAAATCTAAGTAGGTGGATGAAGCCTCTGGGGTCAGTGTTACTCAAGGATTTCAGGGTTTAATTATCTCAGCAGCACTGTTATCCATTCAAAGAAGTGAACACGTCCTAACACAAGAAACTCTAGAGTTATTGAGAAGGACTTACTAATATTTACTAGTATATTTGAAGAGAAGAAAATTCTTATGACCTTTTCTAATCCTTTGGGGCTACTCTTTCAAAAACTAGTGAGACCCATCATATTACATAATGCCTATTCCATTTTATTGCACAGAGAAACAAACTATAATTATACAGAAAATATCATAATGTACAAACAATCTAATATTTTAAAATTTAATTGCAGGAATGAATCTACCCCCTTTTTAGGTGTGAGAATATCATATTCAGTTTCCAGTATATTAATATTAAAGAAGCAATACTAAAAGTTTTGAACCTTGGATTTTTCAAGGATGTACAAGGTAGTTAAAGGATTAAGGATTTGCAGAACAGGATTCTATCCTAAATGATGAGTGGAGAAGTTTTCTATCAATCAAAGTCTCAGAATTATTCGCTTCTCAATGAGCATGAGCATGCATTCCCAAGGCATCTATGGACACCAACATGCCTAAGGATATTGTCATCATCATTGTGAAGGTGATAAACTACTTTTAAGAGCAGCAAAAATATTACAAGGATCTCCTAATGCATAAAGTGGCTTTAGGGGAGAAAGGATAAAGTGATTAAATAAAAAATATTTTCTTTATATTTATTCCCCAGGCCCATTCTGTAACAAAGGAGAGAATTTGTGTAAAAGCTCAGTTTCAAATCATTTAGATATTTTATTCTCTATATATACATCAATAATGCATAATATACTTATTTAATATTTTCTTAAAAAATAGATATCTTTTCCCCCATTACCAAAGTGAAAATATTTAGTGTATTCTCAATTTATATTTTATGCAGCTGTAAGAAACACTAAAAGTATTTCCAATAGATATAGTTTTCTTCACTTGCCAATTCATTGCATTATAAATGAAGTTTAAACAATTGCTGGCCATTAGCAGTCTTTTATTGTTTGACATTTAAAAAGAAATTTACATCTGTCAATCAGTGAGTTGGAGAGGCATGGAAAGTAAAGAAATTGGCCATAGTTCCTGCCTATATTTAAATGGCCCCAGAGTAATAAGGAAATTGTTCAGATGGTAAATTATTTCTTTTAACTGAAAAATTATAAAATCATTTATCATAATGTCCAGATATTTTTCTTTCCAATATTATAACTCATCCATTTAGCTGTCATGGAAGCTCCTGCATCTATGTTTTAATTTAAGGGAGTAGGAAATAACTGGGTGGCTATAATGTCTGAGTTAAAGCAAAAGACAAAATGAAGGTTAGGCGTAATGCATTTGCTAGAGACAAGAAATGTTGGACCGTTCAGAATTTTACTGAATAACCCACCTAGTGTATCTTTTCCTAAATTCCATTTTTTCATATGACTTTTCTTTATCTACGCTTTTCCAAACACTAGAAAGGTTTTCTCTTGCAAATGATGAGTATAAAAAAGGGTCGGCACTAATATGCTTAAAAAAATTAATATTTTTTCTTAGAAATGAGGAACGATGAGTAAATTGGTGTATATGAGTTTTCCCTCTTATGTTCTTTCTTTCTAGTTTTTTCTAATTTATTATTTCCTTCTAAAATTCAGGATTCATCCTAACAATGACTTCATGTTTTCCTAATTTCTATAGAGAATATAATGAAAAAGAAGTAAATTATTAACTTATTTTCTATTTTCCATTAGTTTAATTTAATTGCAAACCAATAACATGATTTTATTTAATAATTATCCTTGAAAAATAGATTTGTATATTGACATTGAGAGGGAAATTTTCCATTTGCCAAATCCCAGATATTTAAAAATCTCCCAAAATGGAATGTGTAAATGTTATAAAATAAATGAAAAAAATTGCTACAAATAAAAGCAAAATAACCCCCTATAAAGATGTGAGATCCAAATTCAATCATCTGAAGTGTTTGAAATTGAGCAATTCATTTGTAATTGTAAAATGGGTGGAAATACCATATTTCAGGGAATTATTGTGAGGGGTAAGGTGACATGGAGCACTAAACTACTTAAGAAATTTTAGCATAAAACTTTGGGATGAATGCAGTGCAGTGGCTGAGCCCACATCTTAGTCAGATCTGAGGTCTTACCATGGAAGTGTTACACTCTACAGGTTTTTCATGCATATCAAACATACCAACATTTATGAAAATGCATAACATGTATGATAAGTGTTCAATAAATATTGCTAAGAAAAGGTGAAGATGTAGGTGACAAAATTTTAAAGATCCAGGAGTAAATATATCCTTTTTCTGAACTCTTCTTTTATTAAAACTTCTTTTTATCATTTCCTTAATTTTTGCTTAGATTTCAAATAAAACAAGAGAAATCTAGGTTGTGAGTTATGGGTAAATGTGAAGACAAGAATTCAATCTTTTTGAAATAACTTCCCTAGAAATAGCTACAATATTTTCTGAAGCAACCCTATGATTCTAAAATGAATGAACGATGGAAATTCTGTATCATTTCTAGTTGTAATAATACTTTGAGTTATTAGCAAATGTTACTTGAGCTTATACTAAAGTCTCAAGATGAAATGGGATACATAGACAGATTGCATGTCCTCTTTATTAAAAAAAATATTAACTTGTGATGAGACAGTCAAAACCAGAACACACACATTCCTGCGCACACACACACACACACACACACGCATAAATAGGCACACCATTGTCTAGTAAGCTGGTATAAAAGGTGCTGTAGAAAAAAGCTACAGATATATTCTGATGGGATGTATGTGGGCTGGTTTTAAAAAAATTCTGGGGGCTAGAGCAGTGGCTCAGTGGTTATGGTGCTTGGCTGGCAAGTGTGAGGACGCGGGTTTGAACCTCAGCACCACATAGACAAAGAAGTGTCTGAGCAATGAAAGTCAAATGAGAAACTAAATAAAAATTGATTCTTTCTTTCTGTCACTGTCTCTGTCTTTAAAAAGAGAGAGAGAGAGAGAGAGAGAAAAGCAAATATTCTGAGGAACTGATATTTGAGTTGATACTGAACAGAGATAAAAGTAGCCATTTAAGTAAAGAAGAAGTTTCAGGGAGCAGAGACTTCTAGGTAGAGGAAGAAGCATCTTAATAGACAACAACATTTGAGAACATAATTAAAATTATTTCACTGTGACTAGTTTATTAGTTGTGGTGAAGGTCATTATAATGAAAATGTGGTAATACCCAGAATACAACGTCTTGTAAGTCATGAGATAGCCACAATTTAGTCTTTAAAATTCAAGAAAATGGGAAACTATTGAAATGTTTAAAATAGAGGAGTAATTATTTTTCATTTTGCCAAAAATTGCACCAAGCACATGACTGACAAAAACATTAACAAATATTCCTTAATAATAATTAAATTGTAAAGATTAAAAAAGAAAATACATAATGCAAAGCAAGTAACTAGACATGTCATTCTTTTATTTATTATTGTAATAAACTGAGTCCACAAACCACAGTCTTCGTCAGTGTTCCATTATCAAAATATGAGTCAGTAAGAAGTCCACATTATTTCAAATGCACTGGAATATGTGGAGTTTATCTTATAATATTTTATGCAACCAAAATTCTTCCTTCCTTTTATGTGTGATTTATTGCATGACAATATTCCATATTACTACAGTATGTAATGTTACAATGCAGGGAAAAATCACAAAAGGATGAGTCCCATAATTTGGAAAGAGGCAGAGCAGATGCTCTTAAGAGATTTTATTTTATTGAGTTGCTGTATTTATTAAATACCAGAATTTCAATTAAATCAGCCCCTTCATCATCTATGGAAGCGCATGAATATATTTTTAGGAACAGTGATGAGTACAAATAATAAAATTAGACTGAGTCTTACCTTTAGGACTGCATTGTGGAGTTTTACAACTTGATTAAAAGTTGTAATGACTTATATTTTCACCTTTCTATTTTCAATTCTTATCACACTTTCATGAAATGATCATGGTGAAACTAGTGGAACTTGCTAATGATCACAGTTTGTACTATATTTTTATTGAGAGTGATTAAATGTTGATATCCAATATATATAAATGGTCCAAATGTAGTGGGTTGAGGGTCTGTGGAGCACTTCAACATCTGCTATTTTAGTGCCATACTGATTTGCAAATTAGTATGATCACAGTTTATTAAACAAATCTGGATATTTATGAAAGTGAATGAGGGTATAGATAATATTAACATCAAGGGAATAGGTTTAAACTGAGAATGCCTTATGCAAACCGTAGTGTTTTTTTCATTTTAACAATAGCATATATTTCTATATGATCATCATATTTTTAAATATCCAAAGATTGGCTTGAATGAAGAGAAATGATCTGTGGATTCTTAAACAATCATTGAGACATATAAAATATCCAAGCACCACAGAAAGATAAACAATATGTGTGGTTAATGTTAGACAAACTCCCTTTCTTTGCAGTTCTCTCCATCTTAGTATTTTTCTCTTTTTTTACTGAGTTGACAAATAAGGGGTACCATATCATTTGATATACATATTCATTGTTTAATATTTAAGTCAGTTTAAACATGTCTGTATCCTCAAATTTTTGTCATTTCTTTATGTTGAAAGCATTTGAAATCCTTTCTTCTAGCTTTCTGAAGTAAAAGGTACATTATTGTTAGCTATAGTTACCCTACTGGGATATGGCACACCAGAATGTCTTATTCCTATCAAACTATATCACAATGCACATGGTTATGGTTTGAATATTAGGTGTCCCTCAAAAGCTCATTTGTGAGATAATGCAAGAAGGTTTAGAGGTGAAATTATTTGGTTATGAGAGCCTTAACCCAATTAGTATTTTACTCCTCTGATAGATATTAACTGGGCATGGCTGGAGGAGGTGGGTCACTGCTGTAATTTTGTCCTGTTGAGCAGAGTTCTCTCTCTCAGCCTCTTGATCATGTCTTGAGCCGCTTTCTTCCACCACATTCTTGCACCATGATCTTTTGCCTCACTTCAAGCCCCAAGGAATGGAGCCTGCTGTCCATAGACTGAGACATCTGAACATGAGCACAAAAATAAACTTTTCCTCCTCTATGTTGTTCTTGTCAGGTCTTTAAGTCATAGCAAGGAAGAAGAGGACTAAAACGCCCACTTATCAACCTTTGCCCATCCCTTCATCTTCCTACCTCAGTATTGTTAAATTTGATCTTTCTTCATGGTGCCTACCTTAGAAATGATAGTCTTGTAAAAGGTTTCTGTTCAATGTCAAAGTTGAGAATACTTTTTGAAAAATCCTTAATGCTGCCCCTAACTATAAAATAAACCCATAGGAAGAAATGTGGATATTCTTCCCCTCTTGGAACCTTATTTTCAATAGGAGTCACTAGTCTATCCTGGTTCCACCAGTCTTTATTATATACCAAACCAAAGCAAGTTCAAAGGCAATCCAAGGTTGATCTTTGTAGAAGAAACTCAGCTCTAAATGGGGCATACAATTCTTAAGAGTGACCATGACACCAGCTACTAGAAGTGAGGTCCAGACCACCTCCTAATCCATAAACTCTCTTCTACATATTCTATACTCTGGGTACAAAACAGTATGGATGTGTGTTTTATTTAGCTTAGTTTCATTTTCCCAGGGGAAAGAAGGGAGTCTCTGTTTCAGTTTCTCTGATATTTATGTATCTATACATATATCTATATCTATCTATATAGATATATGTATATATCTATATAGATATATATACATATATAGAGGATGTTTTTCTTCAAATTAATTGTTTCTTTCATAGTTGAAGTCCTTCAACTTCAGTCTTTCTTCTTGTCTGTGCTTTCATGATTTGGAATCTACTTCAATATTTTAGTCCACAAATGCTTGGAGTGCTCTTACTCACAATATAGAGGGTCCCCTGGTTAATTATTTAGGTTCAGAATGCTTAACCCCTAATGTGATTTTTGACCCCAAGTAGCCATTGACTAGCCTACAGCACTCACATCAGCTGGCAAGTGGTATCTGTGCCTAGACATCTCCTGATCTTGTTTTTCCACTAAATATGTACCCTGCTGCTCACTTTACCTTTTTCTGTTGTTGTTGAATATTGTGCAAAGATTTGTTGAGAATGGCAAATACCTCCATTAAGCTTTCCTTAAGGATAAAACAAAGTGATGGAACTTACAAGTTTATTTAACTTCTGTGTTTTGAATCACATACATACTTATAATTTTCTGATTTAAAAACTTGATCTCATGTTAATATTAAGATTCTTATACTGATATTTTTGTCAGATTAATATAACATAAATATCACCTATATTTCTTTCCACAATTTATTTAAATTTACATTCAATTCCATAAATTCAAAAATATAAAAATATTCTATAGTCTTTCTGACCTTTTAAAGGCTGGGATACATGAAAATGTACCCATTTCAGAGGTGAGGAATATAAGGTGCTTTGATGAATTATTAATTAGTACTATCATGTTCCCTAAGTTCCTCATTAGTCAAAGAACCCCAGATTTTGTATTATTATTTGAATAAACTGCATTACTTTCCTTTATTTCTCTTTATTTGTCACCGTACATTACCATGGTGAGTATGGATTTTGAACTTGTCTCCCTAGTTCTGCCTTTGAAATAAAGTAGTACATTTTATTTATGAGAAGAAGAAAGTGTGTGAGGCTTTTGACTGACTAATATAATTACTCTTGAGAGTACAGGAGAAACCTTGTTTGTTTTGATGTTTGCCAGCATACCTAAAATGCCAACATGGAAGGAACTCAGAAGAAAAATGCTGGAATCTTTCAGATGTTAAAGGGGAGTAGGATAACAAAAAGCACAGAAAAGACAGCAAAATCAATAGATGTGCTGATCTATTCACTTTTATTACTGAACTTCAGGGTTTTGAGCTGAATTTCAGCTATTTCACATGTCCCTAGATATAATGAAGAGATGATATAGACTTCAGTAAGTTATGGGGTTTATCTCATACATGTGAGTGCCTCATAACTTATTAGTGCCCGAAGCTATAATGAGTTATGTTATAGTTCCCATACAAAGCCTCCAAAACTTGTAACTCACCAAAACCCTGAGCAATTTCATTTATTTAATGCCTTTTTAGTATTGGAGTTTCTAATCCAGAATTTGTTAATTTTTTTCATAGTTTCTGGGTAGTGTCCCCTGTGGTATGTTAAATTCAAAAGGTCATAAGTCTCTATATATTTTGCTGAATGAACATTCTCTGCCACAACATCTAAAGAATAATATTTGGGGGTGGCACACTAATACATCATGTCAAGCTGACATTTATATCATGAAGCTTACTGTTTTCTGGTGATATTGTTCATAATATAAGCCTTTGACTTGTTTGCAATCACAAGTTGGTAGGATATAGTGTTCTGTTAAGCATCTCTGGTGGTGGTTTGCAATGAATATGTGACTGCTCTACAAATTTTCAGAGATGTTTTGCCCTTTCATTTTGGTAGGAGTATAGAGAAGATGATAAAAGGCTCTATTCATCAAATGTAGTTTCTGTGGGAGTATCTTCAAATTTTCCTGGATTCTCTTTTCAGGTGGCCAAATGTGTATATATGTGGTTCATCTTTCTGAACAATAGCCCTGAAGAAAATTGCATTTGTTGGAAGTGATTCCAAAAATGAAGTTTTATTAAAAGTGGTTTTTTGAACGTAATAAAACAAGATTGCTTTTGGTTGGATTTGCTTCTCCACTATTTTGTGGCCTTTAGTAAGCTTTGCCTTAGAATGTATCAGACTACCAATAATGGAGAAATTCATTAAGTACTAAAATGCATCTCTTTCTCTTGAAAAACCAGTTTAGAATTATTTTTATGAGAAACTGAAATTTTTCAGCTTAATGAATAAAACGATTCTTGAACAAATTCAGCATTATATTACTTACAGCCTTTATAATGAAAATAACATTTTAAGACCTAAATACAATGATGTCCTTGATTAAATATAGCTACTGTTGTTTATCCCTATTGTTACTAGTTGCCTGTCTAGAGGAGTTTATGTGTCTAGCTATAATACGTACTACTTATCCATGTCACCATGGTAGAATGAGTTCCTGTCCTCCTTGGTGTGTATCCAATAAATGCAAACCTGTTTTACATGAAACTGAAAAAAAACATAATTAAGAAGAATTTACTGACTGGGAACATTATACCACAGTCTATTCCAAAGTCAAACATAATTATTTTTGGATCCTCTTCTTTCCTGGAATATCTGTACACTTCTCTATTCCTGTGAGTAATTGAGAGATGATGGAATTTGTATATTACATTTTTAAAGTACTCACATTTGCTAACTCTAAAAGTAAAAGTCCATTAAAAAAAGACCTAATTAAAATAAAGTAGTTGTAATCCCTGGAGAAAACTAGTTTTTCCCCTAAGAGCTCAGCAGCAATCAAGAAGAGCAGATAAACATCCATGTCATAGAAATTGACAGAACTAAAATTAAGTTTCTTCAAAAATTAAAGATTTTTATAATGCGTAATATATTGTAAATAAGCTGAAAACAATTTGTTATACTATTTTCCTTATTTTAGGTGCTTTCCTTCTAATCACCATTTTGTTACTTTCAATTTTATGTTTGTTTCTAAATTTTGTGCTCATTTTACATTAAGGAGTAATTCATTATAATATGAATGCAATATAAAACTAAATAATGTAATGAGATGCTGACAAGCCCAAAAGAGAGATACAGGAAAGCATTATAAAGGCAAATGAGCAAGGACACTCTCCCGTAAATGCTAAGAACCAAATTACAAGAGGAATGAGTTATTTTCACAATAAAGTGGCAAACTGTTTGATTTTATTTTCTTTCTTACCTCTATTGTCCTCAACACTCAAAAAAAAAAAAAGTGAAGAAAGAAAAACCCAAAAAGTATATATAGCCCTAATTAATACTGGTCAGAATCAATATTATATTTTTTCTTGATACTAAAATAAAAATAAAACCAAGACAAATGTTTTAGAGAAAAAGTGCAATGGAACATGTGTCTATCTGGAACTACTTGGGTACCAGCTCAGTGATGTCATTTATTGTCATATGAGTTCTTGGGCTACGGGTAGAAAGTCTATAACCAGGGCAAACCAAGAATAGTAGTCACATTTAATCTTCAGGGGAAAAACAGAAAAATGTCAACAAAAATACTAACTTGAAAACTTTCTTCATACCTTAGTTCATGTGAGTATTTTTGACTTGCTTTTAAAGAGTATCTTATCAATTTGAAATAGTGGCTAATAGAAGTTACATAAAAATTCATACCACTTATCAATGGGAATGATTTATAAAAATAATTTTTAAAAATTAAAAGACAAAATTATTGAAAATTTAGAATTAAAAAAACTAAATTTCCAATTAAAACTTGGAGGAGATCTAGAAAAAATTAGCCATGTCTATATAGTCTATTAATCACTCCAATGACATTGGATCTTTCTTTTAGGCTAATTTTTTCCTTTATCAGTTAATGGGAAAAAAAGCCTTATTTCTTAAAATCTTGTCCAACAAAATTATATAATGCTTTGTATACTTACTTTATAGGTCACTAATTGAAAATTTAATATGCAAAGCTTGTGTGTATGTGACTGCATAAAAAATATAGAGGAATATTTTGAGCAGTATATCCACATTTGCCTCAGTTCTCCAGCCTTAAAATATTATGGACATAGTATGAATATAATCTTAACTATACATACATCATCATTCTTGTTGATACACAAAGAGTATTTTTCCCAGGACAATGTTTTAATGTTTCTCTAGAATCAGGAGTACTGACTACTTTTTCTCAATGAATACATTATTCCATCCCTTATATTTCCATATAATTCATTTCCATAGAACATTTATTTTGAAAATTTGAAATCTGTACATGAAAAAAATTGAGGAAAAAATGCTTCAATATATATAAATCTTGATGTGTCTCTATAAGTGGAGTAGCAATGTACCTCCACTACTTGTTTTTCTACAGAGCTGACCCATGGTCTCTAATTTAGCAAGGTAGTTTGAATAACTCAGTAGAAAAAGCTTATAAGATAGCTGTGACTTTTATGATAAACCAGAATAGGCTAAATAAAGGAAGCCTTCCAAAAAGAATTATTTATGCACTCTATTTTATGCATATGTTGGAAGGATAGAGAATGGTGTTTTTAAAAACATTTAATAGCTCAGAAACACATCTTCTACTGTGTGTGTCTAATAGTGAAAAAGGCTATTTCTAAATGTGTATCAAGTCTTTCATTTTCATTCACACACACACACACACACACACACACACTCACGCATTTCTATGTGAAATAGAGAAAGAAACAGTGTTCAAAATAGCTTCCATGAGCAAATCCATATTCACCATGAGTGCAATCCTGAGACTGTGTTAAGAATGTGGTGTCCCAAGCCAAGCGTGCCAGTTTCAAATATCATTTCAGCCACTCAGTATCTCTCTTTATTAGCCTCTAGTTCTTTATTTTCTCACTGATAAATAGGAACAGTGATACAGATAGTTTCTTCTTCTGAAGTATGCTGTAATAAAGGACATAAGAAATCACCTGGCAGTTAAATTATTCAAGTTTAGTTTCTACACTTCAAGATAAGAAATCAATAAATAGGGCCTTCAATTCCCTCCAGATAAGTAAGAGTTTTGATTAAGAAGTATATAAGTTATGACAGGTTAAAGGCAAAGCTCTGTTAAAGCACTAAATTTTCTCATTTTTGTAACTTTTTAACATTTGTATTTGTTCCACAAATACCTTTCCATCACTTCAGCCATTTTCAGCCAATATTAGCATGTCTTTTCCAAGCTGTGTTCCACTTCTTTAATTTTTGAGTTAATCTGAAAATTCTCACTCATGGATGGGTCATTTTGAGAGCAAGCCTTCTTACTGGAAAACATCAATTTGAATATTCTGTGTATTATAGCCCATGTGTATTGAATTTACACACTAGCGCTTCCATATAGAATAAGTACAAACAATCAGAAGAAAACATTTTCTTCATACAATAGATAGTAATAATGAAAGTGTTTCATTAATACATCCAGGCTAGCAATGAAAAGCGTGTTGCAGATGCTCTTCAGTGGAATTCAAATATTGGTCAGGTCATTTTAGAATGAAGCCCTTGGCACAGCAGGATTCAGGCAACATAAGTGGAACCAGGGACCTTCTCACAATGGTGTAAATGTGACAAGTAGGAAACTTAAACAGTGACTTGCTATGGGAGATGAACCTGCAATTGAATGGCCAGTTCCATTCTTTTAATAGAACTGGAAGAAAAGTTATTGGGTGGGGGGGCGCAGGTGCTGTTGGTTGAACTCAGGGCCTGGCCCGTGCTAAGCATGCACTCTACTGCTGAGCTACATCCCTAGACAAGAAAAGAAATTTTTAATCAGAAACTTTTGGTTATACCATCACTTATGACATGAGGAAAGAGATGTGCTTTGTTTCTGCACAAAATGTCTTTCTAATATTTTTTGTAGTAGTACGATCAAATATGCACAGTGTAGCATATAAGTGTTTGTAGATGAATTTATACATAAATAACTCAGAAGAAGAATCCTCTTATATTCTAGACCATTTTAAAGTACTTTGATATAAAAAATTGCTGTTTGGGACTTTACTTTTTTTCCCCAATCATAAGATGAAATAATTGCCCAACACTCACCAGTCAGTATCTCAGAACTATTGAGAATATTGCAACACATTTGGCAATAGCTTCTGTTCCCCTATTTAGCACACAAATGGGATGAGTTATCCGTGAGTTATCACCTGCTTCAAAAAAGGACACTTCATACAATGCTATTTTGCTATAATGATAGTTTAATGCATCAGCAAGTACTTTGATCTTGATTATTTCAAGCATTTAAATTGAGCTACACTTTGGGGGGCATTTATTTTTCTAGGAAAAAATTTTTGACTCATAATTTACTCTAATCCTAAGGAATGAGTGGAGCAGAATTTTGGATGTCTTTCTTTGCTATTGCGTTTTCTTCCTTGTGAACTGGTATAGAGTGGCTCTTTGTTTTTTGAAGGTCAGGTGACAATTACACTAACTATAAACATTCATTCTATTCTACTGCTAAGTGATTTCTACTTTAAATTGCTTCTAAATCTTTTCTCACTCACCTTAAATCCAATATTTATTTTAACCTTGAGCTGCCTAAGACCTTTAATAGGAAGCTTCAAAGCATTTTAAAAATCGTATCCTTTTTAAATCTTTCTCATTTGAATGCAAGTGCCTTGAAAGCTCAAACAGTGTTGGTTGTTCTTATTGAAGTTTATAATGCTTTAGATATTCAAATCAGCTCTATGTCTTCCATTTGTTATGCAAATCTTTAAACTTTATATACTGCATGGTTTATCTACATTAATACAGCTTTCACTAACAGGTCTTACCAGAGCAGACATACACTCTAAAGGTGCACATTTTTAGAGTCTTGAATTACCATAAAATCATAAAAATAGTGTGTATTGCTTTACTCTAATCAGACTCAGTTTTATGTGGTTGTTGAAAGCCCTTTTACATTCCATTCTGTGTCTGGAGTTCTGTGTATAAAACTGATTCAGAAAAAGCAAAGTGAAGACACCTGCTGGCTTATAGCACAAATACTAAAATATCTTAGAGCCTGCTGAAAGGAGAATTGGAACAATATGTCATTACTGAAGGCTCACTTGCAAGTTCTAATGTATTATAATGAAAACAGTATGACAAACCTAATGAGACAGTGAAGATTTGGGTAATTGTTCCTACAATGTATGGTAACTTTTCCAGCCGTTATTGGCAAACATAAAACCTAATGAGATTTTATTAATTTAAATGCAGTACATCTGCAAAACATTTCCTTCCCTGCATTCTCCTCTGATAGTCTTCCTTTCCACATGGACTTGATCCTTTTAAGTTAATTGTTCTGTATAGTACACTATCCAAACAAAACACTTGACATAAACGTGAATCGAACTTTTTCCATTTATTTTTGTATATATTGTCCTGAAGCACAATACTACATGCAAGCTTATGGAGCCTATCAGTACACTATTTAATAAAAGCATAATATTTGCATTTAAAGTTAAAGTATGTTTCATTATAATCTTTTGAGTGTTTTTTAATATAGAAATGTCATTTCTTCTTAATTTGTGAAAGGAAGAAATTAATTTCCTGTTACTTGCATCCATATGTTTCAAATTGTCAAAAGACTAAAGATGAACAAGAAGCACTGTTCTGCCCATTGCCTCGTATTCAACCAATCACCATTTGCTAATTTTGATAGTATTAAATCTGACTGAGAGACTCAGTCTACTTCCATGAAATCTAACTTCAAAATTTCTTCATATCAATTAATATGCAGCACAAATATGTTTCTGTTTAAAAATAAAAATGTTTTCATCTCAGGGCATTCTTAAAATAGCAATGCTTTAAACATGAACAACCATGAAGGAATGCTAATTTTCTTTTATTAACCTTTCCTTCTTCTCTGCTTTCAGCTCGATTCACATCTATTCACATCCTTGTGCGTCTTTTTCTAGCTATGGTGCGACACGCTTAAGGAGGTGAAATCTTGACTTTGCAATGTTAGGTGAAAGAATGTTTTTGATGAAGGCATCACTAACACATTGCCAGCTCATGGAAGAGAAAGCAATAGAGCTGTCAGGAAGTTCAAAAATTATATTATCTCTGCTAGAATTACTGGAAAGAGATCATATTCACTTTCCCCCCTGAGTTTTGCAGGTCATTTTGGATTTACAGTACAGCATTTTATTACAGTTTGAAAACTTTATAGAAAACTAACTTATCTAGTTCTTTTTTATCCAATGTTTTTCCATGAAATCTGATACAATTGGATCAACATATATTTATTTCTCACATATTTTTCTGAGTTCTGATTGTATCAAACATTGAACCAAAGGATTATTGTCAAGGTTTATATTTTAAACTTTAGGTGAATATATTCATTTTATTATAAATCAGATAGAAATCATAAAGTATATCAGAGATTAAAGTGGCCAATGATTTTTATAATGACCTTGGGAAGGATTGTGTGAAAATTGGCCCTCCAAACGTGTGGATTTATACTGAATAACAAACAATATGATACGGCAATATATTCTTTTTTAACTTTTTTTGTTTTTGAAAGAGGGGGACAGTGAGAAAGAGAGAGAGAGAATCAATTTTTTTTAGTTTTTCATGTGGCTTTTGTTGCTCCAACACTTTCTTGTGTACATGGTGCTGGGGTTTGAACCTGCATCATCATGTTTGCCAGGCAAACCCCACAACCACTGAGCCACTGCTCCAGCCCCATGGCAATATATTCCTAAAAGTATTACATGATCTATAAATATTGCTTTTTGTCTTTATCTTCCAAAATATATATATTGTTTGGTGGAAACATTTTGCTGTCAAGGAGTTTCAAAACAACATTTGTCATAAAAGAGGATATGAATATGTTCTCCCCATCTTGATTTTATGAGAGACTATTATGTACATAATTAGTACTCTATGTAGGAATATGTTTTCATTAATGCTATTTATATTTTGTTACAACATCTCATGGTTCCCTTAAATCTGTTAAAATGTGGTCCGGAGTTACAGCTTAGAGAAAAAGTGCTTGCCTAGCACATAGGAGGCCCTGGGTTCCATCTCTAACACATTAAAATAAAAAGAAATTAGTTATAAGGTAATTGTTTAAAGATGGCTAGTTTTAGGATTAGAGACGATAAAGAAAGAATCAGACAACAAATTTTCTTTGAATTTCTGTTGCCAACCATATTTTTAATATTGGGATTTTCCGATGGAAATATTAATAAAGAATGCGATTTTGTGTTAGTACTCAAAATCTCTTATTTGTTGGTGTTGCTTCATTTAGTCTGCATACATACTTTAAAGCTACCTATTTCGGCCAGGTACTATCTTCTGTTGAACACTGGGTGTTCTCAATATGTACATAGTTATATTAGTCACATCAAGTGTGTAACTCAAAACTATGAAACTTGTAAGAAAATATTCAGATGCCTGTGTTTTCATAGCTTTATGTATATTTATAAATGATCTCTCTATTTTCAAGAGAACTTAAAAATATTTTTCTCAACATTTAAAAATTACAGAATTTACATAGTTTTGAAAGATTTTTCTATACAATAAATAATTCAATGTAAATCAAATACACCCACCCATGCATGCACGTTGATTGCATTTCAGGTGAATGAATGGATTGACTCTTTAGAGATAATAGTTGAAGTGACTTTGTGAAACCTTCCCTGATTAACCTTTCTTAACCAGAGATAGTAATTCTTCTACTATCAAATAAATTATAATGTACATACAATAATAATTTCCATTTGTAGTGTTGCCTTAGTTCTCCCATAAAGAACTTTTAGGAGCTTGGTTTCAATGCACATACATGTGCACACATTGGCATGCACTCACACACGCACATACTCTAATATTTGCATTTTTGTTACAATAGGATGAGAACAAATTTCATACAGACTATGTTATAAATTGTGCATGTCACTTGCTATTGGAATTTTGGCAAGCTATTTAAATGTTTTCATTTCTACTTTACCTACTTATAAAATGGAGATAATGAGGAATACTTCTCAGAATTCTTGAAAATATTATGTGGAATAACGTATGTCTCATGGCTTCTAGACCTAGGCACATAATAGCTTCTAAATAAATGCCTCTCTGTCTTAGACATTTTTGGCTTATTTGATCAAACCTCTGGTTATATTCAATGCAGCTCAAGCCATTTTTGCTCTTTTTATTAAAAGGAAAATGTTGACAGTAACCATGTGTCACTTGCATACCAGTTGCAAGAACTCACGCTCTCTATAAACTGAATAGAATGTATTAAATGAAAACTGCCTTCTGATTATGAAGAGAACCCTCATGCATTCAGTAACTATGTTTCTTTAATTTATTTTCTGTTTTCATTTCCATCCTCCAGCCACCACACAGTTCTTGCTTTTGCTTCTCTGCATTCTTCCCAGAGAAAAAGCTGTAATGCTCAATGTGTCAAAGAGAAGCATTGTCTTTTATAAAATGGCTTCTGTTAAAAGGTGAAAAGCAGGTGGTGTAATGAAGATGGTTGCTTCTGGACAACATAAATTTCTTGCTTAGCTATACATTTTAAAAATGGAGTGGTTACTATACTATCCTAAAGAAGAATCATTTTTCTGTAAGGAAACTAATAAAAAATAGTCATGGTACGCAGTGGCATATCAAGGATAGGAAAAAAGAATGTAGCTTGCTCTGGCAAATGAGAGTGGATTGTCAGTAGAAAATTAGAAACAGTAACAACACTGACTAAATGTCATCTACTTTCATCACAAGCGTACTCTATTAATTATAAATGACACGAATGACAACTTTTTTTCATTGTGGACCAACCATATTTACAACACTTCTATGTTAAAGATGCTTCCAATATCCTAATCTCAAAATGTGGATAAATAAGGCATTTTTTTCTTATGTATATTTAGAACAATGAGAGAGAAGTTTGAACTGAACCATGTTACCAGGGTGCAAATTAGGTGATCTTGTTCACAATGAAAACTTAGGTCACATAAAGCACATTTACAGTGATAAGCATCGTGTAGAGTCTTTCTAAAGAATCATGGATATCATACATATATTATGGTTAGCTTGATTTGTCCTGGGAATATATTTTAGGTATAATTTTTGCTAAAGTGTTTGTCCTTGACAGTCTAGCCAGTGACACCATTTTATGCTTAAGAAGAATCACCTACCTTCCTCAACAAAAGCTGATCATATGGCTCAAGGAAGACTTCAAAAATGTGTTTCGAGAAGACTGGATTTTTTTTTGTCCATTTACCATGAAACACCATTTGAAATTCATATGCCATTTTATAGTAGTTGAAAAATGTGTAATAAATTCAAAGATTAAATACTACTCCAACTAAGAATAATCAATCAAAAATGACAGCTGATTGATTTCTTTTGTAAATGAGAATATACTTATTGTTTAATTGATTTCAATATGCTCCAAAGGTGATTTGAAAGTCATATATTCAAAAGAATATTGAAGTTATTTTAGTGAGAATTTTAGAAGCTCAAAAATGTGACTCACTGACTAATGTGAATTTTTTCCCTGTCAAGAGAAAGAAATTTATGATTTAGTCACTTATTTTAAATATAGCATGAATGTAGATAATAAGAAAACAAATTAAACTCATGCAGAAGTCTGTTTCTAATTTTACCAATAGATTCTTCCTAGCTACATTGGAGTTAGAATCAAATTATTTCTTTTGAATGAAATATAGAATGCCTTGTATATTACAAAGAAAAAGTGTGTGAAAAATTTCCCTTGAGTCCTATGATTGCAGAACTTAGGTACCATAACAGGAAAGAAACAGATGGCTCCACAATGCAGGAATATTTTAAAATAAATGTTAATATAAGTTAGAATAACATTCTTATTAAGAATGCAGTTTTAATCATGTTAACTGTTGTTGACTTTGCTACTTAAAACTATTTCATAGATTCTAGAAACAGAAAAAAACTAATTAGTATAGAACATGATGAATGTATGGCATTAACTGTATTATTTATAATAAAGTCATCTCCTAGAAAAAATGAGTAGTATTTGGGTTTCATGAGACATGGTTTATAAATATTTTAATTGCTTTTGTGGTATTTGAGAAGGCTTATTACATATATCTACTCATTTTCTTATTTTAAAATATGTTAGTTTATATGATGGCCTAATCTATGTGTCCACACTAAGGAAGATTCTGTCATCTGGCTTGGTCATTGTAAGTGTTTCACTGACTATTTTAAAATGCTGGTCATTTTGGTAGTGAACTAAGCTATTTTATTGTTTGGTTATGAGGTGTCCCCTAAAACTCCTGTGTTAATGCAGGAATACACAGAGGTAAAATGATTAAATCATGAGAACTATAACCTAAACAGTCCTTCCTAGTTTGAATGGACTGACTAGGTGGTGCCTTCCAGCAGATGAGGGGTGGCTTAAGGAGATGGGTCACTGGGGCCTGCCCTGGAAGGCTGCATCTTCCCTCTTTCTCTGCTTCCTGGCTACCATAAAGTAACTAGGTTTTCTACACCATGCCCTGTGAGGTTCTGCCTCATTTTGGGCCTAAAGCAATGGAGTTGGCCAAACAAGGACTGAACTTCTGAAATCATGAGCCCCAAATAAACTTTTCCTCCTCTAATTTGTTCTGGTCACAGTGATTAACAACAGATATATTTAGAGCCACTTAGTCATAATATCTTTAAACAGTATTGTTTGTGTATGTCAGGCATTTGATGTTTTCAAATGCACGTTTTCCTTAATTTAACCATGCTATGATTTGCATATGGTTTAAGTATGTTCCCTGAAGATTCATGTGGTAGCAGCTTGCTTTCCAGTATGGCAATGTGAAGAGGTGATGGGACTTCAAGAGGGAGGGCCTCTTTGGAGGGCATTGTGTCATTAGGAGTACTACCTTCAGAAGGGATTAAGATTATTCTTTGGGGACTCTGGTTAGGTATCACATGAAGATTGTTATTAAATAGCAAGACCCACTCCCCTCAGCTGGCTTTTGGTATCTCCCTGTGATTTCTCCTTCTCACACTTGCTCTCACCATCATGCCATCTACCATGAAGTGACACAACTAAGGAGGCTGATTTCAGATGTCAAACCAGTTGAGTCACCTGACCTTGAACTTTAATCCTCCACAACTGCTAACTAAATAAGCTACTTTTCCTTATAAGTACTATCTTCAGGTGTTTCATAATAGTAACAGAAAACCAACTAATACCACATACTACTATATGAATAGAAAAAATTGTTTCCTGCATACTGCTTACTACAATAGAATTTTAAGGGTTATTATAATTCTTTACATATTTTTTACCAGGATTGATTTTCACAAATGACTCACTTCTTTTAGTCTTTTTAGCATAGAATAGCTTGACAGAAATGCATTTATTTCTTACCACTCTTCTACCTTCAGAACCAGTAGAAACAGCTGAGACCGGCATGTTAAAAATACGATGAAAATAACTCTGACTTGGAATCCAATAGACAAGCTTTGAAAATATAGCTTCCACATTTACCTTTATATGAATTTTGAAAATGTGTGTTATTAGCCATTCACCTATTTCCCCAACAGCCAAAGATGACTAATTATAGATTTTGCAACCATTTTGTGAGGAAAAAAAGAGGAATATATGGTGCATTTGCAATGTGTGGTCAGCATTTGAATTAACATTAGTTCCTTTGCTCTTTCTTTTACAAGCCTAACATTATAGTATAACTTAATTCTGCAAAAAAAGCATAAATTTACAATCTTGAAGCTCATTATTCCTCTTTTGTTTATACACTCCATTTTTCTTACCTTTACAGAGAATTCCTTGACTTTTCTCCACTGCTTGGCTAATTTTATGAGCTATGCCTATGCATATGAAGTAAATCTATAAACTAAGCCTGAGTCCCATCTTTGCTATCTACCTGCTATAGTTCCTATCGGAAGTATCTCACAAGAGTCCAGATCATAAAGGTTGACTTGGCTCCACCCTGCCAGTGATTTTAGGAAGTGGTGGAGCCTAGAGGTAGGTCGTTTGATGATGGAAGGCATCCCCTGAGCAGGAATAGAGGAATCACAGCCTCTTTCCTTTCCTCTCCGTCACTACCTGGCCTTGAGGTAAGCAGTTTTGTTTCTACCATGCGCTCCCCACCATGCTGTCTTGTCCCAGTCTCAAAAGCAACAGGATTGATTTGAACCTCCAAAATAATGAGCAAAAGAAACCTTTTCATAAATTAACTCAGGAATTTTTTTTATAAGTGACAAAATGCCAACTAACATACTATTGCATCTCAGTTCTCCACAATTATGACAGAATTTTAGGATATAAATATATCTTAGACATGACATAGTGTGAGCTGGCTGTAGAAAAGCAAACGGAGAGAAGTGCCTTGACGAAAATCATGCAAAGATTTCTGGGAAGATCTTAAATCAGAACCAGTACTGTTTTTGTTTTTTCATTCCTTCACCATATGATGTAAGTGTCTCCATATGACTTTTTCCCACTTGTATGTTAAATGTGAAGATGCACACCAGTAAAATTAGAAGTCGTTTAAGTCTTTCAAGTCTAGTTCACATAGATTATTGTCTGCCTAATGAAAAAATTCCAACTATCATTCAAATAGAGTTCTGGGTGTGATGCTTATGACATGAATAGATGCTTTTGACCTTAAAAATAAAAACTGGAAGAAATCACAATATTTCTGAATTCCACAAGTCGTGTTCTTTGTAGTAATACCTATCCTCTTTTGGGGAGAATATTGATAGATTTGTTGCTTTAATGTAATCTGAACAATTTTTATTAATAAAAATTACATATTGAAAAACATGCTTGAATATACAGACATATGGATCATACCACAAGTATTTTACAAATTTTACTAAATATATAACTTACTTTCTCATACTACCAAATATAAGCTTAAACATTAAATATCTATATATTTTACTTCATACATGCATTATTACAAAAGTATATGAATGATAAAATATACATCTATATAGTCTGTAGATATATATTTATGTATATACACACAACTCTGTATCTAAACATTTCTAGTCATTAAACATATCAGAATTTATCTCTATAATTACTGAATCAGAATATTTTGTCAAATTTGACAATTTTAAAGCATTAGATAAATATTAACTTACCTTCTGAAATGATGCACCAACTTATATTTATTTTTCTAATTAGTTTACTACTCTAATAATATTTATTCTCTATCACTGCTTTCAATGACAATGCAATAGATATGTCTAAATTTAATTTAATAAGACCTTTACTCCTTATTTAAAAGACATACATATAGAACATCACAAAAAGAGAAGTAGAGAGGTTAGAAAACCAAAATTTAAGTATTACTTCTCTTTCTTCATAGCTATTTTTCTTTTCTGCATCTCAAAGTTCTCTTTTTTAATTGAGAAATTTATTTGTTGTACAATCATACAAGCTTTTAAGAAAATAATATAAAATGTATATAGATTCTGAGGATTAGATTACCCCCCCAATTACCCACCCTTATCCCTCCCTTCCCCTTCCCACAACATCTCTAAAAAAGTATTAGGTTGTGTAACATTACATCTTATCTGGATTAAACGCAAGATAATAGAACACCTTTCTTGATGCCCAGGGTCTAGTTCCAGCCTCCACAGATGAGTGAAGACATTCGATCCTTGGTTCTCTGGGTTATGCTGATTTCACTCAGCATGATCTCTTCCATAGCCATCCATTTACCTTCAAAGGCTGCAATATCATTGTTTCTAATCGCTGTGTAAAATTCCATGGTATATATGTAGTACAGCTTTTGGATATATTCATGCAGTGAGGGACATCTGGGTTGTTTCCATGATTTAGCTATTGTAAATTGAGCTGCTATGAACATAGATATTGCCATGTCAGTATAATGTGCTGATTCTAAATCCCCTGGAAAAATACCCAGGAGAGGAATAACAGGATCATATGGTGGGCTCATCCCTAGCTTTTTGAGGATTCTCCATACTGCTTTCCAGAGGGATTGTACCAGTCTGGAGCTCCACCAACAGTGTAGTGTGTTAGTGTGCCTATCTCTCCACAGCCCCTACAGCATCGATTATTGTTTATTTTCTTCATTTTTGCCATTCTGACTGGCATGAGGTGATAACTTAATGTAGTTTTCATTTGTATTTCTCCGATTACTAGTGATTTAGAGCACTTTCTCATGTATTTATTGGCTTGATCAACGTCCTCTGTTGATAACATTCTATTTAGCTCTTTGGCCCATTTATTGATTGGGTTGTTTGTGTTTTTGTAGTTGAGGTTTTTGAGGATTTTGTAGGTTCTGGATGTGAGACCTTTGTCAGAGGAATCATAGCCCATGATCCTCTCCATTTCCATAGGAAACCTCTTGAATCTTTTGATTGTTTCCTTGGCAGTGGGAAAGGTTTTTAGCTTTATGGCGTCCCATTCGCTGATTTTTGACTTTACTTCCTTCACTTTAGGGGACTTGTTGAGAAAGTCTTTGCCTACTCCCAAATGCTGAAGTGTTGGACCAAATTTGTCTTCCATCATTTGCAAGGTAGCGGGTTTCATTCCTAGCTCCTTGATCCATTTTGATTTGATTCTTGTGCACGGTGAAAGATGTGGGTCTAATTTCAACTTTCTGCAAGTGGATGTCCAGTTTGTCCAGCACCGTTTGCTGAAGAGGCTGTCTCTCCTCCGTGTAATATTTTGTCCCCCTTTGTCAAAGTTCTCTTTTAATAACAGGACTAATGGTCTTATTCTTCAGTCTGCAAAATGGTTGCATTTTTTTATTTTGAAGGAAGACCCTGAAATAGTAAAAGAAACCCACTTCCAGAGTCAGATAATTCTGAAAAATGACACGCATAAAGGAACTTAAGGTTTTGTTTTACCATGTGTCACATTAGTTGGCTGTTTTCAACGCTGTAACTGATTATGTGCCTTATATATTGCATTTAGGTATGTATGATGGAGAGTTCAAGGCCACTCTATACTACCACAAAAATGAAATTACTTTTAGTTGTCTTACTAAGAAATAATTAAACATTTGACTTATAGTTGAGTATGAACAAAGAAACAAACATACCAAACATATTTCTGGTGTACAAAAAAAAAAAATTCCAACTGGTAATGTTTTTCCCTTTCTTTCTTTCTTTCTTTCTTTCTTTCTTTTTAACTAAGAATTGAACCCAGGGTTGTTTAACCACTGTCAGCTTTTTTATTTTGAGCAGGGTCTCGCTAAGTTGCTTAGGACCTCACCAAGTTACTGAGACTGGCTTTGAAGGTGCCATCCTATTCCCTCAGCCTCTCTGAGTTACTGGGATTACAGGCATGCATTACTGTCCCCAGCTTGATAATGTCTATCTTTAAGATCAGGGAAGGACCCCTGTTCACATGTGTGCAATGATGTCTCGCCAACATTTCTTTCTTTCTTTCTGACAGCTTAAATAACATTACAGTAATTTTTCAACAAAACATAGAAAGAATAAAATTGATGGTAACTTTTAAAATAAAAATATAAAGTAAAATTGGCTAATTTTAGTCTTATATGTAATTTTCACTGAATAACATAGTCTGATTCCATGCCCATGTTAAACTATGCAAATAAATGTACTTTAGTCATACAAGCTATTATTTTTTTGTATAAAATCATTTGCGGACATACTTTTGCAAACAATCTTGTACACATAATACTCAGAAATATGTATGATGTCAGAGTTACAGAAAATTGATAGATCAATTACCATATGGGCTGATAAAACAAATTACCATAGACAAGATACTTTAAGAAACACACGTTTATATCTCACAGTTACAAATGTTTTGAAGTCCAAATCTGAGATGTCCACACATCTGGTGAGCACTCTTCCAGGTTTGCAAACATCTGTCTTCTACTTGCTTCTACACATAGTGGAAGACAGAGAGAAAGGAAGCAAGCTCTATAGTTTCCTTTAAGAGCATTAATACTATTTACCAGAGCTTTAACCTCAATATCATATCACCTCCCTAAGCACCTACCCACTAAAAGCATCACTTTGGGAGTAAGAAGTCAACACAGGGATTTGGTGTGGGAGACCACAAACGTTCAGTTTCTCACAATCAACAATCTGATTATTTGATCCACTCAGCATCTCTACAATATTGCCATGTGTAAGAATTGGCTATGATTAATGGACATCTGAAGAGAATCCATTTTGATTTGAGTCAATACAAATGATTGTAATATCATTGTATTAAGATCAGCCTGTTTTTGAAGTCTTTCCTGTTGGCCAGGTTTGTTATTTTTCTATGATAAAAATGCATTATACTTTTAATTCACCATCGACTTCTTTAAACCTATGATGATAGCTTAATTGGTTCCAGACCAAGCCTTAGCTTTTGGTATAAACATTCCTAATAACTTTAGCAGTTTTGAAATCATATGATTTTTAGGACTATTATTCTATTTCACTTTTTCTATGCTGATCATAGATATAAGTGTTTTTTGACATTTGATATGCTGAAATTGGACTATCCAGGGCTTCATTTTAAAAGTGTTTTGGAAATCACTTAACACTTTATGAATACAGCATGATAGGTTTTATAGCTAGGAGACAAGACTGATGTACAAAAAAAATATATGTGCAACTTAATCCACCTTTAAATATTATTCTTCAAGATTCTCCTTAAAATAAAGTTTAATTAACATTCCTACCTCAGATGTAGATAATATATAAAATGTACATCAAAATCAAATAAAATAAGAAGTTCACATTCTAAAATCAATTGCTTTTTATTCCAAATAGATTAATCTTAGCATTTATGGGTCTACATCAAAAAATTAGCTTTGTGGGCAATGGATTCTATACAAACCATCCTTGCATCTGCTCCTAGATTAACCACATTTAATTCATTCACATCTTATTAGAGAAGGGTTTTAAGTTTATGTTCTGACTAGCCAAATATTTCATAAATTGTTACCAAAATTTTGCCTATTCCAACTCCTTCCCCTTTGTGTAAAATATTAAAAGCAATTGAATAAAGTACCTTATAATCTTATCACTGAATATTCCTTTAGCTACGCAAAATAAAATTTTGAGAATTTTCTCCACTTCTATAATGTAAATCAATTATCACATAGTTTTCAAGCATTTTATGAAACTTGCCTGTCAATAGTTTCAAAACTAAATTGTAATTAATTAGTAAACTGTGATTATGCACTTAAGGTCATAGTCCATTAAAATGGGAGAAGAAACCAGAAGGGCAATTTGTGGAAAGTGAGTCACAGGTTGGGTATGTGATTTGAAAAGGGACAGGCACTATAGTTAATGAATGACAGAACTGAAATCCAATCCAAATTTAATTAGTCCCAAAAGTACATATTCTTCCACTGATGCTTAATTACAAAGATTTGGAGTCTTATAGCTGTGAGAAAATAAATATTAAAAAAATCAAATTTTCAACAGAAGGGATTGATCTAAATATCTATCAACTTAGAAGAAGCACAAAATAGCAGAGGGTGATGGAAACAATCCTGCTCCTTTGCAATGTGCAAAATTAAGGTTCTGTCCATGCCCAGCTACTTTTAAAACAAACTACATTGAATGGAAAGTGCAAGGTAGGGTAAATTTACACATTAAAAGAGAAAGAGGTGCACCTCAGCTGATTGTACTGTATAGACTTCCTAGGAATAAAGAATTTCTAAAAGGTAGAAAATTAGGGAAATCTGGATGCTTAACTTGACATTTGATTATATTGAGGAATTGATGTTAATATTTTTAAGTTTCTATAATATTGCATTTATGTTTTAAGAAAAAACTATGTATTTTAGACATACTGAAGTATTTAATCCAAAATTATTTGACTTTTGGAATTTTCTTCAATCTGTGTGTGTCAGCAGATAGTTTAGGGGTAGAATCCTCACGAAATTAGACTGGCAGAGTTGATGGGTAACTTCATGTCCACTCAGCCTGTGTACTTAAAAATGTTTATATTAAAAAGATAATCTTTTAAAGTGGTTTTATGTGTTGAAGTAGTAGAAGCTAGTTTTGCATTTATTTCTAAAGATCATATCAATAACATGATGTAACTTGAGGTTGGCATGTTCCCAGGCAACATTTATAATTCTGCAAAGAATCCTGTTGTTGCTTAAGTTTCAATCTACAACATTCCTTACTGTTTTGGTAACACATCATCAAAAGTAAAAAAGCATTTTTCAAAACCATTTTTAAGCAACAAGAGCATTTCCATTAATAAGAATTTTATATCACAGACAGACACAAAGTCTTTTTTTTTTTTTTTTTGGTGTGGTGGCGGTGTCAGATATTCTGTCTACATTTGCTATTATTAGAATGAATGTCAACACAGAGGAAAGGATGTTCATGCTGTCATGGGGCGTATACTTAGACTACATCTGAACATTATTTTTCAGGAAGAAGTGTTCAATGATTTGATCACTTGTCAGAAGTGTCTCACTGAAAGATCTTGCAAAGTCTGTGGGTTTCTTTTCTGTTTTAATCTGGAAAACAATGAACAAAGGCTCCAATCTTTAGTGTGGTATATTGAAATGCAAGTATTTTGTAGAAATCCTTTTGAATATGAGGAATTACATAAAATTTATTTTTGTCCAGCTACATCACCTCCAATATTAATTTTATTATTATTGGATTACTATTACCCTCAATCTAAATTGGTCAGATTTGGGGGGGTCATGAAGGGAGTTGTTATATAATTGTGTGGCAAGGAAATTTAAAATAACTCTGCAAACTAGTTATATAGTATATGACGCTGATGAATATGTTGCAGGGAATATTTTTTCAGCAGATGGTATCCACAGTGGTATATCTATAATTTCTCCTAAATTTGCCTTCTGTCATTGATTGAGCCATACTGTAGCTGAAAGTGAAGCTTCAAAAAGCATTGCATATAAAACAAGTTGTCACAGTATGATAACTGTTTCCACCACACAAGAATGTTGGATAAACAAACGAGATAATTGACATGAAAGTCCCTTAGCATTGCAGGAGTAAGGAGCAAAAAAGTCAACCTATAGTGTATATTACAATCTGTCTGCATAGAAATATACGTGTATCTGTGTGCATGAAGCTTTATACATATCCAAATATATTTACACATACAGAAAGATAAGCAACAAAACTCATTTTCTTTTTTGATTTTGTTTTATTTTAAAGAGAGAGAGAGAGGAAGAGAGATAAAAGAGTATTGGTTTTATTTATTTTTTCATCAGGCCTTTGTTTCTCCAACACTGTGCTATACATGTGGTGCTGGGGTTTGAACCCGGGTAGTTGCAGATGCCAGATGAGCACTCCAACGGCTGAGCCATTACTTCATTCTCAAGAAAACTCATTTACAGCATTCAGTGAAATTCACTGCTGTCTTGTATTTTCAAATTTTTCCATAGAAATATTTCATGAATACATTCTGAGTGAGTATTTCATCCTCCAACATTGCTTTATTTTTTTTTAACTGGTGGAGAAGAATCTATGTATATTTGTGTAGTCTAGGGAAATATTTGTGTTTGGCAGGTGATGACTCCCCTTTCAACACCACAAAAGTTCAAATGTGAATGTTTTCTTAGTTGGAACACAATGTTTGGAGATCTTTAACTACATTCCCTTGGTCCAATTATATGAAAGTTTATATGCAGAAATTGTTTTGAGTATAAAAAAATGATCACAAATTACAAATCATTTTATAAAGCTCAAGATTGGAAATGGTTATATCTATAACAAATTGCATAGTTACCAATTAAAACTGTAATGAGCTTTTTCAGTAGCCAATGTAGAGATATAATATATACCTATAGACATAAAATATATATAATAATAAAGTATATTATAGACATAAAATGTTTTGCCTCCCCAAATCTACCATCCCTGTAGCCTACTTTTTTCTTTTTCTTATTTAACTTTTCCTTTTATTATGGATATATCTTATTCAAATTTCGTTATGTATCTTCATTATCTCCCTTTATAAAATTAACTAAAAAAAACACACAGGAAACCTTCTCACACTATTTTATAAGCCATCAAAAAAAATATTTCCTAGGGAATTTGAATACAAAAGGAATAAAAAATTTAAGTTCCTTGTGCTGGACCAGTGGTTAGAGGATCTGAAATATGATTAGTATTTAATAGAAACATGGAGTGAACTAAACTGGAATGGGGCAAAAATTAACATTTTTAAAATTATGTAGAATGGTGTTAGATTGGTTAACAGTATATAGGAACTTTGGAAGACAGGATGCTTTAAAATTGCCAAAGAATGTTATTTTGAACTTTCAATTCCATTTCCAAAAATCTAACATTCTAAAGATTTTTTTTTAATTACAAGACTGGAAAAACATATTCACTCCATAATCTCTCTTACCAAAATGTAACTTTGATGCCTGTCACGTAGAAGTCTTTTGGGGGTTATAGTATTCTCATTTAGATTTATGGGTGGAACATTCAGGAAGAAATAGCTACCTGGCTTCCCTGTCTGCAAACATTATTGTCTTGATGTCTATTCTTCCACCTAGATTCTATTCTACAGTATTTGCCCTTGTGTCTTTCTGCATGTGTTTCTTACCTGCCTCTGACTCGCTTTTATTTGAAAGATAGAAAAAAATATCTTACAACTTAACTGAAAATAAAATATCCACCATGCCAGGAATCTCCCTTGTTTGCTTTTCTAGTAGATTGTGATATATTTAAAACCCCAAACTTCACCCTTTTTAATATATACGCTTTAATGGGAAGAATGGCTTTTGCCAGAAGTAGGGGACAGTAGGCAAATTCATGCTGAATTGGTATATTTATAAGAATTGAATTTGCATGATTTAAATATCCACAGGGGGACAAACAAAACAAAGCAAAAATTAGACAGCTTCAGAAGTTCTTTAGATCAGAGCTGTTGGGACTTTCTTTATGCAATAAGATCAAACCAAGCAAACCAAACTAAATAAACAAAGTTATTATGTCAAAACCCAAAGCCAGAGTTTGAAGCCTGGACCTAGGCACAGAGAATAAGGCAGTTGCTGTCAGTGAAATGTTCTATGTTCCCCAACTTGTTCAGTTTATGAGGGTGAAGAAGCAAATGGAAGCTTTCTCCTTTCTTTTCAAATCACATCTTCCATATTTTCCAGCAGCAATAGTGATTTATTATTGTTCTGTAATCCACTGATATTTGCACCTATTTTATACTAACTTGGATTGAAATGCTATCATGTCATTACCTAATGTAATTAGCATTTTTATTTCGGCCATTTACTGATACAATCATTACCATTGCTTCATGCCACTTCTGTATAAATACAGACACCTTCATGATTTTTGAAGTATAAAATCAACATTCAAATAGGATTCTCTTTATTTAAATAGACTTATTAGAAATTTAAAGCAGATGAAGATGGTTTCAATGAAATGAATAAATAATTAAGGCAAATCTCTATACTTGTCAGAAACTCCATATTAAGAATCAGGTGAGGGGAGACAGTCTTCTGACAGAGCTGTCATTTTTTTTAGTTAAAGGTAATGTTAATTTTTTTTAAATCTTGATGTTCTTTTCAAGTTTACTTGATCAAACCAAAAGCCCCCCATAAAAGCTGCCAGATAACTTACATAGGTAATAATCAGAACCTTTAATCACACATAAAAAGAGCCATTCAGTTCTATGTATTGCAAAAATCATCAGCTGGTTGGGAAGGCAGATTTTTGTACTTCAAGCAGTTTTAATCATTGATCAGGTTGTGAAATAAAATAACAGATTGCATTTTACAAACTGGTCACTAGCAATGCCTTGTCAGCAGACCTAGACAATAATCCCTGAGTGTTGTAGGACTGCAGCTGTTAATAACCTGGCTTGTTAGTTGAAAGCTGGCAAAGTCTCAAGCATTTAAGAGGATTACTGCTATAAACCATATTAATTTTTTTTCTTAACATTCAAGACCATGGTGATGAAGAGCTTCTGTAATAGACATAGTGAAGTCAAACACAACAGAAATCTGTGCAATTCCTTTTGGTTAGTGATGGATTTTACAAGAGGAAAATAAAAGTCAGGCTTTATCATACTAAATTGGAATGTTAATTTTGATGAAATAATTTTAATTGCAAATCCTGAAAAATAAAATGAAGACATTATTTTAGAGAAAGCTGCCTAAAGGATTTATTTCTATTAAGACTTGTTCAAACAGATTTTTTAAATTGGCCTTTCCTAATTCCTATAGAAAAAATTGGGCAAAAAGCCCAATAAAATCAAAGCTTCTAACGTTTGACCTCGAAGAAATTTATCAATCTCGTATCACATGAGACAGAGCGTGAGAGTTAAGAATATAGACTCTTGATTAGACTGCCTGGGTTTGAATTCTGGTTTCTTCATCTTGGACTACTGGCAAGACCTTGAGTAAAGAATAAAACCCCTCTACCTCAGTTTACAAACCTGTGAAATGGAAATAATAATAGTAGCACAAGCTCAGAATATTTTAAAGATTACATGATTTAATATTTGAATAGTTTATGAAATAGTACTTGGCATATAACAAATGTTACATAGTTAGTAAAACTTAAGTATATATATTAAAGAAATTTTAATCTTTATGTTTAATCTTATGTTTAATAAAACATAAGATTTATGATGTGTTGACTTTGGTGGTAGAATATAAATCTAAGTTAGAAAACATTTATTCAATCAAAAATATTCAAATAGCTGCTATTTATAGAATCAAAGAAAATTTGAATATATATACCCCTGAAAATTCTTGTAAATCTCTGTAAAGATTAACATAAGTGACTCAAAAGTTATGCCTTTTATCAGTCAGAAATTTTTCTATGATTTTTCATCATTTTATTTTAGCATTTAGCCTAATCATTCACATGCCTCCTCCCTTAGAAACTGCTAGAGATTTTAAGGAAGCATTTTCAGCTAAGTTTAAAGCTATTGAAAACAGCAAGTACTGTACCCAATATTAAGGCTTTGCTGAACAGAACATTGTTCTTTGAAAACTCAAGCTCTTATGATTCTTTAACATAAAAATGCCTAAGAATTGGAGCAGCAACTTGTTAAATATGTAGCCTTGGAGATTCTAATCAGGGTGCAATAGGATGTAGTCTGTAAATCTGTATTTTAACAGGTTATAGAATATTTTGGAAGTTCTCTTGAGAACATATTTTGAGAAAAACTCAAAATTGCTGGTACTTGAAAGCATTAGTAATTTTGCTAATTTTATACCAAGTTTACAAAATACCATGTAATTTAAATAAATCATGCTATCCAATTGTTTCATTACCCTTTGTTTCTTTTTCAAAGAGTAGACTAAGCAACATTACTAATTAAAACACACAAACACACATACTCTCTCTATTTGATAATATTTTCCAGTAATTCAGATTGTAACCATATCATTATTAGACTTGTGATAAAAGGAGAGCTAAGAGGAGATTAAAGATTTTACTAAAGATGTGCCAAAAGAAAAACCAGTATATTCTACTATCAAACCTAATGAAAATTTTGATTCTTATAAAGTATGCTACCTTAGTCTTTAGTTGTTTGCACTGTTGTACAGTATTAATTGAGCTTGCTGGATTGAGTTTTTAAATTATAATATTTAATTCAAATTATATTTCTTTATTTACTTGGAAGTGGTATATTGAAATGCAAAGTAATAGAAAAAGAATTAAGGAAATGCTTAAATCTTTTGGTTACTCCACAATTCCATGGAACAAAACCAATAAGCTATTAAAATGGAGGGTCAAAGAGATCACATGCAATGGAACACATGAATTTAAACCACGTTTTTATTTCTATTTATTCTTAAGAAGGTAATTTATTCTTATAATGCTTTTAACCAAATGTGTATTTCTTCAGAAGAGAATTTAAGCAGTAATTAATAAACATGATAATCATAAATGCAGCAAGACTGAGTTAGTATATTTGACGAAGGGATACCATAAATAAGGAGGCCCAGACTCTACACTCTCTGTACCAACTTACTATATGACATCAATAAAATCATACTCATTTTTTGAATATATTTTCCAGGAAATATGAAACAAAATTACTCCTTATGATTCTTAACACCTTTGTGATTCTTAGTGTCCAAATCAGATGCCCTTTATCAACAGCAATAGCATTTGGTCACTATTGAGACAGTCTTTGTGATCACAACCAGCCAGTTCTTTGTCATTCCACTTTATATCATGCTTAATGTATTCAATTTACCAAATTCTGATTTGTTGACATATACTGAGTATCCATTTTCCATAATTGTGCTCTGTTGTATTCAGTTCATTTCTACAACTTTAAGAAAAATTCTCAAATTCATTTGGAACATCAAGAAACACAGAATAGCCAAAACATTACTAAGCAAGAAAGATGAAACAGGTGGCTTTGCTATACCATATATAAAACTATACTATAGAGCTGTAGTAATACAAACAGCATGGTACTGGTATCCAAATAGGAACGAAGACCAATGGAACAGAAGAGAAGACCCTGAAATAAACCTACATACCTTTAAACAAAGGATTTTTGACAAAGAGGGACAAAATATAACATGGAGGAGAGACAGCTTATTCAACAAATGATATTGGACAAACTGGACAGCCATTGCAGAAAGTTGAAATTAGACTCTTATCTCTCACCTTGCAGCAAAATCAAATCAAAATGAATCAAGGAACTAGGAATTAAACCAGCTACCATGCAATTGCTGGAAGAAAAGTTAAGACTGACACTCCAATATTTGGGAGTAACCAAAAACTTTCTCAATACATCGCCTAAAGTGAAAGAAATAAAGTTAAATATCAGTGAGTGGGATGTCATAATACCAAAAAGCTTTTGCACAGCTAAGGGAATGATAAAAAAAATGTCAAGAGACTTCCTATAGAATGAGAGAGAATCATAGCCTGTGATTCTTCTGACAAGGGACTAATATCCAGAATTTACAAAGTCCTCAAAAATCTCAACCTCAAATATATAAAGAAGATCAATAAATGGGCCAAAGAGCTACATAGAAACTTCTCAACAGAGGACATTGATCAAGCCAATGAATACATGAGAAACTGCTCTAAATCACTAGTAATCAGAGAAATGTAAATCAAAACCATATTTAGATTTCATCTCACTCCAGTAAGATTGGCAAAAATGAAGAATATAAACAATAATAGAAGCTGGAGGGGCTGTGGAGAGATAGGATCACTAGCACACTGTTGGTGGAACTGCAGACTGGTACAGCCTCTCTGGAAAGCAGTGTGGAGAATCCTCAAAAAATTAGGGGTGAACCCACTACATGATCTATCCATCCCTCTCCTGGGTATTTTTCCAGGGGATTTAGAATCAGCACATTACGGCAACACAGCAAAATCTATGTTCATAACAGCTCAATTTACAATAAGTAAATTATGGAACCAATCCAGATGCCCTTCTCTGGATGAATGGATCCAGAAACTGTGGTATATATATACTATGAAGTTCTACTCAGCAATTAGAAACAATGAAATTGCAGCCTTTGAAGGTAAGTGGATGGTGATGGAAGAAATCATGTTGAGTGCATATGTAGTGCTTCAGACTCAAAGCAATAGGTTCCCAAGAGGGCCAGATTTCAAAACAGTGAGTAAGGGGTTTGCTGTCTGGCTGAGTGACTTCTGGTAATTTTCCATATGCATCATCCCTAGTGACCCTACTCCTCTATCCACACCCTGCAGGCCTACAGTTGCCAGTTAATCCCTATAAATGGATTGACTCACTGATCGGGTTAAGGCTTTTCTAACCCAATCACTTCACCTGAGCCTTCCTGAATTGTGACACATGTAGGCTTTGGGGGGACACCTCACATTCAAACCATTACAAGAATTGTTATAAAAGTTTATGTGATCATTTGACTCACATCTCCAGTTTTGTGATTTCTAAATAATGTTGAGATTTTATTCTATAAAAGCATCTTAAAAGTTAGAAAATAATTTAGGACTATGTGGTTTTCCAATGTTAGTATATTTTAAAATTTTATTGGAAATACCTAGCACTCAAGTATAGTTTTCCAAATACTATTTCCTACTAAACAGAAACCAGAGGTTCGTAAAAAAAATAGTTGATTATAGGATTAGAACTTTTTAGGGAAATATATAATGAGCCTTGAGCTGCTTCCAGTGCTGGAAATCAAGGAAGTCCTGAAAATAAGTAAGAGAAGGAAGCAGAAGAAGCATGAGAGCATGTCACAGGGTCACAGGCATTAGTCCCAGGTCTGAGGACAGAGATACCCCAATTTGAGCATCAAAATAACTAGGTTGGAACAGGATTAAAATGCAAAGTATAAAATATGTATACACGATTTTATATGACTACAAATATAATTGAACAAAACATGTGGGAGGATAGACAAATCTCCCAAGAAGTAGCTCAAACAATCTATGGAGATACTTTCCTAATCAGGAAATGGAGTGCACTTCCTCTCCTTTTTGAATATGGATCAGACTTAGTGATTCATTTCCAAAGAATAGAGTATGGAAAAGGAAGATGACAGCATTTGCAGTGGAGAAACCTGGCAGATACCACCTTAACCAAGGGTCATGCTTTACAGCATCAGGGTAAATGATGCTAACGTCATGCATTTCCTGATACGATGCCAGATGAGGCAAACTTCATGCCATTTGGTTAATCAGCTTTTTCGTTGCTATGACCCAAAGGCCTGACAATAATACAGAGGAAGAAAATTTATTTTGGCTCATTTTCAGAGGTCTCTATTTATAGATCTGGGATCAAATTGTGCAGGACCTCATGGCAGAGGAAAGCAACTCAGGACAGGTGACAAGGAAGCAGAGAGAGAGAGAGTGTGTTCCTCTCATCAGGGACAAAATATAACTCCAAAGGTCCATCCCCAGTGAACTTCTTCCTCCAGCCACACCCTACTTGCCTATTGTCAGTTAAACTACTGTCCAGGTTACATCTCTTACGAAATTAATCACTTGTTCTCTGAATATTTTTGCATTGTCTCAAACAAGAGCTTTTGAATGACACCTCATATTTAAACCATAACAGCTTTGTTCCCCCAGATCTTATGACAGGCTAATCCTGAGCAATCAAAAGCCCAACCAATTGAGGAAAATTCTATCAAGCACCTGACCCATGCTTTTTAAAATTGTCAAGATTATGAAAAACCAGGAAAATACAGAGAAGTTCTTTAAGACTAGAGAGGACCATGATAAATAAGTACAATGTAGTTTTCTTGAGTGGATTATGGAGGAAAAACTTGTCATTAGCAAAAACTGTTGAAATCTGAATAAAGCTTGTAGTTTACTCAGAAGAAAATTAATCATGAATAATTTTCCTGCTTAATTTCCTCCTTGATTTTTTCTGTATGCAAAAATTAAAATGGGAAGGCATTTAAGGAAGTAACTAATTTCAAAAGTGTCACCACAATTGGCCTACTGGCTTTAATATCCAGATCAAGCCCAGTTACTCCTATTACTTTGTGGGTGTATATAATACCTGGTCTTCAAAAAAATCATAGTGCATCATAAATTGAATTTATTGATTTGTTTCACATGAAACTATTTTGGAGATAATTATAGCTTATAAAAATTAAGCTAGGTCCTTATTTTCCTCTTGCTTTCCAAAGTGGCTGGTAACCAGAAAAGGACAAACTTTTTCTGGCCAAAATTCACAGAGAAGGGGAATTTTGACTTCTGAGAGAGAGGCAGTATTCCTAAACTTCTGTATCTTAAAGAATACAATCATTGATCACACATTTAAAATTTAAGTTATTGAGAAAAATTTAGAGTTTATATGTGCATAAATGTATACATAGAAATGCATGACTCCTAAATCATGTTATAGTGCACTTCTCAGAAGGTACAATGTTTTCTTTAGGATAGGCACAGAACAGGGGTCGCTCTGTGTAAGAATATCCATAACTATGTATCAGTGATTTCTGTGCAAAAACCTACTCATGATGATGAAAAGGACTACGTTATTTTATTCCTTAAGCTAAGCAATAATGATAATAAGCTAAACTACAAAGTAGCTACCTAGAAGCTAAATTTTAGTTAAAAATATAAGTGATGTAAAAATACTCTAATGTTTGAAATTAATATATGTTCTTGATGACTTAAAAAGACAAAATACATAAACTTTTCTGGATAGTTTCCACTTTGTTTTAATTACCAAATTATTAGAGGGAGTATTATGAAAATTTGTCATGAAGAGTAGATTTCAAATGGAAAACTATGTGTTTTTGAATACATTTTTTGACATATAAAGATAATACAGCGCAGGGCTTCTTTGATAGATGATTTATAATTAATATTTACTTCTTAGAGGCTGGAGAGGTGACTCAATGTTAGAGCACTTGCTTGGCTGGTGCAAGGTCCAGGGCTAGATCCCCAGCACCACATATACAAACAGAGAGAAAAGCAAACAACAGAAAAAAAATAATTAACTCTCTAAAAATAAAAAACCAAAAGATTTACTTTTTTAAAAAATTCTAAGTTAAATCCCCTTAAATTCATCTAATTTGGTGGAATCTATTACACCCACTCAGTTTTATTTTAATATCAACAGTTAATGAACTAGACAAATGCATACACACAGTAGAGTCTATCATTGTTATCCAAACTATTTTAAGCAATTTCAGTGCAAGTGGTTCACTAAATTTTGAGTCAGCCATTCAATTATTTGTATATATCTCTGAATGTTCAAGATTTCTTCTTTATATTTCCTAAGCACTGCCAGCCATTCTAGGTCCACTTCTTTAATATAAATACATGCAGATATTTATTAAAAACACTGTAAAGAAGGATTACAAATTTGTGAAAGTGCTTGTCCAAAATCAGAAAAATTGTTGATTTTTTTTATTTTAAAATCAATCTGTCTATTTGACATAGTATTTTAACCTCTTCAGAATAATATTTGTTACTTTTCCCCATATTTTCTTTCCTAAAATACTGCTAATTTTAAAATTTTCTTCTGTAGGATTATTTCTTCACCTTACCAGTACATGCTTATTTCTGACAATACCATATAGTATAGAACTTTGAAATCAGAGGTTGATCATGTAAGCCCTTATTCTGTCACTTACCAGCTATGTGGCTAGTGTGACTTGCTTTTTCATTTGCAAATTATGAGTTAAAATCAACTCAAAAAAACACTGCTTGCGTATTTTTTAATAACATATGAAATCATTTTAGTCTATGTTCTTATATATGAGGGGGTCATCCATTTGTTGTACGGGAAACTCTAAAAACAACATTCCTGGTTTCATTTATTTATCCTTACTACAAAGAATTTAGAGATCTATTTATTTTTTCTTATATCAATTTGTTAAATAGCATAAGAATTGTGAGAGTTTCCAAAATTTTGTCAAAGAATGTAATTTTCAATGCTATGAAATTTCCTAGAATTCCCAATTGCTAGATCTTGATTTCTTTGATGGAACTTACATCAATAATAAATGACAACCTTAAGTATAATTGAGACCAGGTGTGTGTGAGTACGTACTTGGTTAATTCAAGTGGAGGAAACTAATCTGAAATATATTTTCAGATCCCACAACAAGTGTAGTGCCCTGTCCTCTCAAGATCATCCATAAATATTTGTTGGGCGCAATGAACACAAGCTCCTTTTCAGATGTCCTCATTTCCCCAAACTATTCAGTCTTGCTTATATTCAGAAATATGTAACACTTTAAAAATGTTAGAAATAACAATGAAGAAAATGTTATAAAGTAAAAACAAAGACTTTCTCTGCTGTTACTCTAAATAATTATATTTAAAGAATAAGTAATATCTATGTCTATTAATCAATTTTATTAATATTCTAATAGATTAATATAGTTTTTACAATGTCCAAAATCCAATCTATCACAGTATATTGATAAATATTCCATAAATTCACATTGCAAATAGAACTGAAGTTCTTTTTCTCCAAATCTAATTTAAGAATTTATTGATAACTCCATTTAAAACAATATTAAATACAACTGAAATCATAAATGTTAGGGTAGAGTACTGGTACATATAGATTACATAATGTAATCTTTCACTTCTTAGTTGCAGGTCAAATGTTATTTTATCCACTGAATAGGATAAATCATACATATAAATTTTATCTAAAATTATAATTCTTTACTGATTTAAGTACAGTTGTGTTTTCCTCTTTTCCAGAGAATCAAGCATGTAAAAAAAAACTATCAATAAAAATGTTTCTTTGTAAGTCAATTAATGAAAAAATATCCCATGAATGATATGTAATGACAGATTAATATGCAGTAGTTAAAAGTTTCAGATTACCTTGAGCCTGCAAGTCTGGAAAATGATTAAGCAATATATAGAAACATTCTGTTGAGGAATTCAAAGATTCAGTTGGGTCTGTGGATTAGTAATGACATCTTTACTACTAGTTTAAGTACAGGGAGCCTAAATTCTCAGCCATCTGCTGTTTTGGATCTGTTTTCCAAGAACTGCTGACATGATAGCTAACAGATTTAGAAAACATATTCAGCTTGAGGTGACCCAGTGTATGACTCCATTTATATGCCCCACAACAAAGCACCTTAAAAAAACAAAACAGGACAGTATAATTCGTATCAGATTTCACCTGTGAGAAAAATCACTGACATAATATCATTTCAGACTCTCTTTTCTTTATTTTCAAGCATAATTTTCAAAAACACAGATATAGGCATTCTAGAGAGTTGTTTTGGATATTTTTGAAGTGTGTTGAAGAGATGCCTTGTTGGTTTATAAATCATACGAAGCTAAATTTCCAGAATCCTACTTTCTGCTGGATATTGTAGGATTCATTTTACTTATCTCTTTCAAAGCAGGCTTCAGTGAAATATCTTATGACAATTACTAGTGCTATCTTTCATAAAAAATATAAAGAGGATGTTTCTGGCTAAGTTTTACACAATTTATATTATAAGACAGAACAAGTCCTTTTCATTAAGTTCAATATCCAGCCATTAGTTCTCTAAAGAAGACAATAGAATATCTAATGCAGAATCATCAGTATTTTTGCAAGCTAACTTGAATAAAGGAGATTTTTTTTTAAAAAAAAGAGTGAGTGAGCAGGAGAGAGAATGAGAGAGGAAAGAGACAATTGACTTTTTTTTTTCATATTGTCTTTGTTTCTCTGACACTTGGTTGTGTATGTGGTGCTGGGGTTTGAACCTGGTCAGGCAAGTTCCATAATGCCAGGCTACCATTCTAACCCTAAAGGAAGGAGATTAATAATTGCTGAACTAATTTGGCATCAGAGTAATTCATCTGTATAAAACAGCAACAGTAAAGATAAAAAAAAAAACAACAAACATTCATAGCTCTGTATCTTTTCTTCATTTGTCAGAGTGCTTAACAAGATTAATTTTTGTTAATATTTGGTTAATGTGTTAGCAGCATAAAAAGATTCACTTGTATTTTTACTCAAAACAAGTTCTCTTTTCCTGCCCTGTATCTATTGAACTCTTTTATTGGTTTGTAACATGGAAGATTACGTGTGTGTTTGTTGAAATACATATTTTCTTGAATAGTCACACTAGAGGTACTCTGTTGGTCAAGGGGGTCAAAAGTAAGAAAGTGTTCTTACTATTTCTACATGAAAAGAGTATTAGGAATCACAAAGATGTAGTTTGGGCTGTGATATTATCTATTTTCTGAAAATGAATGTCTGAAAATGCTCAGCTTCAGTTGTGGATAAGAAATACAAATGGAGCTTAGGGTTCTCCTGGAAGTTGGAGTATGGAGTACTTGGAGGTCAAGGAGGCTACACTCTGGAATCTTAGAGTGCAGTGGGGAGAGAGGGAGACAGAGGGAGAGACTCACGAATTCTGGAAATTCATAGAGGGATCCTCCTTTCTGAACACTCTATGAAGGAATAGGGTGAAGGTGGGGAAAGATCAGTAACAATTTCTATATCTCAAACTGGGCTGGAAATTGTTAATGTCCCATCTGCCATTCTTGAAAACCCTGATCATCTTGGAATATCAGGTGGATACTCAAAAGTATCGCCTCATTAATGGAGAAAAACTGGGTCTGGACTTTTGGTTGGTCAGGTCTGATGTAAAAAAGCATAAAAGAAACTCTCAAGCAGTTTCTTAACAGCAGGCTTTAATATTTTAAACCAGATTTCTTTATGTGTAGAGGCATGATTAGCAATATTTTTGGCCTCTACTACCTAGATGTCAGAAGCAAGCAATACTTTAGTTATGATGACCAAAAGTAGCTCCAGACAGTGACAAATGTCCCTAATGGACAGATCATCTCCATGTGAAATCCACTGTTTAAACATCGTTCCTTTTCCAATAAACTGCATCCATGAAAACATTCAAGAATATTAATAGTAATACAAAATACCTAGCACCCATGAGAGCAAAATTAAACATATCAGGGATCCATTTAAATATTATCAGCTATGCAAAGGCATAGTAAAATAGGAATAGTAATGTAAATAAATCAATAAGTTAATTGCCAACAAATTATAAAGTAATAGGTTCCAATTTTAAATGACAAAAAAAATATGAAAGAAGTCAAGAAAAAGTTTGAGCCTATTAAGAAAATAAATGGAAAATGCTTTAAAACAATTCTAAAGTTAACATGTTCCACAGCTTGGATGACTAACAGAGGACCATATGCTACAAAAGAAAAGATAGCTGAACTTGAGGAAAGAGCAATAGAAACAATCAAGTTAAAAATAGGAGAAAAGAGGGAAAACAGAAAAGGGAATATCAGTAAACTGTGGGACAATTTTATGGAGCAAAAAATACATGTAAATGGAGACAAGGTAGGATGAGGGAACAGGAAACATTTCAAAAGTAATGTTCAAAATTTTTCTATATTTAATGAAAACAATACATGCATAAACATCATGCACAAAGCAACATGAAGAAAACTATAGCAAACATTAAAGTTAAAGATACAGAGAAAAATCTTAACTGCAACAGAAAAAATTACATGAAAATAAGATAATAAAAAATAAAAACTTATGAAATCAAAATTCTTTACCCAGGAGAAATATATTCAAAACAAAATCAACAGTGAAGAAAATATACTTTTAGTCATACAAATCTGAAAGAATTTATCTTCAGCATATGTACAAAATATGGATTATAGCTCTAAAAGTACATAAAAGTACATAAAATTATGTACCTAAAAGTACATAATTTTTGTTGTTAAGAGAGATAAAGGGAGAGAGCAAAAGAGAAAGAGAAATAATTTTATTTTTCATCTGACCTTTGTTACTCCAACACTTGGTTGTATATGTGGTGCTGGGTTTGAACCCAGGTCCTACTGCATGCTGGGCAAGTGCTCCAATCTCTGAGCCACCACTCTAGCCCAAACTATGTAATTTTTGGAAGAAAGAAGATCTGAGTGGTTTAAGGTATTTTTCCCCAAAACATAAACAGCCTGAATTATTAGGAAAAAATCAATAAATTGGATTCATCAAAATTAAAAATGGTTCTTCGAAAGACAGCTAATTATGAGCAAAGTCACAGTCTTGAGGGAATATTTGAAAAAAATACAATTTTCAAAAGATTTTTACTGGGCTGGAGCGGTGGCTCAGCGGTTACGGTGCTTGCCTGGTAAGCACGAGGTCCCGGGTTCAAACCCCAGCAACACGTACACAACTGAGTACACAACTGAGTGTTGGAGCAACTGAGGCCATGTGAAAAACTAAATAAAGTTGTTTCTCTCTTTCTCTGTCTCTCTCACTGTCCCTCTCTCTAAAAAAAATATATATATTTTTACCTGTAATATATTTTTAAAAACATATCAATATTAAAGACATACTGACCAATAAAATAAATGGGCAAAAAAATTGAACAGACAGTTCCTCAAAGATATAGACATGTGTACATGCAATTATAAGCATTATTTATCATTAGAAAATGGAAATGATCACCAAAATACAAAAATGGAAACATCCTAAACTGCTGATATAAATACAGAATGGCATATCTACTTGGTAACACAATTTGGTAAGTCCTTTCAAAGTTGATTATATGCCCTATTCACCCACTATACATCCTGGTCCTTCAACTCTTATGTTTTTACCCAAATGATATACAAATACATATTTATACAGGAAATAAATACAAATTTTCATAGCAGCTTTGTCATTGACTCATTGTCTATCAAAAAATGAAAACATAAATAAACAAATGGATATGATGGTATGCTAGTCAGCTAAAAAGTAAAAGTATTGTGTACATAAACTGCACATGGAATAATCTTTAAATAATTATGCTGAGAAAGTCAAATTTAAAAACATACATATTATGAAATTCTATTTTTATACAATTCCAGAAAATGAAAACTAATATATAGCAACTGAGTGGTTGTCTGGATATTGAAAAAGATTCAAGAATTGATGGAAGGAAGAGATGACAAAGGAGAAGAACAAACTTTTCAGCATGATCTGTATTTTCATCATTTTGAGTTTGGTGTTGATTTCATGGGCATATAGATGTAAAGCTATGTATACAAATACATGTATGTTCTGTATACATTTACAAAAATTTATAAAATTGCACACTATTTTATATCAGTTTATTATAGTCCTACCACTACCTGTAAATATCATATAAACATAAATTTCAAAAGTCCAGATTTATTATGTGTATATCTAATATTATTTTTGTAGACTAAAAGATGTCAATACAATAAATATATTACAATTATATATATATATATATAAGTATCTCTTTTAAGTATCACTCTTTACTATGTAGATGATTTTAAATATATGAGAGACAAATGAAACCTCTGTACCATTTTAAAATTACATTTAGGGGCTGAGGATATAGTCAGGGATAGATTGCTTGGTTCCCATATGTGAGACCTGGGGTTTGATCATCAGTATCACATACAAAATTAAATAAAAGTGTTGTAAAATTAAAGGCATCAATCATAATTTTAAATATTTCAAAATTGTGGCTGAGGATGTACCTTATTGATAAGATGCTTTCCTAGAATAGTCAAGGCTCTGAATTTGATCCAAAATGCTCCAAAAAAAAATAAAATGCAAAAGAGTAATACACCACTACTTTAAATCAGTCTTGCTTCAAGAAAGAAACTTGCTAAATATTGTCTATTACAATAAGGTTAATAATGTTTATAAATTCAGAAATATTTTCTCTGATGTTATTTGTTTTGATGTAGCACCATATTATCAGTGGGAGCAGGGCATGGTTTTCTTCTTGTGTCACTTCTCTAGACATATTTTCTGCTCTTTGATTTGATTAACTGACCTTCAGGAAGCAGAGCAATGGAATCAACATTATTGTCGATTTTAATTTCAACTTTTAGCAGTGCTTACTGGCATAATGTTATAATAACCACTGAGAGAGTGTTAGGTTGATTCCAGGCAGCTGAGCGGGGCATCAGGCACCCCATCCACTCATGAAAGGAACAACTAATCAGAACCCACGTGAGGGGGTGGTTCCACTTCCCTACCTGCCCTTTCTCTGCCACCTGGCAAATTTGCCCAGAGAGTTTTAGATCTCAATAAAAGCTTTGCTTAGCTGCTTTTGGGCCTGACCTTATTATGACATCTGGTGCTGAAATCTGGGAAGGGTTTTGGACCTTCCCTGGTCTTGTCGAGGTCCACCCATTCCCAAGGCAAACCAGAACTTGCACTGCTGTTTCCCTTCACCAGGGCGACAGAAGTGGGATAAGTTCTGTTGTCTTTCCTGATCACTCGATCACTCTCCATTCCTGGGGTTTGTCCATTAGGTTGTGCATGCCTCAAACCTCCCTGTTTGTTCCATTCAGACCCCAGTAGACTGTGGAGACATCCTGGTCTATGGGATGGTTTGTTTGTTTAGGGTCCTCACAGGCTGAGGGGATGTCCCAGTCTTCGGTTCCTCAGGCAAACACAATCAGAATTTGGGACTTCTTCTTCTGCTCCTGATTGCCCCGAGTGATGCTTGAAGGGCCATGGGAAATGCTAATCCCTCTCTTGACCCTAAGACCCCACTGGACTCTTCTCCCTCCCTTCATAGCTACAGCTCCTCCTCTTGACTCTTCCTTCTCCTCCCCCAGGAGGTCCTTCCGCCCACTCAACTCTTTCCTCTCCTGTCAGACTCTCCCACCACCCAACCTGGAACTCCTTTGTCCTCTCCAGGAGGTGGCTGGCACAGAGGGTATTGTGGGAGTCCACATCCCATTTTTCACTTCCGGACCTTTCCCAGATTGAAAGGTGTCTGGGATCTTTCTCTGCTGACTATTCTACTTACATTAGGAATTTAAATACCTGTTTGAGGCTTATGGCCTCACCTGGCACAATGTTTATACCATTCTTTCTTCTACCTTTACCCCAGATGAATAAACTCACATCAAGCAGGCAGCACGAGACCATGCTGACCAAGTCCACATAACAGACATAACTTTACCCACAAGTTCAGTGGCAATTCCACCAAAGGAGCCTAATTGGAGCTACCAGGAAGGCCAACAGGGCCACCATAAATGCACTCATATGATTCAATATCTCTTAGCAGGTATGCAGACAATTTTCAATAAAGTGGTTAACTTTAATAAACTGAGGGAAGTTACCCAGGATCCAGGTGAGAATCCAGCCCTATTTCTTAACCATCTTACAGAGTCCCTTATCAAATATACTAAATTGAAACCTGAATCTCCCTCTGGGGCTACAGTGTTCGCAACCCATTTTATTTCTCAATAGGCCTCTGATATTAGAAAAAAAAATCAAATGAGCTGAGGAGGGCCATCAGACTCCTATCCGAGATCTGGTAAAAATGGCCTTTAAAGTCTATGATGCCCGAGAAAAATTGGCCAAACTGGCCAGACAGGCTCATTTACAGAAGGTAACACTCCAAACCCAAGCCTTGGTATCTGCCCTGTAGCCAGTGGCTCCAGCAAGAGCTTTAAAGAGGGACCAGCAATCCTCTCCATCAGGGGCTTGCTTCAAGTGCAGAAGCGAAGGTCACTGGTGCCATCAGTGCCCAATCCCACGGCCCCCTTTAAGCTGTGTCCCACCTGCAAGCCAGCAGGGCACTGGAAGAGAGACTGCCCTATGGCTGATCCCACCCCAGTTTATATGGGGGTGTGACCAGCCAGGTGGTCCATTCCCTTGAGGTACTGGGATTCTCAGAAGATTGAGGGAGCCTGGACTCAAGGACCCCCATCACCCTCACCAAGCCCAGGGTAATACTCTAGGTAGCAGGTAAGTCCATAAATTTTTTTGTGGACGCAGGGGCTATTCTATCTTGCCTGCCTACTCTGGGCCTTCATTTCCTTCCTAGATTTCGGTTACAGGAATTGATGGAAAACCCTCCTTCCCAAACAGAACAGCTAAGTTGGCCTGTACCCTGGAGGGACACCCTTTTACACATTCTTTCCTGGTCATTCCCTCCTGTCCAGTTCCCCTTCTAGGCAGTTGACATGGAAAGTTTTACCCCAAAGTTTTCAGGATAGCCCCCACCTCTTTGGGCAAGCCTTGGTTCAGAATCTGACTACCTGTGACTTGGGAGATAGTATTCTCCTACAATATGTGGATGACCTTTTATATAGTTCATCCCTCAAAACCTCCCAAGCTCACATTGCTCAGCTTCTTAACTTCTTGATATCTCAGGGATATTGGGTATCCCCACCCAAAGCCCAGCTTACTTTCTCCTCAATTACTTATTTAGGCATATGTCTCACTCCTACCTCTAAAAGCCTCACAATAGAATCCAAACCCTCCATGACGTAAAACTGCCAGAAAAAGTGAATTATATCCTTTTCTTCCTGGGCTTGGATGGTTTTATCAGATATTTGCAAATTTGCACTTCTTGCCAGACCTCTATATCAGGCAGCAAAGGAGACCCCTCATGGGCCACTTAGCTCCCCAAATATGGTAGTCAACTCCTTTTACAAGCTCAGATACTCTTGTGTCTTCCCCCTTCTCTCTCTCTAATCCTAATTGTCCTTTGTTGGGGATTCCCCCAACATGAGGTCCAGCTGGCTTGTAGAAGAATTGGTGGTAAACAACTCTGACCCAGCTGGCTTGTAATTAGCAGATTGCCTGACCTCATGACTAAGCTATTTGGCCACTCATTTTTACAACTGGATAAACGTGTTTGCACTGTACCCCTATTGGCTGTTGTAACGGATAAATAGAGTAGCGACT